>CM055821.1:10882718-11482718 GCA_029582265.1 Zoroaster sp. YZ-2022 | reverse complement strand
AAAATTTGTTAAAAAGTGAGCAGAACCCCCAAAATACATCTACTGAGGAAGTCATCGTATACCAAAAATGCCTGATTTTTCATGAAATAAATATCCTGGAATAATTTGAAGTATATGTCCATCATCATCCATATGTTCTCCACCTTACCAGGTAGGTAAGATTACATTATTGGTTATATTTAATGAAAAATAGTGGCGGCCAGATACGACATTCTACCCGAGCGCGTGACTGACGAGACATACATCCTTGGATAAAATCTTCACCAGAGAATTGTTTATTTTGTAAAAGTATATTCATGTTGAAAACATAGCTCAATTGGTAGAGCGCGTGGCAGACGTGTTATTGACGGAGCTCCGAAGAACCCAGCACTCCTGCAGTTAATCTACGACTGCAATTTGTTTTATGCCTATGGTAGTGTCTACGTTTTCTTTAATTCTATTCGTGAACTAGTCGAACCCTTCGGGCTAACTGTGTTTTAGAGTTAAAAAACTCCAAGGCTCGGTGGTTCAATCCACCGACGCCTTTTTTGCGTCATTATGTATGCCCATAGAGGTGGAGAACGGCCTACGCTCAAGAGGCCAAAAACAAGACGTTTCCAGGCAAGAAATCTAAATATTACGTCAGAGGAAGTGTACGTGGCAATTCACAGAGAACTGAACACCGTTAGCACAACGAAATGTATATCGCCATTAGAAAACGGATGGTATAATGTCACCTTCGACAACGACATACACAGTGGAAAAATTGCAATGCAAGGGATAAAACTGCAAGGGATGTTAATCCAATGTGAAAGTGCTAATGTCAGGAACTCTAGTCTGCAGTGGTGTACATTAAAGGCCCATACGAAATGAGTGACGAGGCGGTTACGACAGTGATTTTACCTTATGGAACTGTTGTAAATATCAGAAGACAGGTGCATGATTTCGACAATGAAATCGAAACCGGGGTAAGAAGCGTGCTTGTAAAGAACATGAAAAAAGCAATCCCAAGCTATGTGAAAATTGGCGGTTTTACACTACCAATACGATATAAAGGGCAACAGAGAACATGTAAGATATGCAACCAACCCGGTCATAATAATTATAGCAAGAAACTGTGAGCTAAGAGGAAGGTGCTTTGTATGTGGAAGCTATGAGCACAGAGCCGGTTGGCACGAAAGACGACGAGAAAAGGAAGAAAGTGACGCTCCATCGTCCGTCTCTATACAAGAAGAAAGAGAAATATATGACGACCCATATGACACTAATACGGATGAAGAGGAAGAGAACACACAAAGCAAAGAAAAGACACAAGCAGAAACCACTGACGAAGAGGAAGAAGAAGATATACACGACAATGAGGGAAAAAGAAACAACGAAAGTGAGAAATCCGAAGATGAAAAACAAAAAACACACGAGACAACAGTACAGAGTACTACAACACCGGAGGACATGACATCAAACAAAACTAGAAACGGCCAGACTACAACTCCCCCTACTACGAGTACGACAATGACAAGTCAACCAGCCAAAACCACACCGAACGAAAGCGATACGCAGACAGGTCAATAAGATGACAACGTTCAACTTCAACCATCTAATACAACGGGGGCAGAAACAGACAAGAATAATCATCAAGGTGAACCTCAAGATGATGTTTCAGAAGATGTTATGGTGCATGATGGAGAAGAGGAAGGCGAGGAAGGAGAAACACATTGGGTTACGAAAGTTGGAAAGAAAGCTAGAAAGAAACGGGAAAGCGGAACCACAACTCAACAGAATCGTCCTTCACCATACGAGCTCCCGAAAAGCAGGGGAAGAGGAAGAGGAAAAAGAGATAATTAAAACAGCAAGTCTAAATGTATCTTTATATTTGAAATTATAAAATGTTTAAAATTGTTATCACTCTGGGGCTCTTAATGGCACTGGTTATTGCATCAATTAATTGCAATGGATTGAGAGATAACACAAAACGTAATGTTGTTTTTGAATATTTAGAACGCACAAAGATCACTGTTGCCTTTCTACAAGAGACCCATAGTGAGGACAAGGATGAAAGCCTATGGAAGAAGCAATGGGGTGGGGACATTATATTCAGTCATGGTCTCAGAAATTGTAGGGGGGTTTCAATTTTAATTTCCAATAAAATCAGTCACAATCTTATCAATACCAAAACTGACAAAGAGGGTAGATGGGTGATGGGAGACATTCAGTGAAATGGACAAACGGTCACGTTAATGTCAACTTACGCTCCAAATGATATGTATCCTAGAAAGTATTTTTTCCAAGAAGTGAACTACCATATTACCAACTGTAATAAGTGTATCATAGGAGGAGATTTGAATTGTCAAATTGATAAAGGGGTGAGTAATGATAGGAGTTGTATATCCTTGATTGATTTAATTCAACAAAATAAATTAATTGATATCTGGCGAACGGTTTATCCCAAAAAGGAAGGTTTTACATACTACCACAAAGGAAAAAAGAAACCTAGTAGAATCGATTACATTCTAATGTCAGATGAGCTTCAAAGCCAAACCCACAATGTTTGTGTCACTGTCAGTGCCCTAGCATTTTCAGATCACAATGTAATCACCATCAGGTTAACATAAAGTATGACTGTCAGATGGCCTGGAAGGTGGATTTGTAATAACGACAGTCTTAATGATCAAGATTGTATTAACAGAGTTGATAATTTTTGGAGATTTTGGAAAACAAAAAAATGCAAACTTGACAACATCATCGATTGGTGGGAAATGGGAAAATATAAAATTAAAGAGATTTTGAGAGAATATGGTGTTGAAAAGGCAAATTCCAAAAAAACACAGAGACAAACTGCAAAAACAATACTTCCGTCTTATTGAAAAAACAAACAACAACAACCATGAATTGTTAAATGAAATCAAAAGTAACCTAAAGGCTTATGAAATTGAGGAATGGGAAAAAGCACAAGTCAGAACCCGCATTAGAAAGAAAACCGAGGGGGAGAAACCTAGCAAATTTTTCCTTTCCATCGAAAAACAACAGAACCAAATAAACACGATAAAATCAATTAAAGACAATCAAGGCAATACACTTGATCAACCTGCGCCAATGGTTAAGTGTGTAAATGAATTCTATAGGAATCTGTATACCTCAGATATGATAAATACTGAAGAGATGGAAACAATTATCAATGCTGTACAAAGTAAGAACATAAATAATCACAAGGATCTGGAAGAATACATAAACGAAACTGAACTGAGTTATGCGATCAGGCAAATGAACAAAAACACATCACCGGGTATTGATGGTCTGACTGTCGAATTCTATTTAACCTTCTGGTCCATTTTAAAAGATGATTTGTTAGAAATTATCAAAGCATGTAAAGAAAGGGGGTCCTTGTCATGTACCATGAACACTGCATTAATAAGACTGATTTATAAAAACAAGGGAGGACGAGACGATTTGAAAAATTGGCGCCCCATTAGCCTTCTTACAGTAGATTATAAGATTATCTCGAAAGTACTGACCAACAGGTTACGTAAAGTCATGCCTACCCTCATAGGAAAGGAACAAACCTGTGGAGTTCATGGTAGAAATATTCATAACAACCTAATGATTCTGAGAGATGTAGTAGATGACATTAATTATAATGGCAAAAAAGCAGCAGTTTTGAGTATTGATCAAGAAAAAGCTTTTGACAAAATTAAATGGAAGTATATGTATTAAATCATGGGAAAATTGGGAAACCGGATGGACTAATTGACTGGATTAACCCTAACCCCCTTAATATTCTGGCTAGGAACCTTCCTGAATCCTCCAAAATCCATCAGTGCGCTTTTGGAAACATGCCCTTATTTCTTCAAAATGCACCATGCATTTTCGTTGATCTTTCATATTCAGCACTTATGGCCTGTACTTCTTGTCAGGTAGTAATTTTGCCCCATTTGAAGAGGTGAAAGTAAGCCTACCAGTTTCCAACAGTGCTGAATTTTCCCCAAACATTCCCATTTGGAAGATTTTGATGGATTTGGAGTGGTTAGGGTTAAGATGCTGTATAATCATCCCAAGAGCTGTGTCATAGTCAATAATTTTATAGGGGAACCCCTTAGTGTTACAAGAGGTATAAGGCAAGGTTGTCCCCTGTCCCCTTTGTTGTACGCTATATGCGCCGAAGGACTCACAAACCTTATTAGAATTGAAAATAATTTGATAGGAATTATAATTCCCAGAACCAAAGACACTGTTCAGGTTGTCCAACATGCCGATGACACCACTGTTTTTCTCACAAATAATGAGGAATTTCCTATGTTGACAAATGTACTGAAGATTTTCAGTGAGGGAACCGGGTCAAAGATTAACAAACAAAAGACCACAGGGTTGTGGCTTGGAACTTGGAAAACTAGAACTGACAAACCTGGGGGTTACAAGTGGGTCAATGACAAAATTAAGATCTTTGGTATTAACTTTGGAAATCAAGTTACTGAACATGATAACTGGGATCCTCAGATAAACAAATTTAAAAGAACCCTGAACAGATTCAAAGAGAGAGATCTTACTCTAAGAGGTAAAGCGGTTATTGTTAACAGCTATATTGGAGCTGGGATTTCATACCTAGGGAGTATTCTACCCTGTGACAAAGAAACCATCAAAACAATTGATAACATAATATTTGATTTGTATTGGTCTGGGAAACCAGATAAAATTAAGAGGGATACTGTCAGAGGTCAAATAGACAAAGGAGGTACAGGTCTAATGAACACTGAACATAAATTGAAGAGCCTGAAAATAAAATGGTTAAAAAGGTATAATACAGAAACGGGAAAACGGAAAAAATATTTCGATTACTGGTTAAACAGAGCGAGCAATTATGATTTAGGGTGGTATACACTGGAAAAATCTAAAGGTAATAATCAAACCACAAAATTTTACAGAGAAATTATTAAAGCTTTCAAGTGTATAGAAGGAAGAATTAACATTTGTGTAACAAGTATGCTGGAGGCCAATGTCATTCCTCTTTGGAATAACAATATGATAACAGGTAATGAACATAAGAAATTTAATAGTAAGGTTTTGAAAGCTAACGGCTTTTACCAACTTGGTCAAATTTTATCAGATGGTCAAAATAACAAGAAAATTGCAGAACAATGTAATTTAAGGGTTTCAAATGCTGGAAAATTATAGCGAGACTTAAGAAAAACATTAATCCATCGCTACTGAAAGAAAACACGGAAGGCCCGCCAGTTCATGTCAGCAAAGTTCTAGAAATTAAAAACTATCAGACGGACAACGATTTTGTACCGATTTCCAAATTGACCACAAAGCAATTGTATCAAAACCTTGTAGCAAAGACATTCGTACAGCCTACTGCAGAAAAAAGATGGGAATGTTTGTTTAATTAATAGGGTTACTAAATTCGACTGGGAACTAATTTGGAAGAAGGGTTATAATAAATTAATCGACCAAACTAACAGAGACCTTTGGTTCAGATTAAAACATTTAAAAGATAAATTGTATAAAATGAAAATTACTGTAGATAACAAATGCCTATTATGTAACGAAGAAATCGAAACTATTGAACACTTATTTTTGTATTGCGAAAAACATCTAGAAGCATGGATTTTTGTTGAACATTTATTGAAAAAGTATACAGGGAAGAAAACCTTCTATTTAAATGATTGCGACAGAATCATGGGCAATGGAGAGGGTATGGAAGATATAGCTCTACTACTGGTGTGCAGGTTACATAAAATAATTTGGAATATTCGATGTGAATTAGCACTAAATAAGACATCAAATAGACGATATATTCTACCAGATTATAAAAGGAATTTGAAACGCCATATCACCTTCGAAAGCAAACGGCTGAATGAAGAATATTTTTAAAAACTGTACACGAGAAATAGCGCATTATGCTCAGTTTAAAACAAAATCATTAGATTAAATTTTTAAAAAACAAAAATCTCTGCTTAAATCAAATGGGTTGAAAATATTTAAATTTTACATTTATTCATGTTTTCACCTTTGTAGTATTTTAAGTATCCTAAAAAAGTATTTATTTTGCTTGCAAGATTTTATGTAACAATTATTGTGCATTGTTGTGTTTTGTAGATATGTAATAAATGGGGTTACAATGACTCCATCTCGGAGAAAAAAAACAAAAAAACAAAACAAAATATAAAAAATTAAATGGTCTTTTAACTTCAAATATATCTTGAACCTATCGAATGCTGAAGAATCACTTAGCTCAGTTGATAGAGCGCGTGACTGCCGATCTAGAGGTCATTGGTTCGAATCCCAACCAGAGAATTGCTTATTTTATAAAAGTATATTTCTGTTGAAAACATTTAAATGGTCTTTCAACTTCAAATATATCTTGAACCTCGCGAATCCTCAAGATCAGTTAGCTCAGTAGATAGAGCGCGTGACTGACGAGACAGACATCATTGGATAGAATCCTGACCAGAGAATTGGTTATTTTGTAAAAGTATACTGAACAGCAAAAGAAACGCAAATGTTTGTTCAGATCCAGTTTAATCAAATTAGACGAAAAATTCATTCATGATAACCGTTCAATGAATCGAAACGAAATTCGGGCAAATTGTTCTTTGGACATTTGTCTTTCAAACTGTACCGTCCAATGTTCAACAAAACGAACAAGTCACTTCCTGTGGATCAATACCGTGTGTGACCTCCATTGGCATCAATGACGGCCTGGCACCTTCGTCTCATGGAGTGGACAAGACGATTAACTGAGGCTCTGGGTGTGTTGTTCCAGGACTGGGTAATGGCTTGCTGAAGCTGTGCGGCTGTCATTGGTCTGGGAAGGACTGAATTCAGCTCTCTCTCTCTGTAGCATATCCCAAAAGTGTTCAATGGGGTTTAAGTCCGGACTCAGTGCGGGCCACACCATCGTCTGGATGTTCTGTTGATGCAGGAAGTCCTGTGTGACCCTTGCTGAATGTGCACGTGCATTATCCTGCTGAAAAATGAAGTTGTTGTGGGCATGGAAAAATGGCGCCACATGAGGTCGATGTAACATGAGGTCGATGGATTTGATCAATGTAACATTGTGCAGTAACGCCGTTCCCCTGAACAGGACCCAGACCTTGGAAGAAAACTGGCCCCAGCAGCTGGTTGAGGACAATGCCACCCTAGATCATGACGTCGGCCCTCCCCATGCGTTGTGTTCCATGACGCAGTTGTCCTGGAAACGTTCACCTCTCCTCCGCCGTACTCTGACACGACCGTCTGCATTGCTGATGCAAAACCGACTCTCATCTGTGGACAGTACAGTACGCCATTGCCTCCAGTTCCAGTTGGCGTGGTTTCTGGCCCACTGAAGGCGTGCCAGACGGTGTCGACGAGTGATGACTGGCACTCGAGCTGGACGGCAGTTCCGCAGGTCTCGCTCACGAAGTCGGCGACGCACTGTGTCACTGCTGATTGGCCTCTGGTGAGGTCCAATGGTGATTCGGGCAGTTTCTGAAGCTGTCAGGAACCGGTCTCTGATGATTGCGAAAAATGTGCCGATCTTGCCTCGGGGTAGTGACCCGAGGTCTTCCGCTTCTTGGTCGATCATCAGACACTCCTCTGGCCGCGAAACGCTGCTGCAGACGGTACACTGTAGTGAAGTGAACGTTGAATGCTGCTGCAACAGCCTGAGGGTCGTCACCAGCTGTCAAACGCCCGATAGCTCGTTCACACTGTGCTGATGTCTTGGCATGGTTGCTGTGTCCAAAACGGGAGTGACAGCAAGCGTGCAGTAGTTTCCTTTTATTGCAAATGAACCGTAGAAATCAACTGATGCATTACTTTCAAGCTGCACGTCTTGCACGTGCCGCTCGTGAGCATTCTATGCCTTTGCAGATATCAACATGTCCCGAGCTCATGGCAAGCAGCAGCACCATAAAACTCATGCTGCGCACGCTTTACACTCTACACACGCCTCCAGTAAGCAAAACTATGAAGCCCCATTGGTGCCACTTGACTAGTGCATATATGTTTCACTTTATGTGATGTATTTCACAGCTCCGCCACTTATATCTTGCGGCCGCAACTTATTATCTTGCGGCCGCAACTTATTATCTTTCGGCCAAGGTACAGTAGGCCTACAGTGTATGAGCGATCACCTTGACAGTGCATCCATGATCGCCCGTTCATGTAAAGTAGGTTTGGTTTTCAAACTTTTTTCTGTATATTTACAACCCCTTTTTGTGTTTTCACTAGCTGAAACAGCATTTTTTTCCCACTTTTCGACCGTTATAGTCATAGTACACCATTTCACTTAGCACCTCAGGCAACATGAGGGACTCAATAATCATGTTTAATTGTTCATGACCTAAATAAGAAAACTAATTAATAAAATTTCGCTTCATACCCCCTACCCCGACCCCTCCCCCACCCTCTCCAAGTCCTGTATAACTCCATGGTTTTGGCTATGGTTTGGGTCAGATACTGACATCAACCACACGTTGGAATGATCGCGGTAGCAGTTGCCCCGTTAAGGTTTAAAAATAGACTATTGTTTCCATATCCGGTGGGAACTACATCGTAGTCAACAAACCATAATTAAGTGCTTGTATATTATGCAAGAGCACATACACGGCCGGCATAGGCCCAGTTATGACTCAACTAGTGTAGAGTAGTGCGTAGCCTACTGTCTGATCTGAGAGAGGGTTGTGAAGCTATTGCTGCAGATTGCCAATGGTAACAAAATAATTGACTGTACAGATGTCATGTCAGTGTTGTTTTATTGTTTTAAATGGCTCTTTTGGCAAGCAGTGCTCCGTGATTTTTCATTGCTCATTGCCTTATTTGTACTTATATCACTCAGAAACAATTGCAACACCATAAGACATCCATTACTTCTTGTACATGCACTCACTGGCCAAAAGTATTGCAACATGCTCAAAATAGCACTTTACAAGTAACAGCACCCACACGTCCGTTGTCCAGGGATTATCCACGCTACTGTTTACCCTCCCCTTGTACCATTGCGTGTAATAACTGGAACATATAATATTTTTCCATATATTGTGCAATATTTCCAATAGATCAAATATTAATGTACCGAAGGTCTACTACCTCTTGTGCAATCTTTCCCATAGACTAGGTCAAACTGTACCCAAAATCTGACCCTCTACCCTCCGTTTTACATTATATCCCATAAAATAGGTCAACGTGGGGCAAACATCTTACTTTTCCTGTTCCTATTTCATTTTTCCATATTTTATATGCTACTTCCGGTACACTTTGGCCTTTCATGGTCATCTGAGGCAAAGGTCAAAGTGTTCTACTGAGTCTCCCTACACTACTACTGTAGGCTTTTCAGATAACTAAAAAAAAATCTTATTTTTTTACCCTTGACTTGGCCTAAGCTGGCCTTGAATATGATTATGTCAATTGACACTTTACACATGTCTTTTTGCAGGATATGGCTTTCGTGGAATATCTCAGAAAGAGAAGAATTCAAGAAGATATAATCAAAAGGATGGAGAAAGAGAAGGTAAATCATATCAATATAGCAGAGCCTGTCAGGCCAAATAATATAATAAAAATACCAGTTGATCATCCTCAAGAACATCCCTTTTTTAAGCCGCATCACTCTTTTTAAATTTTAGTTTATTTGGTATAAAGTAAGTTCACATAAATTCCGAGGGCTGTTTCAGTTCATTTTGAACTAAAAATCTGGCTGCCTTTTTGGATCTAAAAGCTGCCAGCCATCACATCCTTTATTTTATGTTGAGATATAGGTCATTGTCATTAACCATAACTTCCATTAATTAGATAACCAACAAATCATCCCAGGTTAACGTGCAGAATACATGGGCATGTTCGGGAGAGGGGAGGG
Organism: Zoroaster sp. YZ-2022; assembly: GCA_029582265.1. Lineage (NCBI taxonomy): Eukaryota > Metazoa > Echinodermata > Asteroidea > Forcipulatida > Zoroasteridae > Zoroaster > Zoroaster sp. YZ-2022. The sequence continues at coordinate 11,472,904 of CM055821.1, read as the reverse complement.
TGTGTTGCAGGACTAGGACATCCCCAAAAACTGTTCATGTGGGGGTAGTTGACCTAAGAGTTTGAGCCTATTTACAAGTAGGTCTATTTTCAGAAAATAAATTTCCCCATCAAAATCATAGAACACCCAGACTTAGTCCATGAGCCAGGTGCTGAAATTTAACATGTTGGTGCCTATTCGAAGGGGGGGGACTAATTTTAATCTCACTTTTATTGCTACAAATATGTCAAAATAAATAAAATATACCAATTATCTCTGTGAAAAAATGCACAAAAACCCATCAGTCCAATTATTATGTCCAAAAGCCACCCTGTGCAAAAAAATTATTGCTTGATGTATGTAAACCGTAGAAATACACTCAGCACAACTACTTCACACATCAGAGAGGGGCTCTTTTCAAAATTACCATGTTGAGTAAATCTGTTTTTGTTAAAAGGCCTGTGAGTGCCTGGTTATTTTTCATTTTTGAGAAAACTGCATTAGAACCAGCAACCACACAGGTCAACTGTAACTCTATCTCATAAGCACAAATCATCTTTGTGATTTTAGTTGAAATTAGTTTACAAACACTCCATACATAATAATAATAATAATAATAATAATAATAATAATAATAATATGCGATCCGGTTGCAAGACACGTCATCGGATTAGCTCCCAGAAAATCGCCCTTTTCACCGTTTTTGAAGAGATTTTTACAACTTTTGGAATTAAGGTACTGTTTTAGATTGTTTATAGATCACAGTGGTTGTTGCCTTTTGACTGATAAGAGCTGAAATAGCTTCTATCACATTGGTTTTGGATTTGCACGGGCTAGGCTAGGCGAAGAACGCCGACGCCATTTTGCCCATAGACCATGGCGTACACCTTGCATAGAAATTCTTTGAAAAGACCAAACACAATAAAGTTCCGCCCAGATTTCAAAGTTGAGCCTGAAGAAGTGTATTACGCAACACACAAAGAACTGGAAGAGCGTGATGCAATCAAGTGTATTGCAGAGCTCAACACAGGCTGGTACAACATATCCCTTAACAATGAGGCTAACTGTGAAAGAATCGCACTGCATGGAATAACAATCAACGGAATTCTTATCAATTGTGAGAGGGCCAACGTGCAGAATTCAGTAGTGGTGTATGTAAAAGCACCTTACGAGATGGCTGACCAAACTGTCACTTCAGCTCTGTCTGCATATGGGACAGTTGCAAATATCAGACGCCAAACTCATGATTTCGATGACAGTGTAGAAACTGGAGTTCGAAGCATTCTCGTGATAAGTATTAAGAAACCGATTCCAAGTTTCTTAAAGATTGGTGACTTTAATCTACCAGTTAGACATCGTGGTCAGATTAAAACCTGCCGTTTATGTAAACAACCAGGCCATATTGCACGGAACTGCAACTTACAAGGAAGATGCTTTGTTTGCGGAGAAGAGGGACACCGGGCGAATCAACACGAAATACAAAAACAAGGCACAGGTGATGAAGATTCCGATGTAGACAGTGCAGAAGAAATCGAGGTTGATTCAGATGGGGAAAATGACGGGAAAAAGGACGACAAATCTTCAGATAAATTTGAAGATGCTGAAGATGATCTGCAAGAGGTTACAGCTCGTGTCCCTTCAAAAGAGAAGGAGACGAATGATGATGAAGGAAAGGAGAAAATGAAGACGGAAGAGAGGAAGAACAAGATAAAGGTCCGCAAAAGTCAACAGAATCTAAAGAAGTCAACAACTCACATCAGCGGAAAGGAGAGAAAGATAGAGGCACACCGGTGAGGAAAAAGAAAGAGTCATCTCGACACTAGTGATAGAGCAGGCCCGTCCTCGAGATTAGATGAGCCCCAACTCGAGACAACCACCAAAAACTGGGCAAATGCAGTTAAAGGTGGGAAAAAAGCCGCCAAGGAAAACGACAAGCAAAACTGATAACGGAGAAGTACCAAGTACAGACGAAGACATTATGGACTCACAAGATTCCTTTGAACTTGTACCATATACACGTCAAGGGATACAACACTTCAGGAAGAAAAGGGGTCCGGCCTTCAGAATATAACAAGCAGACGGGTGGTACCATACATCAGTCACAAAGGAAGAGGAGAGGCAGAGGAAAGAAAAATATGACGGGAGAACAAGAATAAGTGAGATTTTTCTGTCCTTACTATGATTGCCTTTCTTTAATTTTGTTTTGTATGATGCTTAGAATAACTACTTTAAACGTCAATGGGCTCCGTAACAATCAAAAAGAGAATTTCTTTTAATCTTTTAAATCGGGAAAACATGATATCATTTGTTTACAAGAAACTCATAGTACTCTAGAAGATGAAGATTATTGGAAACAACAGTGGGGAGGGAGATTTTTTCAGCCATGGTGAAAATTTCTCGGAAGGAGTAGCTATTCTAGCATCAAATAAAAGCGGAATTAAACTCACTAACAAAGATAATGACAAAGAGGGCGTTTAGTTAAAGCGGATTTTCTTTGGAAAGGGACAAATATCGGTGTTGTGTCTATATATGCTCCTAATTTTATGTATCCTAGGAAAAAGTTTTTAAATCGTTGGCCAACTTTTTATATGAGGATCATAACTGGATAGTTAATGGTGACTTTAATTGTCAACTTGACATTGATGGTAATGATAATAGTATTCCTGAATTAAATAACCTTATTTTAGAAAAGATATGTATGATGTTTGGAGAACTTGGTATCCAGATGAGCAGGGTTATACATTTTATCATAAGGGTCTCAAAAGAAGCAGTAGGATTGATTATTCCTTTGTCACAAGCAACTTGCTATTTATCATACCTGAAGCCAGTGTCAGTTCTGTAGGTTTATCTGATCACTGTGCTCTTAGTTTTAGACTTCAAAACAAGAAGTCACACGGGGACCAGGCAGATGGTTTTGTAATAATAATATTTTGAAAGATGATCAATGCAAAGATCGTATTAAATTCTTCTGGGATTATTGGAAATCAAAAAAAGTACCTTGACAGCATTCTCAGTTGGTGGGATGTGGGTAAAATGAATTTAAAGAGATTATTAAAGATTACGATTCGGAAGTGTATTACAAAGAAAAAAACATAAATGTCATCTTCAGAAAACTCTTAGAAATCTTATGAATAAACCTACTCCCGACCCCAACGCTATCTTTGAAGTTGAGAACAAAATTAAAAATTATGTGATGAAAGATTTTGACGAATCTAGAAATAGAATGCACATAATAAAAATGGCAGAAGAAAAACCAAGTAAACTCTTCCTTGGAATGGAAAAGCAGAGATCTAACGATAATATTATTCATAATTTAAAAGATGAGAATGGTACAATTTACACTGACGCCATTTCCATGTGTAAATATGTTAATTTGTTTTACCAAAATTTGTATTCAGCTGAGAATATTGACAGTGAAGCTGCTGAAGATATATTGAACACCATTAAACAAGTAAATTTACCTGATGATGAAATTGAAGACTTAGAAAGTTTCATTACAGAAAACGAAGTTTTTCAAGCCATCAATCAAATGAATACTTGTAAATCACCAGGTTTAGATGGTTTAACTACTGAGTTTTATACCTTTTTTGGCCGCTCATAAAAAGACGATTTTTAGAAATTATCAATGAATGTAATAAGAACTTTTCTCTCCCAACTACTATGAATACCGCCTTGATTCGTCTTATTTTTAAGAATAGAGGGAAGAAGTGATCTTAAAATTGGAGGCCCATTAGCCTTCTTAATGTTGATTATAAAATTATCTCTAAAGTTATTACCAATCGTTTAAAGAGAATTATGCCGTTTATTATAGGAAATGATCAATCCTGTGGTGTGAAAGACAGAAATATTCATGATAATTTAATGCTACTCAGAGATGTTATTTATTACGTTAATAATGAAGAAGAACAAGCTGCTCTTATCAGTATTGACCAGGAAAAGGCCTTTGATAGAATTGAATGGAAATATATGTTTGACATAATGGGGGCTATAGAATTCCAAAAATTTTGATTAATTGGGTTAAAAATTCTTTACAGTAATCCTAACAGTACAGTTCTAGTTAATAATTTCATTACTGAACCTTTTCAAGTGACTCGAGGTATTAGGCAAGGATGCCCCTGTCACCACTTTTATATGCTATTTGTGCAGAAGGTTTAGGAAATCTTATAAGAAATAATATGAAAGGCATTTCCTTCCTAATACTGATTGCTCCTTGAAACTGATTCAACACGCTGATGACGCTACTATTTTTATTTCTGATAATAACGATTTTAGTATTCTTGAAAAATTGTTAAAATTTATAGCAAAGGATCGGGTTCTAGAATTAATATACACAAATCGCAGGGGCTTTGGATTGGTAAGTGGAAGGATAGACAAGATAAACCGGGGGTTTTCATGGACTAACGATCACTTAAAAATTCTGGTATCTTCTTTGGGAATCACGACAACACAAAAAGAAATTGGGAACCGAGAATAAGCAAAATGAAAGCTGTTCTTGAGAAATGGAAGGGAGGAATTTAACTATGAAAGGAAAAGCTGTTATTTTCAACAGTTTCATTGGTGCAAGTTTATCTTACCACGGTTCAATCATTCACTGCCCCAATAATTATGTTAATGAAATGGAGAGTATCAAGTGGTCTTTCTTCTGGGATGGTAAACCAGATAAAATAAAAAGAAAGACGATTACTGGGCCCATAGACAGGGAGGTATTGGAATTGTTGATATTCCGCTTAAATTACAGACTTTAAAACTAAATGTGTTGAAGAAATACCATACTACATCCAGGAAATGGAGACACCTCTTTGATTACTGTTTATGTATCGCTAGTGGAAAGAATGAACTTGGTTGGTACATATTAGATAATCCTAATGCTATTAGTCCAAATACCCAAGTTTTTTTTATAAGGAATTAATTCTTGCCTTCAAGAAATCTGGAATTAATTACAATAAAGTTTTTTCTTGTGTTAATGAAACCCACGAGCTTCCCCTTTGGAAAAATGGTACTGTTACCAAGGACAATGGAAAAGAATTAGACAGCAAAATTTTAAGGCCTATGGGCTTTAAAAAGTTGAAGCATGTTCTTAAACATGGTAAAATTTTGTCTCATCAGACACTAGCAAATGGATGTAACATTTTACCTTTAAATGCAGGAAGGATAGTCGCCAGTTTGGAAAGAAACATTAACAATGATTACATTACTGAAAACCGAGAGGGCCCAGCAAACCACTTTCTGAACAATCTCACTTTCAAAGATAAGAAAGGAGACATCAATAAGAGATTTCTGGATATGAATGTAAAAACTATCTACAGTTATTTGATTACTAACCAATTTAAGCCTCCTGCTGTAGTCCAATATTGGATTAATTATTTTCACATAACTGACCCTGATATCAATATGTGGAAAAATGGACGTTGTCCTCTTATGGAAGCTGAAGAGAGGAACTTGTGGTTTAAAGTTAAGCATAAAATTCTTCCCACCAAAAACAAACTTTATAGATTAGGAATTACCAGCAATAATGTTTGCCTACTCTGCAACAGGTCTACTGAAACCATCGAACATCTTTTTATCGAATGCGAGGAATGTTATGACGCCTGGCTCTTTCAGAAAACATTGTTAAAAAATACTTAAGGAACACCCATTTTTATATATTCGACAGTAATAGAATCCTCGGCATTAACATTACGAACAATATGGTTTTACTTTTAATTGGTAAATTGCATAAAATTATCTGGAATGTTCGTTGTGAAGTGGCAAAAAAAGATTGCAGTGCTCATATTGATATACTTAAAGTGTATAAAAGAAACCTGAAGAAATTCATTCTTATGGAAAATAACAGATTGGGTATAGATGCTTTTAACCTGATTTATGCAAAAAATTGTGCTCTGTGCTATTATGACAAAGACAAACTTAAATTCACCTTTTGATTATAAGTCTTGCTTATTTTAGTTTTCGTGTGATCTTTTACTGTTTATATATTTAACTTACAAATTGTCTTCCTTATTTAATATTTTACGTATGTACTTGTTTTTGTTCTAACTCACCTATTGTTATAAACTGTGTTTTGTTTTGATTGAAATAAATGGAGTTGTATGACTCCAAAGGAATGAAGAAAAAAAAAAAATAATAATAATAATAATAATAATAATAATAATAATAATAATAATAATAATAATAATAATAATAATAATAATAATAATAATAATAATAATAATAATAATAATAATAATAATAATAATAATAATAATAATAATAATAATAATAATAATAATAATAATAATAATAATAATAATAATAATAATAATAATAATAATGTGTGGACTTATAATAGCGCACGTATCCACCAACTTAGTGGTGCTCAAGGCGCATATTATTACCCCTGCTCATAAGGCTCATAAGGCTCATAAATCATTCCTGAAACCATCTCAGCTCCCTGGGGAGTATACAGCTCAATTGCTGCCATTACAGCGCATATAGGGCTAATCAACCAACTCTGCCTTCACAGGTACCCATTTAACCCCTGGGTGGAGAGAAGCAATTATGGTCTTGCTCAAGGACACAAGTGTCACGGCCGGGATTCGAACCCACATTCTGCTGCTAACACCAGAACTTGAGTCCGGTAAGCTAGACCGCTCGGCCTATTCATGTAGGCGTTTGATGACATGGGGAGAAAATATTTATCTTGCAATTCAACTAAAATCAGAAAATAAATTTATGGTTATTGGATAGACAAGATTTTAAACTAGGCAACTTTTCAGTGTTAAATTTTAGTTTTGAGAAATTATTCAATCTTAAACCAATTTCAAATTTTTATTTGCAGGTGGATGCTGAGGCAGTTTCATGTATGAGCACTGACGAACTAAAAGGGTACCTCTGTCACGAGGGTGACAGAGTGGCAGTAAGGGCGTATGCTCAAAGGGTCTTGAATATTCAAGATGTCCAGAAACCAGAAGCCCAACAAGGTAATACTTCTGCTTGTCCGAAGACGCCTGTACATGAACCAGAAAATGTACCAGAGATAAAGAGTATGGAAAGAAGTGAAGTGGATGACAAGAAGGCGTCAATAATGAGGAAACTGGCAGAGAAGATGGGTTTCTCATCAGGAAGGTGCTCTAGCCAGCAGACATCAGACAAAGGGACAACCTCAAAATCAAAAGGAACAAAAAAGGCATCAATTAAGTTTGAAATAAGTCAGAAATCTGCACCTGCAGCCAAACAGCATACCAAAATGGATATTGGCTTTTCTGTTTATGACAAGTCTCAAAGAAGGTTCAAACAAGTTCGCTCCAACAATGGTGGTGGAATAAGGTACTTATAACTTTTGAAGCCTATTTCTAAACAAGACATCATATAGGAGGCCGTGGCCGTATTTTTCCAAGATGGTACCGGAGTTCAAGGATTGTCGATGGATTTTGTCTTTGATGTGGCAGCAGACATATCTGGTAAACAATTGTTCAAAGAAGACGAGTGCGCTGATGATTTCATGAATAGGCTGAGGATGAAGAAGTTGAGATGCTACCTCCTGGCCTCCAAACAAGATGATGAGTCAAACACTAGTGAGGAAGAGGAGGATGACAAAAATGAGGTTTCCAGAGTTGGAAAGAGAAAGCGGCAATACTCAAACACTTTAGCTATGTCATCAGATTCCTCAGGTGATGAACATAACTTGCCTGTTTATGACTTGACTGGTAATAGGGAACTCAACATCACATCACATCATGGAGTCAGTACCAACAGTCTGCCAACCACAGTTGCAGGTAGTAGCATGACGGATAGCACAGCTGCTCACTTCTACTGCATGGAAACTACGCAGTCTTTAATGTTCTTGCCTCATTTAGAAACAAGTGAATCCACTATCGACTTGGCCCTACCTGACACTACAGTGGCTTTACATGAGGCCAGTTTGACAAGTAAAAATGAACAGATTCAGACACCATGTCCAACCACAATCACTCCTCATACTTCTACAGAGATACCTGCTGAGCTTGTCCAGGAAGATCTTTTGGCAAGAATGGCTGAAAATTTTGATCCAGAAATACACTTTGAACCAAGTGAAGATAATGATCTTAATTATACACAGCCAATGGTTGTGGAAATACAGGTTCACCGTGGATCAGTTTGTGCTGATCTAATCACATTCTTTTCTGAGCGTAAGTTTCAGGATTCCCGGGCAACAACGTTTGAAATCAAGATGATAAAACCTGATGGTACTACCGAAGTGGCCGAAGATAATGGCAGCGTCATGAGGGATGCCCTCACAGAGTTTTACGAAACATTTTATTTGCAATATACTACTGGCAAGACATTCGTCGTGCCTGTCTTGAGGCATGATATGACGAAAGTGAAGTGGGCGGCAGTAGCAACAGTCATTCAAATTGGGTTCAAGCAAGAACATATCCTTCCAGTCAGGCTCGCCCCCCATTTGTGCAACAGGCTCTATTTGGACATTCTGATGAGTCACAATATGTAGATGTATTTTTGAAATACATCCCAGAAATGCACAGGGATACACTGAAAGAAGCTATGGAGAATGGGATATCATCTGTAGACCAAGATGAATTTTTGGAGGTTATGGATCACTTGAAGTGCAAGAAAATGGCAACCGATCCCACACTGAAAGAAATTCTAACAGAGATAGCACACAAAGAGCTTATTCAGAAACCACTGTTTGTGGCAGATTGCTGGAGCCCTGTGCTGAAACCCCTCAACATCACATGGGAACAGGTTTTCAAGATATATGCAAAACTGCGTCCTACAACACGAAAGGTCTTGAAGACACTTGAGTTTCCGCATGACGTGAGTGCTGATGAAAGTAGTCTGGCTTCCTTTCTTCAGGAGTTTATCCAAGACATGGATGTTGATCTCCTTGGGCGATTTGTGCGCTTCTGTACAGGTTCAGACTTGATGGTGAAAGATACCATAACTGTCAGATTCACAGCCTCACTAGTCCGTTGCCCAACATGACACACCTGTGGTTGTGTGTTAGAAATACCCAAGTGTTATTCAAATGAGCCGTATGTCACATTCCGATCTGAATTCACAAATGTTTTAAAGAGTAACTACTGGCAAATGGATATTGTTTGAACCATTGTTACACAGATCACTGACAGAATTGATACACATAATTCTAGTTGTATTGTTGTTGAAAAGAGTTTCTTGTAGAAAGCTTATAATATTCGGATATTTCATGTAATGAAGTTACTCTTTCATTTTATTAGAATTTATAAACACGATACGGTGGATGTAAAAGTCGGCCCAGTAAGATAACTATCTTATTTTTTTTATTTTTTTTTCTTCATTATTTGAGAGAATTTTCAAAGATTTTTGGTGTTCAAGATTAGAACAATTCCAAAGCACTGGTGACACTCTTCAAAATAACTGATAGGCTATATAGAGATCAATATATATTTATTTATTTTATTTAATCAGATTTTATAAACATGATACGGTGGATGTAAAAGTCGGTCCAGTAAGATAACTATCTTATTTTTTTTTTTTTTTTTTTTTTTTTTCAATATTTGAGAGAATTTTCTAACATTTTTGGTGTTCAAGATTAGAACAATTCCAAAGCACTTGTGACACTCTTCAAAATAACTGATAGGCTATATAGAGATCAGTATTTATTTATTTATTTATTGTATTTTATCAGATTTTTGTCTTTTTTTGGTTTGTTTCTTTGTTTGTTTGGTTTTTTTTTCCATTATTTGAGAGAACATTTCTAAATTCTTTTGTGTTCAAGATTAGAACAATTCAAAAGCACTGGTGACACTATTTAAAATAACTGATTGTTTGGAAAAGAAGCGGTGGTTTACAACGCAACATTTTGATCAGTATAATCCAGTATAATCAGAGTATTCTTACGATTATATGCCTAACATTTCAAGCTTTCTGATTGGGGGTGGGGTCATAGGTCGATCCTGGTATGCTCTGACAGACTTGATATACTATTAACAGACTTCTGTGTGTATTGTTGTTGTTAAAAGAGTTTCTTGTTGAAAGGGTATTGTTCTGATATTCGATGTTGTTGCCGCCAGAATATCCTTTTAGTTTGATAAATATTTGCCGCGAGTGCAGCGACTCGCCTTTTTTCTTGATCAATTGAGGGCGCACTTCAGTCAGTTACCTTTTTTACAACAACAACTAGTTAGTTTGACAAACCACGTTGCTAAATTTAGAAGATAAAATCGCTCAAAACAGAACAATTTAATTTCGACAACCCAAGTCAGCTCAGCAAAGTGAGTGATAATTTGTTAAGGTTTATTTTAATGGCAGTTTCTAGAAGATTTGTAGTGGTTTATTGCCTATATTTGGGTTTTTTGCTGAGTGAAAGTTTAACGTTGTGTAGGCCACCTGATACATTTGTTATGCCACATGATGTTGTTATACATAGATCCGCGTTGCTAGGTGTCAGTGCTCAAGCCCTTTCTAGTACAAACTTTAGATTATTATTTTATTTAGATTAGGGATATAGGCCATGTAGGTACTTCAATATATTTAGCATTCTTTATTTTCCTTTCTTATTTTCTAGTCGAACCACCAATATCACCAATATCCACCAATATCACCCAATAGTCATCCAGTATTATAGTCATCTGTTTTGATTCTTTGCCACCTATCGTCAACTTTCGTCACTTATCGTCAACTAATCTTAACTTCGTCACCTCGTCAACAAAACCAATTTACCATCAACTTCCGTCAATACAAATTTATGTTTGGACAGTACTGCATTTAATTTTGCTTGAAGAAGTGTAACATTAAATAAAAGTTTAAAATCATTGAATGGTGCGTCTCATTGCTGAGCCTGGACAAAGAAAATATAACCCTGACGATCTGTAGCATTACAGGCTACATTAGTTCGATTTGAGCTTGAGGACACTTTCCAAATTCATTGATGACATCATCCTTCGTCAATTACTATGAGTACAGACGGTAAACCTCCAACTACCCCTGAACTGGGCCAGATGGAGACGACAATAGAATACATGGATTCGATCAGCCAAGTTGGAAGCAGAAATGGAGGTGCATCTAGCATTTCATCAGGTGCATCATCAGTATCAAGTGCTAGGCTCCGAGCTGCTGCAGAGAGAGCTTGCACTGGAAGTAGAATTTGCAGCAGAAAAGAAAAGACAGGCATTAGAGGAAGAAGAGCTGAAACTTCAGCAGCGAAAGAGGCAAATAGAGTTTGAGACTAAATTAGCAAGAGTGGCTGCAATAGAGAAAACATACACCGAGGCTGAGAATGGAGTAACATTTTCAACACCATTGGTGCATTCAGTAGACACCCCCCTCATTGCACCTAGCCAAGATGTTACGGTAAACAAGGGCTGTCATTCCCCAAGTCCTACTCATTCATCCATCATGTCGCCATGCTACCCCCCCTGATGGAGACACATCTAGCGTCTTGACCAACATCGTGAAGACGATGCAAGTACAACAGCAGTCCCTTGTAGACGCCCTTCAGTTGCCAAAGACCGAGCTGATGACATTCGATGGCGATCCAGCGAAATACTGGAAATTCGTCCGTGCCTTTGAGAATGCTGTTGAAAAGGATACAGTCAGCGATGCTGCAAAGTTGGCTCGTCTTCAACAATATTGTACCGGTGCTGCTAAGAAACTGATACAGTGCTGTGCAGTCAAAACACCACATGAGGGATATGCACTTGCAAGAAAACTTCTGAAGGACAGGTTCGGAAATGAATATGACATAGCCGAAGCATGGATCAACAAGATTGTCAACCGCCCTGACATTCGGGACAACAAGGCACTTTTAGATTTCTCCGATGACTTGAGAAATTGCAGAGAGACACTAGACGCTATGGGCAAGCTGAGTGAATTGAGCAGCAGTAAGAGCTTGTCTCAGATGGTGGAGAGGTTGCCGTGGGATCTTCGCAAAACATGGCTGAAGAGAGTTTATCACATTAAAGCTGTCGAATACAGGTCTCCCACTATCGATGACATCGTTAAATTTGTAACAATTTCAGCAGAACAAGCAAATGACCCCGTCTTCAGCAAGCTTGTGAGTAGAGAACGGACCGACAAATTCCCCAGAGATGTCAAGCGCAATGACACCCAAAGGTCAAAGCAGCGCTCAAATTTTGTGACACAAGTAGATGCAACTGCCTCTCCTCAACCTACTGTAGGGACACACCGGAATGCAGTTAAGCCAGCAACAGCGTCAAGTGGAGCAAGTTCCAGATACGACAAGCCTCCACGCCCATGCGAGTATTGCAGACAAGAACATAACCTCTTTGGCTGCAACAACTGGAAAGCGTTGAAAGTTACTGATAGGCTGAAATTTGTGCAAAGCAAACGACTGTGTGTCAATTGTCTTCGGCCAGGACATCAAGCCAAAGACTGTACCAGGAACACAGTGTGCACTGTTCCTGGATGTGTGTTAAAACACTCCAAGTTCTTGCATCTAACCCGCAGTGGTAACCCTACAACACCAATGTGTGTTACCCATGCATCGCAAGCAGATCAGATGACGAACAACTCTGCCCCTGTCATAGTCAACCCCCTTGCGCCAACGACGGGTGCCATAGCCAGTGCATCCTGCAACACCACTGGGGCCGGAGTTGGAAAGGTAGCCCTACCCATCATTCCAGTGAAAGTTAGAGGGCACAGAAGTGCTTCCCCCTTCCTGACAACATATGCTCTTCTTGACAGTGGTTCTACGCAGACTTTCTGCTCTGAAGATTTGATGAACATGCTCGGATTGCATGGAAAATCTGACACCATGAGGTTGACAACGCTAGATAGTCACAATATTCTTACCGACACTCGTATTGTAGATCTCGAAGTTACCGACATGTATGATGAAAACCTGCTCATCATGAAGCACGTTCTGACGAGGCCTAAGCTTCAGATGGGAGCTAAAATTTTGGTAGAAAAGGAGATTGACAAATGGCCCCATTTAAGCGACATCATCTTGCAGGATGTAGATGTTAAAGATGTGCAACTTCTCATCGGCCAAGATAACCCCTCCGCCATGATTCCGAAGGAAGTCACAGGAAGCACCCTACGCCATACGAACCATTTTGGGATGGACCCTAAATGGACCAGTTGAAACAGGGCCCTTAAGCCGCTCAGCTTCTTTCTTCATTGACACCGACACTCGTCTACAGTAACAGGTGGAAAGGTTCTGGAACGACCATTGCAGGTGATGAGATAAGTATGTCAGTAAGCGACAAGAAAGTGATCTCTTCCTGGGAGCAGTCGCTGAAACGAGATGGAGCACACTACACCATGGACATTCCCTTTAAGATTCGACCACCCCACTTACCTGACAACAAAGCAATTGCCGAGCACAGGCTGCGTCTGCTGGGAAGGCGACTAGCCCGAAACTCCGACATGAAGGAAAAGTATACAGCAGGCATCTTAGACTTGATGACAAAAGGATATGCTGAGGAAGTGCCCCAACATAAGCTGAATAGAGCAGATGGAGCAGTGTGGTATTTGCCACACCATCCAGTGGTTCATCCACATAAGCCAGGAAAGGTGCGCATAGTTTTTGACTGTGCTTCACGTTTCCAGGGTGTATCACTCAACGACAAAGTACATCAAGGCCCCGACTTAACCAATAAGCTAGTTGGAGTTTTGATTCGGTTCCGACAAGAGATCATTGCTCTTATGGCGGATATAGAAGGAATGTTCCACCAGGTCTATGTAAATGAGCCCGATCGCGACGTCCTGCATTTCCTGTGGTGGGATGACAACGACATAACTGGAGTTCCGAATGACATCACACTTGTTTGGAGGTGTTTGGTCACCAAGCTGTGCAAACTTTGCACTAAAGCACACATCGCAAGATAATATGGAGAGTTTTGATGCTGAGACCATCGAGACCATTGACAAAAACTTCTATGTCGCTGATTGTCTGAAGTCGGTGGCTACTGAGCAAGAAGCCATCAAACTTGTCAGACAGCTTCGTGAGGTGTTAGCATCTGGTGGCTTTCGTCTTACGAAGTGGATCAGTAACTCGCGTGAAGTTCTACGGTCAGTTCCTAAAGCCGAACGAGCTAAGGAGTACCATCTTTAGATCTGGATGTGACGCTTCCTGTCGAACGTGCCTTGGGGGTGCTATGGAACATCGAGTCGGACGCCTTTACTTTCAATGTAAACGTGACGGAGAAGCCATTGACATGCCGTGGACTGCTGAGCACTGTGAGTTCCGTGTACGACCCCCTAGGATTCGCCAGTCCATTTGTGCTCACTGCAAAGATACTTTTCCAGCAACTGTGCAGGATGAAGATTGGTTGGGATGATCTAATTCCCAACTGCATCAAAGAGCAGTGGATCCGTTGGATAGGTGATCTGCCTCTCCTTCAGAAGATGTCAGTACCCCGTTGTGTCAAACCACCAAGTTATGACACCATCGCCTTCGCACAGTTACACCATTTTTCTGATGCTTCTGAGAGGGGATATGGAGCAGTTACCTACCTGCGACTTCAAGATCGTAGTGGTCTGGTGTATTGTCTGTTACTGATGGCCAAAGCAAAGCTTTCTCCCCTGAAGACAACCACCATTCCCCGTCTGGAGCTTTCCGCTGCAGTTATCTCAGTTAAGCTTGATAAAATGATGCGTCGTCATCTGAAAATACCATTGCAGGAGACAGTGTACTGGACCGACAGCATGATTGTTCTGCAGTATCTGAGAAATGAGGACAAGAGGTTCCAAACGTTTGTTGCCAACCGTATCACAAAGATACTCGACCATTCTACATCACAGCAGTGGAGACATGTTGACACAAGCTCTAATCCAGCAGATGACGCCTCTCGAGGACTTTCAGTACAGCAGCTCATTGAAAATGACCGCTGGCTTCATGGACCACAATTTCTTCAGCAAAAGGAAGATGCTTGGTCTCCTCAGCCTGAATTTGACAAGATGACCCAGCCTAGGGACATGGAGCTCAAGACAGTTGCACAGGTCTACAAAGTTGAGACTACCAAGGATGATCCTGATGTTGTGGACATCCTAGTGCAGAAATTCTCTTCTTGGTACTGTCTGAAAAGAGCAGTAGCATGGATTCTCCAAGCTAAAGCCATCCTGCTTGCCAGAGTTAAGAAAACCGACATAGACTTTGAGCCATCTCAGCTGCTCACTGTCAAGGAGATACAAGCTGCTGAGAAAGAGATTACCAGACACGTTCAGAAGACTAACTTTGGCGACTCTCTGAAGTCCGGTGGCTATCGTAAGCTCGCCCCTATTAAGTCGCCTGATGGCATCATTCAGGTTAATTGGTGGACGTCTTGCCAATGCTTCCCTTGCAGACGACATCAAACACCCCTGGATATTGCCGACAAGACATCCAGTGACAACCCTGATAATAAGGCACTACCACGCAACCACATGTCACTCTGGAAGTGAGCGCACTCTTGCCGAAATCCGCCAGAAATTCTGGATCATTAAAGGACGGACAGCTGTGAAGAGTGTCATCCACTCATGCATCCCATGTCGTAAGCAGAGGGCACCTATGATGACTCAACGAATGGCAGACCTGCCAAGCGATCGTGTGGCTCCCAATCTGCCACCCTTCAGCATGGTGGGCACTGAATTCTTTGGACCCTTTATGGTCAAGCGAGCAAGAAGTATGCAGAAGAGATACGGATGTATCTTTACTTGCCTTGCCACCAGAGCAATACACTTGGAAGTCTGTCACAGCTTGGACACCGACTCTTTCATCAATGCATTACAGCGTTTCATCAGTCGCCGGGGAAAGCCCAAAGAGATTCGATCAGACAACGGCACAAACTTTGTTGGAGGGATGCGTGAACTACGCCAGGCTGTCCAGGAGTGGAATCGAGATAAGATTGATAAATATTTGTGCCAGAAGGAGATTCAATGGATCTTCAATCCACCTGCAGCAAGCCACTTTGGAGGAGTGTGGGAGCGACAAATAAGAACTGTACGGGCAGTTCTCAACAGTTTGCTTATTCAGCAGACACTTGATGATGAAGGGCTCCTGACACTCATGTGCATCGTAGAGGGCATAGTAAACAGTCGACCCATCACCAAGCTGTCAGATGACCCACGTGATCCTATGCCACTTACCCCAAATCACTTGCTACTTCTTCGTTCGGGTCCTCAGCTACCCCCAGGGAACTTTGTGAAGCAAGACATCTACAGGAGACAGTGGCGCCAGATTCAATACATGTCTGACTTATTTTGGCAGTGATGGCTCAAGGAGTACCTCCCACTGCTTCAGCAGAGACAGAAGTGGCACAACCCTCAACGCAACGCTCGCGTCGGAGATCTTGTGCTTGTAATGCATGAGAACACCCCTCGATACCAATGGCCGCTGGGACTGGTGATAGAGACCTACCAAGGCAAGGATGGCAAGGTCAGATCCGTACAGGTGAAAACGCAAGCAGGAGTGTACAACCGACCAATTGACAAGCTGTGCCTCCTTGAGGGACAGGAGATGCAGACTGCATAGACAGCAGTATTCGGACTGATTCTCAGAGAACATTTGGACATTGCTTACCCAATTTGATATTCTGTCTTCATTTATTTGAGTAATGCTGCCTACCAGGACAGTCATTAGGGGCCGGAATGTTGCCGCCAGAATATCCTTTTAGTTTGATAAATATTTGCCGCGAGTGCAGCTACTCGCCTTTTTTCTTGATCAATTGAGGGCGCACTTCAATCAGTTACCTTTTTTACAACAAGTTAGTTTGACAAACCACGTTGCTAAATTTAGAAGATAAAATCGCTCAAAACAGAACAATTTAATTTCGACAACCCAGGTAAGCTCAGCAAAGTGAGTGATAATTTGTTAAGGTTTATTTTAATGGCAGTTTCTAGAAGATTTGTAGCGGTTTATTGCCTATATTTGGGTTTTTGCTGAGTGAAAGTTTAACGTTGTGTAGGCCACCTGATACATTTGTTATGCCAAATGATGTTGTTATACATAGATCCGCGCTGCTAGGTGTCAGTGCTCAAGCCCTTTCTAGTACAAACTTTAGATTATTATTTTATTTAGATTAGGGATATAGGCCATGTAGGTACTTCAATATATTTAGCATTCTTTATTTTCCTTTCTTATTTTCTAGTCGAACCACCAGTATCACCAGTATCACCAATATCCACCAATATCACCCAATAGTCATCCAGTATTATAGTCATCTGTTTTCATTCTTTGCCACCTATCGTCAACTTTCGTCACTTATCGTCAACTAATCTTTACTTCGTCACCTCGTCAACAAAACCAATTTACCGTCAACTTCCGTCAATACAAATTTATGTTTGGACAGTACTGCATTTAATTTTGCTTGAAGAAGTGTAACATTAAATAAAAGTTTAAAATCATTGAATGGTGCGTCTCATTGCTGAGCCTTGACAAAGAAAATATAACCCTGACGATCTGTAGCATTACAGGCTACAGATGTTCTGAATTTACTGTTTCATTTTATGGATGTTAAACTCTGTAACCTCTTTTTTATATTTGTTATTTGAGAAAACACATTTTAAATATTGTATCTATTTGTTTTATCTGGTAAAACGGGTAATATATAGCTATTGAGATCATACATTTCAATTATGTGATATTTATTTCGGGTTTGATATTGTCTTGTCTGAAAAAAAGTCTGTTGATCATGTAAAGAGTCTTCAAATATTTACCTTAGTTTTGAGCCATTTTTTTTTCATTCTTGACAAGTATTACTTAGGTGTTAATTATTAAAGGGTTCTCAGTGACATCCCAGCTAACATGCATACGTTGGGCCAATGTTGGCCAACGTAAGAATTTACAGTTGGCCCAACGTCGGCAGTTGACGTCGCCTTGACGTTAATTTTTCCATTGGGCCAACGTCGAAAACGTTGGGTCGACGTCGGGCCAACCCTGCCACAACGTCGGCACGTCCAACGTTCGTATGACGTATTAGTAACACGTTGGGACAACATAATATTTTATGATTGGCCCAACGTCGGCACTTGACGTCGCCTTGACGTTTATTTTCTCCATCGGGCCAACGTCGAAGGCGTTGGGCCAACGTTGTACCGACGACGGGTCAACCCCGCCACAACGTTGGGCCAACGTATGCATGCTTGGCTGGGTAGACCTACAGGCTACACTGTAAAAAAAAATTCCCGGTCAAACGTAGTGCAGCGGGTTTTAAATATTTCCATATTATTCACGGGTACCGTATTTTCATAACTGGAAATGAATCTACGGTTAACGTATTATTTGCGGTATTTAAGCAGTTATGGTTGAAACGTCCACGGGATGCTGCATTTACTATGGGATGGATCTGTGGATATTAATTGTCGATGCAATTGTTTATTTTACACAGTCTTTCACTTACCTACACGTACGCGTAGTCTGGTTCCTTTTTCAACGACCCCTCTCCAGTTACTAATGTTTAGAACATGTATCCCTTATATACTGTCTTTTCAAATCTCTTTTCAAATCATAGTGTCATGCAATTATAATCTATATTTCAATATTTGAAATTTTGAATGTACTTTTTTACATCAAAATAGAAGAGAACACAAAAATCTTACCTTTTTATCATAAAGTTAACAGTAAATATTTGAAAATGGCTTAAAATGACCCATTTTCACATATTTAAACCTTGGAAATGATTCGAGCACAAAGCTAGGTCAAATTAAGGTCAGATGATTTACATATTGGATATAGTACAATGGTGTTACGATATTGTTAGAGCGCCCTCACTTGTATGGAGTCACACATGTACATCTTGGAAGCTTGACTGAAGCATAGAATAAACAGAGTGTTCGAGTTCTCATAAATCATCCTCTCTGAAGTGATTTATTTAAGCTGCATATAGCAAAACATAACATGGTGTCAGATTAGGGATCGTAGAACTTACTCAGCGATGAGTTGGAGCTCGCACATCGTGAACTAGAGATTTTT
Source organism: Zoroaster sp. YZ-2022 (assembly GCA_029582265.1). Lineage (NCBI taxonomy): Eukaryota > Metazoa > Echinodermata > Asteroidea > Forcipulatida > Zoroasteridae > Zoroaster > Zoroaster sp. YZ-2022. Next base: position 11,454,057 of record CM055821.1, on the reverse strand, counting down.
CATGAATCAATCGACAACGAACTCACGAAGCCGTGACTGGATGGACGGACCGCACCGCGCTGTTGCCTGTGTGTGTACGCGTATTATGGACAAGTAATAAGTATGTATTGAACTCGGAATCGAACTGTTGAACTATCAAAGACTGCATCGGTGTGTGTTTTAATTCAGACCACAGTGATTGGCAATTGAGGCATAGTTATAAGAGGTGTACAGTGTTATATCCTATAAAGCATATGTCAAGTTTTGATCATGTGAGTTGTATAAATTCCTTATGATAAGTTGGGATTTAATGTCTGTGGTAATCTAGAAATAGAATTAGTATTTAGGCTACATACTTTAGTAGTACTCTCGTAGTATAATTTATAAAGCTTTTAAGCAGAACACACTGAAGTATGTCTACCCAGTCAGAACAATCAAACTTAAGCCGCATCCCACTCCCTTAAACCTATACAGCTTACAGGGAGTTTGAAAAAGATTGGGAGAAATTTCGCCAAGTATGGGATAGTTATGAAATCATAACTAAATTGGATCAGAGCCCAGACAAGATCAGAATTGCTCACTTTATCACAGCCATAGGCCCAGAAGCATTAGATATACATAATGGATTGCCCTTTAAGAGTGATGAAGACAAGAAATCATTTACAGTGATTCTAGACTTATGGGAACGCTATTGCGTTGGGCAAACAAATGTAACATATGAGAGGTACAAATTCAATAATTGTGTACAGCAGGGTGAAACATTCGACAATTTTTATGTGAAGCTACGCACGCTATGCTACATGCGGTTTTTGGTGAATTGACGGACGATCTCATTCGTGATCGCATAGTTTGTGGAATTACAGACAACACCACCAGAAAACGGCTTTTACAGGAGCCAAAGCTGACACTATCGAAGTGTCTGGACCTGTGTCGAGCCAATGAAGCATCCAAAGTGCAACTTAATGCAATGTCGAATGATCACACTGCTACAGACAGTACATCTATTCATGTAGTACATCAGAAGAAAGGGAAACAAAACCCTCAAAAATACAGTATTGAATGCCTGTATTGTGGTAGAAAACACAAGTTGGGTAGGACAAATTGTCCAGCATATGGGAAAGAGTGCAAGAAATGTGAAAAAGCAAACCATTTTGCTGAGAAGTGCAAGCAAGGTGTTAAGAGTAGTAATGGGCAGACAGGGACAACCTCGAAATACAAGCCAAGAAAAAAGGGCAGAGTACACACTGTGGATGAAAATGATTCATCCGAATCTGAGGAAGAATGTATCTGTGTTACACTAGAAGAGATTGATGCGTGTGTTGTAAATCAAGGCGCAGGAGATTTAAAGAATACAATTTTTGCGTCCATGGAAGTCAGAGGTCTTAATGAGCCCATGTATATGCAAATTGATTCAGGGGCCACTTGTAATGTTATGCCAGCCCGTTTACTCCCACAAGGAACAACACTAGAAAAGCTGCGAGTTATGCATGTACATGTATAACGAAGAAACTATGCCAGTAGAAGGGATGTGTAGGCCTAAATTGCATTTGAGAAATCCCAAGAATAACAAAAATACCTGGTAAACTAAGTTGTTATTAAGGGACAGGTTCAATCCCCATTGCTTGGAGCACGAACGGCTCAACAAATGAAGCTAATTGAAATAAAGTATGATAATATCGCTGTGGTCGAGCAAAAACACACTGTACAGTCATCAGTGACTGCACGCAGCAAGCAAGAGGGACTAACAAGAGATGAGATGCTGCAGGATTACGCGAATGTGTTTGAGGGGCTTGGACTTATGCCTGGTCAGGTACATCTCAATGTAGATTCGGAAACCAGACCTGTAGTGATGCCCCCACGACGAATACCAATAGCAATCAAACCAAAGCTCAAGGACGAGCTACAAAGACTTGAGGAACTTGATGTGATCGAAAAAGTCACAGGCCCGACAGATTGGGTATCGAGCTTGGTCACTGTGGTTAAGCCCAGTGGTAAACTTCGACTATGCATAGACCCACAACATCTCAACATGGCCTTGAAGCGTGAACACTATCCTCTCCCAGTAATTGAGGATGTGCTCCCTCAACTCGCGAAAGTCAAAGTCTTCAGTAAAGCTGATCTAAAGGAAGGATTTCTTCAGTGTAAATTGGACGATGAATCGGCATGCCTCACTACGTTTCAGACACCCTGGGGAAGATACCAGTGGCGTCGCTTGCCATTTGGTTTGTCCCCATCACCAGAGTTGTTTCAGGTGAAACTGGACCAGTGCCTGGAAGGCTAAAGCGGCATACACGTTATCGCAGACGACATTCTCATAACGGGACAAGGTGATACAAAGGAGGAGGCCTGCCGTGACCATGATCAAAATATGAAGAACTTTCTGGCAAGATGCAAGGAAAAAAATATCAAGCTCAACAAAAACAAGCTTGAGTTCAAGTGTGATGATGTCACTTTCATTGGTCACCGTTTGACGCAGTCGGGACTTAAACTAGATCCCAACAAAGTTGAAGCAGTACTCAACATGGAAGCTCCTACATCTGTGGAGGAGATCCAGAGATTTATTGGAATGGTGAAGTGCCTTGCAAAGTTTTTGCCAGACCTATCAAACATGAGTGAACCCTTGCGGCGTTTAACACATAAGAACGTGGAATGGTCATGGACAAAAGAACAGTCGGATGCATTCGAGCGCATTAAACAGTGCGTCACATCTGACCCAGTATTAAGGTACTTTGACCCCGCTAACGAGACAGAAGGACAAGGCGATGCATCAGAGAAAGGCCTCGGATTTGCATTGCTTCAAGAAGGCTAACCTATCACGTACGCGAGTAGAGCGCTCACACCTCCGGAAACAAGATATTCGCAGATAGAAAAAGAACTGCTAGCTCAAGTTTTTGGGTTAGAGCGCAATCACCAATACACCTATGGACGAAAAGTGGTGCTTTGGACAGACCATAAGCCTTTGGTCTCCATAAGTCGTAAACCACTAGCAGCAGCTCCAAAGCGTCTTCAGCGCCTGCTTATCAGACTGAAACAATATGATGTAGACATATGTTATAAGCCAGGCAAAGAAATGTATCTCGCAGATACATTGTCAAGAGCATATCTTAAGAACAATGAGCGTTCTCCAGTTGAGGCAGAGACAGAAAGCATTCACATGATCGATGAACTTCCCATCTCAAAGAAAACTCATGAACTGATCAAAAGTGCCACACAGGAAGATGAAAGTATGCAAATTGTTAAAACTTTCATCTTAACAGGCTGGCCCGACGTAAAATATAAATTGCCAGCCGAGGCACGTCCCTACTTCAGTACCCGAGATGAACTTTCACACCAGAACGGTATCATCTTTCGTGGTACACGCTGTATCAATCCAAAGACAGCAAGGCCACGAGTGCGTGAACGCCTGCACAATGCGCACACTGGAGTACAAGGCACGCTCATCAGGAGAGCACGAGATTGGCCAGGTATGACACATGACTTAACAGACTACATCTCTGCTTGTGAAACCTGCAATAAATATCAACCGCGGCAGCAGAGAGAACCTCTCATACCACATAACATACCAGAGCGCCCCTGGCAGGAAATCGGCATAGACTTGTGCACAGTTGATAACATGGATTACCTGTGTACTGTGGACTATTTCTCAGACTACTTTGAAATAGACAGTCTTCCCCATAGCAAAGACGCAAAGGCTGTCATCAAACGCCATTTCGCGTCACACGGCATACCGGACACGGTATACTCTGATAATGGACCACCCTTCAGCTCGAGAGAATTTGCTGACTTTGCTAATGAGTATGAGTTTGATCACGTCACCAGCTCTCCAGAGTATCCCCAGAGTAATGGCAAAGTGGAAAGTGCCATCAAAATCACAAAGAGACTTATTCGCAAAACAAATGACAGTCATGGAGACATATGCCTCGCTCTACTAGCTTGGAGAAACACCCCAACAGAAGGCATGAATAGCTCCCCAGCCCAGCGTTTCTATGGACGCCGTACTAAAACTAACTTGCCCACAAAGTTGCAACTGCTGATGCCGTCACAGAAAAGCCAACGGGATGTTCGTGTTCAAAAGAACATCAAACAAGCCAAGCAGAAACATTATTTTGACAGACATGTCAGAGCACTACCCAATCTCCAAGCAGGAGACACTGTTCGCATCCTTCCCAAAGCCAATTCAAAAAATTGGGACAAAGCACAAGTGCAGGAGAAAGTCAACATTAGATCATATAAAGTGATCACAGAGAATGGTCGGGAGTTCCGCGAAATCGGAAACACCTCAGGAGCACACAGGAAAGGTACATCCCACCAAGCGAGCCACATGCTCCCACTCAAGAGCAAATTCCGGATAAACAGAACAGACGCGCAGACAAAGCAAACACACACACACAGAGCAACAGAATGTGAACATACACATACCTACGCGATGTAGCACACGAGAACACAAACCCCCAAGATATCTAAAGGACTATGTCACATGAACTCAGAACAGCAAGGACTATTTTGCCAAGTCATCAAGCACAGATTTATTGACTTGCTTTTATACACAACACAACACATGAGAAAACAAGGTTTTTTTTATGTATAAGGTGTTAAGTGTTTATAGTGTTATTTTTTAGAGGTTACTAAGCGTTGCTAAGGAACATGTTTAAAGCAAAGTGTAACTAAAAATATAAAAAAATTGCTATAATTAGAAGAAAACCTGCTTCAGTAGTTAAGTAGAATATGTTCCGTACAACTGATTTTTGTTTCATCCAACCCAAGTGAAGATTTTTTAGGTTTTTTTTAAGAAGGAAAGATGTTACGATATTGTTAGAGCGCCCTCACTTGTATGGAGTCACACATGTACATGTATTGGCGGGAGTCGCCATCTTGGAAGCTTGACTGAAGCATAGAATAAACAGAGTGTTCGAGTTCTCATAAATCATCCTCTCTGAAGTGATTTATTTAAGCTGCATATAGCAAAACATAACAAATGGGAGCGGCCGTAATATGGGTTTTGGCCGTAAAACACTGAAAAAGGGATGATACGGTAATTCACCGTGGAATTTACACACTTTTCGCTGTAAAATTACGATATTTTTTAAATTAAAGTGTACAATGCCCTGCCTCTTCGGAAATTAAAACACCATTTTGGATTTTGACGTCGGCACAACGTATGATGCGCCGTAGTTAGGTTGTACACATTTTAACTACGTTGTCTCAACGTTGAAAATCGACCTTGTATACTGCACATTTGCCGACGTTGACAAAACCTTAGGACGCAGACGTTACGTTGCCCACATTATAACTACGTTGTGCCAACGTTGAAAATCTACCTGTTATACTGTACAACATTTGCCAACATTGGCACGACCTTAAAACGCCGACGTTACATTGACCACATTATACTTCCGTTGTGCCAAGGTTGAAAATCGACCTTTGTATACTGCACGACATTTGCCTACGTTGACAAAACTTTATGACGCCGACGTTACGTTGCCCACATTATAACTACGTTGTGCCAACGTTGAAAATTGACCTGTTATACTGTACAACATTTGCCGACGTTGACAAAACCTTAAAACGCCGACGTTACATTGCCCACACTATACTTACGTTGTGCCAACGTTGAAAATCGACCTTGTATACTGCACATTTCCCGACGTTGGCACAACCTTAATACGCCGACGTTACATTGCCCACACTATACTTACGTTGTGCCAACGTTGAAAATCGACCTTGTATACTGCACAACATTTCCCGACGTTGGCACAACCTTAGTACGCCGACGTTACGTTTTCCGTATTATAACTACGTTGTGCCAACGTTGAAAATCGACCTGTTGTACTTCATACTGTTTGCCAACGTCCGTACAACGTTTAGAAAGTGACTCCGACGTCCGTACAACGTCCGTTTTTTGACGCCAACTTATCCGACGTTCACCGACGTCGGCCCAACGTATGCATGTTATCTGGGATGGATATTAAACTTCGTACCATTTTAGGGCTGTGCCGGGTATCTGGGTATCCGAATACCCGACCGAAACGGTCATAACCTGGTTCCATTTTTCGGTTCCAATTACCCGTAAACGACTTGTTAAAATTCGGACTTAACATTTGAGCGGTGCAAACAGAAATCTATGACTCTTGAACAATGCACTTGTACATACAATTATCTTTAAATTCAAGAGATTACACTCCAATAAAGAAAAGATCGAAAGTATGGTATCTTCTGTATTATAAAAGTGAATTTGAAACCATTTACAGTACATGTATTTGTACACCACTGGAGGTATGTTTTCAACAAAAATGAAAATGGGTATCCGGGTATCCGAAATTTCCTGATTTCGGGTATCCGGTTCCAAAAATATTCGAAAACGCACAGCCCTATACCGTTTTAGGAATGCCTTGTGGACCAAGCTCCTCTACAAGACTGCATTAACCAACTTGTTCTTTCCACCTTATGCCCACACCCATTGAAAGGAAGTTTTGTATGATAATATTGACAAAGTATGTTTAACTTCTTTTTCAACAGTGGTTTAGAAATCGTTGAGACCCACTTTGTAAATTGACACTATGTATTTTTCAGATTTACAACATACAATCTACAACTAGTGATAGCTATTGTCCATCTTTAAGTAGACCATCACTAGTATAGCCTTGTTCTTCACAAAACAACTTAGGATACAGGATCATCATCTTCATATTCCCCGTCATTCGGCGGTGTTAACAGATGTATCAAGCTTTATGTATGACAATACTCATGTTATGTTTACGAGTGTTTAGTGAAATAAAAAACACGTTTCTGACGCCTGGAAAAATGCATGTGTGTGCCAGGAATGTATGTCATTACTTATTTGCCTTTCAAATTACAAATCGTTAACGGGTCCATTTGTTTTTGAAAAGTAACCTATAAAATTGAAAACATTTAGGCCACGGGCCAGCACCTGTAATCGTGAAGGTTCATCTGAACTTTTGGGTGAATGGCAACTTTTTTACTTGTTATAATTTTATAAGTAGTTTGGAACGTACATATTAATAACTACTTGTTCAAATTTGCAATGTGTGAGTGGCCTGCAGCGAATAGACCGAAAACGCATTTTAGTTAATTACCGTACTCGTTCATTTTTTTGCAAAAACAGTTGAACCCCTTTCAGCTCTATCACCCGACAGGCCGAATTGACATGGCCTATGAGCGACCCTTTTGGCAGCATGACTCATGAAATGGTATTGTATACAATAGAAGTGATGGGTGCACCACACTAAATAAACATCCATTGACGTTAGTGTAAAAACCCGTAACTTCACAGTGAAAAAATCCTTATTCAGGAGTCTCTCAGTTTTTGTGACAATACTGAAAATTGTAGTTTGAATCTTAATCTGTCCAATTCTTTTCAATTTTTGGCAGGTCAGCCGTTGAGAATTTTTGCTAAATACCCCCAGAAAGTAACACCCCCGAAAAAATGTGCTTTTTCCCAAACCAACTTGCTGCCAGTTTTCATGAAGTATCCCTCCACTTCCCAAGCCATATAGGACCAATTTTAAAGCCAAAATGTATCAAGTCTCCTCAAAAGTTTATAAATTTAAACAAAGTTTTAGGTTTAAAAGTTCGGTGCACCAATTTTTGCCTATTTAGTGTAGTGCACCCTGATGATTCGAGGCTGAAGATTAGCGCCCTCATACAACGTAGTCTTGTTACAGAGAAATGCATCAATAGACCATTCCAGTGACGAAAATTTCCGAACGGACACGAGCTATTTCGAAGTTCAGTATTCGGTACGCTGCAGATTACCAAAACTTTCAAGCAATAAGAAACAGACAGATGGAAACTGCGATTCCAAGACGCAATGTAATAAGTATGAAATACACGTTCTAAAATAAAATCAAGATAATTAAGTTGCGGCCGCAAGATATAAGTGGCGGAGCTGTGAAATACATCACATAAAGTGAAACATATATGCACTCGTCAAGTGGCACCAATGGGGCTTCATACAAAACAGCCAACGTCAAAATATGGTTAACTTTTATTCAATCAAACATTGCAAATTAATTTTGCGTTTCTTTTGCTGTTCAGTATATATTCCTTTTGGAAACATATAAAAGGTCTTTTAACTTCAAATATATCTTTAACCTAGAGAATGCTCAAGAATCAGTTAGCTCAGTTGGTACATCGCGTGACTGACGAGACAGGAATCCTTGGATCAAATCCTGACCAGAGAATTGTTTATTTTATAAAAGTATATTTCCGTGGAAAACATTTAAATGGTCTTTTAACTTCAAATATATATTGAAACTCGCGAATCCTCAAGAATCAGTTAGCTCAGTAGATAGTGTGCGTGACTGACGATCCAGAGGTCCTTGGTACGAATACCGACCAGATAATTGTTTATTTTATAAAAGTGTATTCCTGTTGGAAATATTTAAAAGGTCTTTTAACTTCAAATATATTATTAACCTAGCGAATGCACAAGAATCAGTTAGCTCAATTGGTAGAGCGCATGACCGACAAGTCAGAGATCCTTGGATCAAAACACGACCATAGAATTATTTACTTTATAAAAGTATATTCATGTTGAAAACATTTATATTGTCTTTTAACTTCAAATAATATATCTTTAACCTACCGAATCCACAAGAATCAGTTAGCTCAATAGGTTGAGCGCGTGATTGACGATCCATAGGTCCTTGTTTCGGATCATTACTAGAGACTTGTTTATTTTGTAAAAGTATATTCCTGTTGAAAATATTTAAATGGTCATTTAACTTCAAATAAATTATATCTTGAACCTAGCGAATCCTCAAGAATCAGTTAGCTTAGTTGGTACAGCGCGTGACTGACGAGACAGGCATCCTTGGATAACATCCCGACCAGATAATTGTTTACTTTGTAAAAGTATATTTCTGTTGAAAACATTTATATTGTCTTTTAACTTCAAATATATCTTTAACATACCGAATCCACAAGAATCAGTTAGCTCAATTGGTAGAGCGCGTGATTGACTATCCAGAAGTCCTTTGTTCGAAACCCTATCAGAGAATTGTTTATTTTGTAAAAGTATATTCCTGTTCAAAAACATTTAAATGGTCTTTTCACTTCAAATATATCTTGAACCTACCGAATACTCAAGAATCAGTTAGCTCAGTAGATAGAGCGCGTGACTGACGTTCCAGAGGTCCTTGGTTCGAATCCCGACCACAGAATTGATTATTTTATAAAAGTATATTCCTGTTGGAAACATTTAAAAGGACTTTTAACTTCAAATAATTATATCTTTAACCTATCGAATACACAAGAATCAGTTAGCTCAATTGGTAGAGCGCGTGACTGATGATCCAGAGGTCCTTAGTTCGAATACTCACCAGAGAGTTGTTTATTTTATAAAAAGTATATTGCTGTTGGAAACATTTAAAAGGTCTTTTAACTTCAAATTATATCTTTAACCTAAGGAATGCTCAAGAAGCAGTTGTCTCAGTTGGTAGATCGCGTGAATGACGAGACAGACATCCTTGGATCGAATCCCGACTAGAGAATTGGTTGTTTGTAAAAGTGTGTTCCTGTTGAAAACATTTAAAAGTTCTTTTAACTTCAAATATATCTTTAACCTAATGAATGCACAAGAATCAGTTAGCTCAATTGGTAGAGCGAGTGAATGACGATCCAGAGGTATTTGGTTCGGATCAGATAATTGTTGATTTTATAAAAGTGTGTTGGAAACATTTAAAAAGGTATTTTAACTTCAACTATATATTTAACCTATCAACTGCACAATAATCAGTAAGCTCAAACAGTAGAGCGCGTGACTGACAAGTGAGAGATCCTTGGATCGAAACACGAATATTGAATTATTTATTTTGTAAAAGTATATTCCTGTTGGAAACATTAAAAAGGTCTTTTAACTTAAAATATATCTTGAACCTATCGAAATGACAAGAATTAGTTAGCTCAGTTGGTAGAGCGCGTGACTGATGATCCAGAGGTCCTTGGTTCGAATCACCACCAGAGAATTGGTTATTTTATCAAAGTATATTCCTGTTGGAAACATTTAAAAAGCTCTTTTAACTTCAAATATATCTTTAACCTATCAAATGTACAGTAATCAGTTAGTTCAAAATGGTAGCGCGCGTCAGAGATCATTGGTTCGAAACACGACCATAGAATTATTTATTTTGTAAAAGTATATTCCTGTTGGAAACATTAAAAGGTCTTTTAACTTCAAATATATCTTGAACCCAAAGAACTTAGAAGAATCAGTTAGCTCAGGTGGTATAGCGCGTGACTGACGATCCAAAGGTCCTTGGTTCGAATCCCGACCAGAGAATCGTTTATTTTGTAAAAGTGTATCCTGTTGGAAACATTTAAAAAGGTCTATTAACTTCAAATATATATTTAACCTATGAAATGCACAATAATTAGTGAGCTCAATTGGTAGAGCGCGTGAATGACAAGTCAGAGATCCTTGGATCGAAACACGACTATAGAATTATTTATTTTGTAAAAGTGTGTTCCTTTTGGAAACATTTAAAAGGTCTTTTAACTTCAAATATATCTTTAACCTAGTGAATGCAAAAGAATCAGTTAGACACTTCCTCCACCTTCTTCAACCTTGAAAAATCTAAATCTAGTAGCAAATCAATAAATACCATCCGTCTAGCATCTGGAGATGTAACTGACGACCCCTTAGAAATAAAGAATCATGTTCGGTCATTTTATAAGACCTTTATGCTTCCACACCTACGGACGATCTGGCAAAGGACTCTCTGCTGGAGGGATTAGCATATCTTGACCATACCGATGCAGAAGACCTGGACACTCCACTCTCTCCTGAAGAATTAGATCTTGCAGTCAAACAGATGAATAATAACAAAAGTTCCGGGCTAGACGGACTCACTCCAGAGTTCTATCAGTCCTTCTGGCCTGTTCTCAAATGTGACGTTTTCTCTGTCATGTCTGCTTCCGTCGTCTCTGGGAACCTCCCAGTTTCTTGCCGGAAAGCAGTCATCTCTCTGCTCCCCAAAAAGGGCGACCTCCAGGATATCGGGAACTGGCGACCCATCTCACTCTTAAACACAGAGTATAAAATCCTCGCCAAAGTCCTTGCCAACAGACTCAAAAATGTTATTGCCAGTGTGGTCCATATAGATCAAAGTTACTCAGTACCTGGCCGCTCTATCCATGACAACATCGGCCTCATCCGTGACAGCTTGTTCTACGCTAATTCTGAAAACATTCCCTTGCTATTCTCAATCTGGATCAGAAAAAGGCATTCGATAACATAGACGATTCTTACCTGCTACAAACTTTAAGGAAGATGGGTTTCGGGGAAAATTTAATCTCTTACATCAAGCTCTTGTACAACAATACAGAAAGCATGGTTAAAGTCTCCTCCTCACTCACCTCCCCTTTTCCTCTCTCCCTCTCTCCGGCCTCCTCTTTTCCATCGCCATTGAACCCTTACTTCACTCCCTTCGTAACTGCCTACGCAGACGACATAACTATCTTCATTGGTTCAGAACGTTGTTTTAAGGTCGTCAGCAAAGTTTACGACGCTTACAGCAGGGCTTCGACAGCCAGACTAAACCTACATGAATCCCAAGGTCTGTGGGCTGGCCCATGGGTCTCCAGATTAGACAAACCCCTTTAAGTGGAACAGTGAATGTCTAGTCTTCCTTGGAGTTCATCTAGGAAACTAAAACAATTACACCCAACGGAACTGGCAGACCTGTAGAGATAAACTCCCAAAGACTCTTGGTCGTTGGAGAGGAATCTCAAAAACTCTCTTGATTGCCAACCAAATAGCCGCCTTCCAAGTCCTCAATTATCTTGCCGTCGCTTCTCCTCCTGACAACTCCAGAAAACACCAGTTGATTTTGTCTGGTCGGGATGGAAACATTGGCTCGATAGGAAGACCCTCTTCTTGTCACCTGACAAGGGAGGTCTGGGCTTGACAAGTCTTCGAGCACGTGTCTTCACCTTTCGGCTCTCTCTATTACAACGTTTTCTCAATATGAACAAACACACAGCCTTTGACTTTGTTGTCTTCTTTCTGCGCCAATATCGCAATCTCAATCAAGACTACCATCTCTTTCTTACTAACCTCGAACCACTTTACCTCTACAGCTTACCTAAATTTCATAGCGAGATCATCCATGCTTGGATCCTCTCTGGAGCTCAAACCGATACACCACGTGTTTCAGTCAATTACCTCCTTCACCTCCCCATTAATAGCTCATACATTGAAGGTATAACACGCGAACGGGCTCTTTCACCTCGGCTCCTGGCGTGCGGGATCACACTAGTTGGACAGCTTATTGACCTTAACACCGGAGCATGGAAACCTGCAGAAAACCTCCAACAGCAGAACCCGAGACCAAGCATTCGACGGAAACATCACCCCCTCCCGCACTCGGCCAGAGTCATTCAAATGGAACTGAACCATATCCACACAATTCTGGCAGACGTCTTTCCCCGACACTTCAACCAACATGGTCTACTAACTCTCACAGATCCTCTCCAAGACCTCCCAACATTCCCCGAGCCTTTTCCGGCAGTGATTATACCACCAGACATTGACAGACTCAATCTAGCACCCAGAAACATCTATAAATTACTGTGCTGTACCGTCCACTCCCTGCCGGAACAACCACTAAAGACACCCTGGCACAATAACGCCACCGTACCAGAGTCATGTGGAAAGAAGTATACAGCCCACCAACATCCAAGAGAGAAGCCAACGTACAATACCGGCTTCTGCACAACATATTACCATCCATGCCAGTGCTACATCACATAAACCACATCACTCCCAAGGAATGCGGCTGGTGCGGTGAGAGGGGAACCTGGGGCCGATTTCACAAAGCACTAAGACGCGTCTTATCTCGAGTTAGGAAGAGTAACTCGTCTTAACTTGTGACGCGTCCTAAGAACGATTTCACAAAAGATAAGAAGGGTTTAACGGGTCCTAGCTACCTTGACAACGGGGCAAAACCCTTCTTAACTTAAGATCGGTGTATGGGTCGTCTTAGCTGATGCATTTGTGTTATATTTGTACGTACGTTGCTGACCGCTTGATGCAATAATGGCGCTGCAGTGCTACATGTTGGCCGACCACGAAGCCAGACGGGCGTTAAGAAGAGAACGAATCATTCGTGGTTTGAACGACGAAGAAATTGTCCGTATATACTGATTCACGGGGCAGGGGATAATACAACTGCCAGACAGGGTTGGTGAACAAATACAACATGAAACACGGGTAATTAGAATATAATAAACGGACGTTAGTAATTTATTTCTTATTGTTCTAACGACCGTCAATTATTAATGCCATTAATAGCATACCCACCCGCAAGCGTTTTGTTTTAATTTTGTTTAGCGCCACCATTAGTCAGTGTGTTGATATGTGTAAATAATTATATTACGTAACCACGCTACAGATCATTATATCCGTCATTTGGTCATTTCACGCAGAGTTTGCAGACGACATTTCCCAAAATCATGAAAATGTTTGGAGCCAAAAAGTTGTACAACGTCAACTCGCCAATCAGTCATCTTGAATCGTGTTGAGCGCATGACGTCCCGACGGCCGTTTCATTAGAGTAGTAAAATAAATATAAATTAGCCGTCGCATGAGCAAATTTAGCCTCGTTCATAAATAGCTTACGGCTTTATTATATTTTCGATGCGTCTTGCTTAAGACGCGTTTTGTGAAATTGATCTTAGGATTAATCTTAAGTAAGATCGATCTTACAGCTGGGACTCTTCTTAAATCCTAGGATCGATCCTAAGATAAGAAGAGTTTTGTGAAATCGGCCCCAGCACTCACATGTTCGTCGACTGCCCATCAATCCGGCCTGCTTTACTGCTTCTCCACAGACTGCTCAAGAGGATCCTCCCAAATGTGAACATGAACTTTGAACATTACTGGTGTTTGGTACCGCACGCCAGAGGTCGAAAGAAAGAGCACGTTTGACTCTCCAACTACCTAATAATCAGCCTGAAAGCCACCATATACTGGATGTACTCTAACCACAATTTCCTCTCCCCACTCATTGTCTGGAAAACCGCACCCAAAGTCGTATCATCCTCGAATTTCGCTTCTACAATTCCCATCATAATCTCCCCTCTTCCTTCTCAAATGGGTTGCTCAGAGCGCCCTTTTTGTCCTAGACAATGAGGGGCTAAATTGGACATTCTGAGTGCTCCGTTCCGACAGGCCCTTTATTGACCACATTCCACCCACAGCTTAGGCTTGTTAGGGCCTTTGTATATAATCATGTACTGAGTTCATACGATTTATATCTTCATAGTTTATTAATTTTGCAATGAATCAGAATCAGAATTTTTTATTTATTTTTTTGTTTTTTTTCCTTTTTACCTTTGTATATAATGTATCTATTGTTTATTTTTTTTTAAAGTTCACCTTCTGCTCGGGCTTGTTAAGGTCTTTGTATATAATCATGTATTTAGTTCAGACGATTTATATAATTAACCGTTTATGAATTTTGCAATGTGCCAGTGTTTCATTGTTTATTACTCCATACTGCCATAATGCAATGCTTGACTTCTTTATTCATTTGCTATACCATTCTCACCGCCTTTGAGTAAATGCCAATTAATCTTTCGTTTGCAAACATACAGACTTTCTTTCCTTTTTAACCTTTGTATATAATGTATCTATTGTTGTTTTTTTTTGGGGGGGGGGTTTTGGAAAATGTTTTTTGTCTGTTGATGAAATAAAGATTTTCCTTGAAAAGTCAAAAAAAGTTTATCTATCTATTTATCTGTTTATTTATTTATCTATCTATTTATTTATTTATTTATTTATTTTTGGGGGACAGTTATTTAGTACGCAGCCCCTAAAGGGACATGACAAAAAAAGTTTTTTTGAGAGGGAAAAAATTTTCGAGAGAGAAAAAAAAAATTTCGAGAGAGAAAAAACACTTTCGAGAGGGAAAAAAACATTCTAGAGGGAAAAAATTCGAGAGGGAAAAAAAAATTCCAGAGTGAAAAAAAAAAAATTCGAGAGGGAAACAAAATTTTTTTGAGAGGGAAAACAAAATCGAGAGGGAAAAAAAAAAACTCGAGACGAAAAAAAAAAAAAAAGTCGAGATTTTCCCGAAAGCTGGTGTGGGTTCAAGTTGAGTGCGGCTATAAGCCAGGCACTTCGTGTCTGACGTCACTGTGTTTGATCTGGTATTGCGCGGCGCCCAGTTGAGAACCCATTTGCAAACATATAAACAATATGCACACGTGTGCGTGCTTATATCGAGTCACAACGGTTTGCAGTATTTCACTCATCAAACATCAGTTTGCAACAAAAAATGCCTGTTTATTGTTTGAATTTTATGAACCTCTCCGTAAATACATTTTTTGACGAACTGAGAATTCGTAAATGGGCCTCATGTGATGAGCCTGCACTTGGTGACGTCATACACGAAGTGCCTGACTTATAGCCGCACTCAACTTGAACCCACACCAGCTTTCGGGAAAATCTTGGCCTTTTTTTTCGTCTCGAATTTGTTTTTTTCCCCTCTCGAATTTGTTTTCCTCTCGAAAAATTTGTTTTCCCTCTCGACATTTTTTTTTTCACTCTCGAATTTTTTTTCCCTCTCGATTTTTTTTTATCATGTCCCTTTAGGGGCTCCGTAATTTAGTCGACACAGAGGCTATTTATTAAAATAAATAAATTATAGGCCGACACCCCTAGAAGTATAATTGCTCTTTCTAAAGATCTTATTCATCCCGTAGGGTCTGGTTTGTTTTCTTGAATTTTCTTTTCAAAATGGCATTTTTACTTTGCTGATCATAATATAATATCAGTATTATCAAACTGTTATAAATGTTTACTCTATTTTTGTAATTTTATGTTTTGTTTCATATATTTATCAGAATAAAGTACTTATTATGCTGATCAGAATTGTTTGTTCATGTAACATTCTTTGTGGAATGACTTGGCGTCCAGACTGTAGGCAATACCCTAACAGTTTAAACAAAATAAATTTGACTAATAAAACAAGATTGAAAGGGGAAAGAAAACAGAATCAATGAAAATGGAATGCTGTTTTATACGGGATTTATTTCTGTAGGTAAATTGTGGATTGGATTGTTTTTTCCACTGTTAAAAAATATATATACACAGGGTCCATCACACGGGCGCTTGCATCCTTGAATTCGTTTAAATCAAGGATTCTTTGAAAGAACGACATCTAATAGAATTCTGATAATAGCTAAAATTAGCTAACTGCTCCAAATGGTAAAATACACATAATTCTCATGTCCAGGTTGTAGTTCATTACGCCCTCTTGAATTGCGGGGTCAATCTACATGGACACAAGGTAGACTTGAACATAATAATTCCCACAGTCCTTTGCGCACGCATGCGCAGTTCGAAATATCGGCTATCTGTTATAAGGTCAATATACGTGCAATTATAGCGCCCTCTACCGGTCGTTTTCATCATAACCGATGACGTCATCATGACAACTTATGACTGAACATTAATTGTACCAAGTTACATGATAATAGGTCAAATCATGATGGAGTAATGGCGAGACGTTTGATCTTCTTCCACCCCTAGTGCTGACAATTATCAGCATAAGCTCATTATAAGGGCAAACAACTTAACAGTGAGCCAGAACAGATAGTGCAACCCAAAATTTTCAATTTTGTATTTAGGACGTACGGGAACAAAAAAATATCGGTGGCGGTGGGTTATGGGGGAGGGGTGCACGGTAGACCCATCTAGTCCACAGACTATACATATCATGTTGGGTGCAGACCCTATAAAAGTGCTTCAGAATAGTTTTTCACTTAATGTCACATGTCACATAATTCACGATCTGTAAGCTATAAGATGATGCAAAGATTGTGAAAATATCTTATGTGGTTCACGAGATATGATTTTTTGAAATATTCAACTTCCGGTTTCAACCGGAATGAGAGGTCAGATTGGGGTCACGTCTGTGTACGAAAAATCACATAATTCAAGATCTTTCAGATGATGCAAAGATTGTGAAAATATCTTTTGTGGTTCATGAGATATAATTTCTTGAAATATTAAACTTTGATTTAGTGTAATTCGATATCTGATGGCCTCACCATGACGTCACAACTTAGGGCACAACATGTTAAGGTCTATCTATGTGTTAAGTTTTAGTTCTGTGAACTCTGCAACTATGTTTTTGTCTCTGGATATGTCTCACTGAGAGGGAGAAGAAAAAGCCAAAACAAAAAACAAAACAAAAACCGAACAATAACAAGAGGTATTCGCGCTGTTGCTCGAACACCTAAAAAACGAACAATAACAAGAGGTGTTCGCGCTGTCGCGCAAATACCTAAAAAAACGAACAATTTCAAGAGGTGTTCTCGCTGTCGCACGAACACTAATCGAACGAAAACAATAGGCGTTCGGCGACCAGGCCGAAACCCTAATTAGTATTACATTCGTAAACAAAAGAAGTCCATTATGTCTTTGAAGTTTTCTAAGTTGGGGGAATACCATTATTAACGTTGTTATTATTATTATTTATTAACGTTAATGATTTACTTATTACTATAAGTGTCGCACGAACACCTAAAAAAAAAAACGAACAATTTGAAGAGGTGTTCGCGCTGTCGCACGAACACTAATCGAACGAAAACAATAGGCTTTCGGAGACCAGGCCGAAACCCTAATTATTATTACATTCGTAAACAAAAGAAGTCCAGTAAGTCTTTGAAGTTTTCTAAGTTGGGGAAATACCATTATTATTATTATTATTATTATTATTATTATTATTATTATTATTATTATTATTATTATTATTATTATTATTATTATTATTATTATTATTATTATTATTTATTAATGTTAATGATTTACTTATTACTACTAGTATAGGGAGATTCTTGAGTTAACAGACCGTTACAAGTACACCGTACGCGGCCATCATTATTTTTCTCAGTTCGATCCAAATTGTAAAGATCTTTCTCAAAATCGCTGAAATTATCGTTTTCTGTCATTATTATTATTATTATTTATTCGGCCATATATCAAAGTACAAACAACATACATACAAACACTTTCCATGAATAAAAATTAAACGCACGTAACACATTAATAATACAAGTACAAGTACATGAATGTAATGGAAACAAGTTGGAATGACTTATGATGCAGGGTGGGATGGGGATGGATTGGATGGGGATGGAAGGGGAGAGAGGAATGGGGGATATGGTAGGTATTGGGTAGGGATGGGTCACCAGGGTGGAAGGGGAGAAATGAATAAGGACAAGGACAAACAAAGGCAACCCATTCTAAGCTGGCCAGGATAGACAAAAGTGTACTCAAACACCGTGGCTCGAAAGCCTGTCTATCCATGGAGGAAGGAAGGAAGAGATGGTCTATCCATGTCCGTAACAGTTCTGTACGCATTTTCAAAAGCGTAAACGTTGAAAATGCGCATGCGTGTAACAATTTTTAGCACAGCTAACTCCATAAATTCTGTGTCCTTTCGTGTGTGACATCGACAGTGCAGTGCATGCAGTGCCAGTGCTTGGTTACTCAGGTTGGTTTGTACCACATGACATAGCCCGCCAATCGATTTAGTGAAGTTCGTAATTATTCAACATGGCGGCTTGCACTACCGTACAAATTGTGACGGATCGGAACTTTAGTTACAATTAGTTACAAGTAAGTAAGTAGAAAATAAATGAGGCCTGCCGAAAGTTCAAATTATACTTTTGCCACGCATGTTCTAGGACAATACTCCATAATTGATACAAAATAAGGGGTGCTTATACAGGCATGACAGGCGTGGCAGGGACTGTCTGTAAAGTTGTAACTGTAACTGTGTAAGTGTAATTCATGGGTGAGATTTGTCCGGATTTTTCCGGATTTCCGGATTTTTCATATTGGTGTTGGTTTTATTTGTGGAATAATATTCACGCGTGACTTGGCGATGTCACTCCCTCTGAAATATTGCGGGTAGCACAATGATTACGTGGGAGTAATTGTATTGAAAGTAACGGCAGACTATGCATCTTGACTTGTATTCCAACGCGCAGGCAGGGTACACATACTGACATAGCGACGTTGTAACCACGTGTACGTACGTGTACACTCAGACTGTACTGTACATGTACAGTACATGCGTTTAATGTAGCGATAAAACATGGACGCCAGTTGATTTAGTACGCGTATGGTTTTCAACAGCAAATACGTTGGAGGTTTTGCGGTATTTAAGAATAAGAGGCTTACCTGACCTACGATAATTACGTAAAATGGTACATCAAATAATTGACCGAGATGGGGACCTGTCTGTTGACAAAGGCGCAAAAAATCCGTGGAAATTTTCGTGGTTGGAGACGGAGATGGATCGTACGGCGACGAAAGGGAAGGCGATATATTACAGAGATTTCCTCATATGTACATACATGTGCAACTACAATTTTATATCTCAGAATTCCATACTCAATGACTAAAAACTGTAAAATGATGTCTAAATGATGATCCATTTGCTAAAAAAAAACATTGGTTACAGTGGTCAGGTATTGCTTCAGATTGCACCACAGAGCGTAAAGCAGGCCCCGGACCCCACGCCGTTAGGGCTCGCGCTTCGCGCTCGCAGGCATGTGTGATATACATGTTAACAAAATTTTGTGGATTTTTCATTATTGTCCGGTCTCACCCCTGGTAATTATAGCTCCATGGTGTAACTTAAGTGTAACTAGGCCTAAGTACTGTAGGCCTAAGACAAGTGTAATCTTGTCGTCGGACATGTCGTTGTCGGACAACAAGTCTTAACTTCAACTTTCAATTCATGTTCAAGTTCTAACGTTTAACGTTACTAGTTATAATAGGCAGTTTCATGAAAATTTGAAGTTGCTTCAATGCTTTTAAATGTCATATCACTGGATAGAACAAAAAATTAGAAAGAAAATGAGGGGTCAATGGTCATGATAGGTTAACCCTATGCAAAGTTACGAATTTTTGTTGATTTAAATATTTGGTAATTTTTAAGATCCAGTTTCATTTG
The DNA here is from genome assembly GCA_029582265.1 of Zoroaster sp. YZ-2022. Classification (NCBI taxonomy): domain Eukaryota; kingdom Metazoa; phylum Echinodermata; class Asteroidea; order Forcipulatida; family Zoroasteridae; genus Zoroaster; species Zoroaster sp. YZ-2022. The sequence goes on along the minus strand of CM055821.1, from coordinate 11,434,084 downwards.
AAAAGTTGTAACCGAATTTGCCTGCAATGTATCCTTGTAGTACTAACAAAGTCTATTTTGCACAAGTTGCACTGTTTTTGTGCCAACGTTACAGTTGGCATGGACTGATCAATTAAGATAACCACGATGTGTAGTATCCATTTATCGACACTAGAAGTGACTACATCCGTAGACTACCCTTTATATTAGAATTTTACCATGAAAGTTCGGCAGGTCACAACTTCGACAGAAAAACAGGATATGAAAAATAGCGCCACCATCGGCGGTTTGCGTGAATCTGCCTAGTTATAACGTTACCACTGCTGTCTATTGTGCTGATATAACAACAACACCGCTCGGCCTCGGGAAAGATAAACGTGAGTCCCATCATTGAGGAAGTCAGGAAGGAACCACCCGTCTCTTCCTTCCCTCTCCCTTCTTCCCTCCCCATCCTTCCCTCCCCATCCTTCCCTCCCCTTCCTTCCCTTCCCTTCCTTCCCTTCCTTCCCTTCCCTTCCTTCCCTCCCCTTCCCTTCCTTCCCTCCCCTTCCCTTCCTTCCCTCCCCTTCCTTCCCTCCCCTTCCTTCCCTCCCCTTCCTTCCCTCCCCTTCCTTCCCTCCCCTTCCTTCCCTCCCCTTCCTTCCCTCCCCTTCCTTCCCTCCCCTTCCTTCCCTCCCCTTCCTTCCCTCCCCTTCCTTCCTCCCTTCCTTCCTCCCTTCCTTCCCTCCCCTTCCTTCCTCCCTTCTTTCTCCCCTTCCCTCCTTCCTTCCTCCCTTCCTTCCCTCCTTCCTTCCCTCCTTCCTTCCCTCCTTCCATCCATCCATCCGTCCTCCTCCTTCCTTCCTTCCTTCCTTCCCTTCCCCTTCCTTCCTTCCTTCCTTCCCTCCTTCCTTCCCTTCCTTCCTTCCCTCCTTCCTTCCTCCCTTCCTTCCCTCCCTTCCTTCCCTCCCTTCCTTCCTCCTTCCTTCCCTCCTTCCTCCCCTCCTTCCTTCCCTCCTTCCTTCCCTCCTTCCTTCCTCCCTTCCTTCCTACCCTTCCTTCCTCCCCTTCCTTCCTCCTTCCTCCCTTCCTTCCTTCCTTCCCTTCCTTCCTTCCTCTCCTTCCTTCCCTTCCTTCCCTTCCTTCCTTCCTTCCTTCCTTCCTTCCCTTCCCTTCCCTTCCCTTCCCTTCCCTTCCTTCCCTCCCCCTCCCCTTCCTTCGAATTTCCTCCCCTTCCTTCCCTCCCCCATAGGCTAACATCACAACATGTAATATTAATAATAATAGTATCAGAGTAGGCCTATCGGAGCTAGTCAGGCATATGGTTCTTATGAGTAACTTATGATGACTCAAAAAAGGATTTTATTTTTTAAACAGTAACGCAACTGTAACTGGCACCTCATTTGTTGAAATCAGTTCGTGCAAAATTGAGTTAATATTAACGTTAGGCCTAATTAATATGTCTAACAACAGTAGGGTTTTCAGGTGAAAAATTATTCCTAAACCAATATGCTCAATATTTATATCAAATTAAAGGTCTTGATCAAGTTGATGAAAGAAATCTAATGGTTTTAAATCAAGAAAATCGGACGAGTAGTTTTTGAGGAATCCTGTTTTATTTAATCAAGTATACAGCATTCGATGAAGCCCGACTGTCCATACACTGTGTACATCCCTTATGGCAACAAAACCGTTGAATCAGCCTACACACACCGTGATACACACGCACAGCGTTCGTGCTCGTTTCCCTCATAAGAGCTTTTGAAAGGGTGTAAAAAATACACTCTCCGCTCAAAACTAAACACATTTACTGCTCAAAACTTTCACATATGATAGAAAAGAGGTGTAAAATTCATTCAGACATAGCTCTTACCTTCCAATTACATTGGACTCCCTCCGTATATCCTTGGCCCTAGCCCCACATGTACAAAAAAGGAGCAATTTTTCAACTTTTGATTTGCTCATTATTACAATCTAAAAGTTTGCTATTGTAAGATTGGTAATTTTGGTAAAATTTTAATATTATTATTTTATTTTTAATGGCAAAAATGTTTCGAAAGTTTCATGAAAGTGAGCTATCCAACAATAACAGATTTTATGCCAAATGTGTCTGCTTGGGCAAGGTTACCCAATAACTAAGTTTTAGATTGTAATAATTAGCAGATCAAAAGGTGAAAAAGAGAAAAATTGCTCCATTTTTGTACATTTTGGGTAAGGGCCAAGGATATGGAGGGAGTCCAGTGTATTGCCCCGAGAATGGAGCTACATGTAGCTAGGCCAGTCCATGTATCCATGGCCTAAAATAGCTCCACTATATAGTTGTAACTCACATTACATTATTACATATTTCATGTAGAGTGAAGAAGTTATGGATTCTAAGTGATTGTTTAAAAAATTTCAAAACAGTTCATGAACTGCAAAAAATATTTGTGTTTATAGGATATTCCCATGCTTGAATAGCTGGATCTACATATGTATAATATCAGCTAGTATTATTCATTTTGGTGCAATGTCACCACTGATCAGACAATCTAAGACAAAAAGTGGTGGAACCTTAGAATAGGGTTTTCAGGTGAAAAATTATTCCTAAACCAATATGCTCAATATTTATATCAGGTCTTGATGAAAGAAATACAATGGTTTTTAAATCAAGAAAATCGGACGAGTAGTTTTTGAGGAATCCTGTTTTATTTAATCAAGTATACAGCATTCGATGAAGCCCGACTGTCTGTACACTGTGTACATCCCTAATGGCAACAAAACCGTTGAATCAGCCTACACACACCGTGATACACACGCACAGCGTTCGTGCTCGTTTCCCTCACAAGAGCTTTGAAAGGGTGTAAAAAATACACTCTCCGCTCAAAACTAAACACAATTACAGCTCAAAACTTTCACATATGATAGAAAAGAGGTGTAATATTCATTCAGACACCGCTCTTACCTTTCAACTTGAAAATTTCACCTCGAAAAACGGTGTTTACTTTTTTTATCTCTTCGTAACTTAGGTTGTAGAGTAGCTGTGGAGATTGAGCAAGCATGGGTATGTAAAGGAGCCCTTTGACTCAATAGGGAAACCCGTTTTCATGTCAATCACAATGTACTTGGGCGCGGAGACAGCTCCGAAGTGGATGCCCTCAGAGGGCGGTAGGGCTGTGCGTTTTCGGATATTTTTGGAACCGGATACCCGAAATCAGGAAAGTTCGGATACCCGGATACCCGTTTTCATTCTTGTTGAAAACATGCCTCCTTTGGTGTACAAATACATGTAAACGTTAACAAAATTGACCTTTATAATACAGAGGATACCATATTTAATTCGATCTTTATTAAAGTATAACATCTTGGTGACAAAATATTGTATTAATTTACGGAAAGTTATTTCTGAAATAAAACCGTAAAAATTGATCACACGCTGACGCATGGCCGGTGCATCACGCAGCTACAGCGGCCTCGCACGTGACTGTGTCAGGGAGTGACTACCATCATCAGAAGACAATAATCACACTGGTGCGTGCGTGCGTAGCATGCATATAGCAAGTTGACTTTAATGTTCATGTCACAAAACACGTGTTGAATAACGTCATTGGTCAAAGGCGATGTGGGCGGAACTAAGCTGTTGTGAGAAAACATTCATGTGCTTGCGCCTTGCCGCGCCCCTGCTTCTAAATAAGGATATCCCGTACGCCATGTTGGCTTTGGATAAGGACATGATTTTGCGTACTAAAATAATATTTGATATTATTAAACTAACAAACTGCAAAAAATTAACGAATCTAAAATCAGAACTTGAATATTAATATGTTTCTATCACAATGAACTTTAGTTAAATGTCAATAAACCTGTCAATAATCATTGTTTCTTGAAAGAATGAATTTTTACCAATTTGGGCCCCTTTTTCTCAAAATGGGACCAAACTTGACTATTCCCTGTTGAACGTGGCATCGTGTTGATCGGTCAGTCAAGAAATGAGTCTAAAATTTAGGATGCGCACTCATCAAAAATTAACTTAACAAAACGTATCGGTGTAAGTTTTGTTTTTAATTAGTATTCAGCCAATTTGTCCCCTCCATCAATGTTTGACGATCCATAATTCGCAGCTCATCATAAGCAACCGCATTTCGTCTCATAAACGCTCTTTTCAACTGATAGGAGATTAGGTGATTGTAAAATTTCGTCCCTCATAAACGTCTTTTCAACTGATAGGAGATTAGGTGATTGTAAAAATATGCTGCCCAATTGAAAGGATCAAACCCGCAACCAATAATACCTTTCAAATCCGACTGATTATGGATCCTTCTGTTGGTTTCAAAGACCATGACCGGCTTAACACCTCCTTTTTTATGTCTTTCTTTTGAAACAAACTTGTCGGCAAATGTAATACACAAGAGAGCTCGGTATCGGCGGGTAAATAAATGTAAATGTTGGTGATATGCTGAGGGATGGTCAGTGGCACATCAAAATAACAAAACCAATTTCAACACTACTTTTTTATTACGACAACAATTAATGTGGACGTCCCCGATAATAAATCCCCTCTATTAACACATCATGGTGCACACTCCAGTGCAGACATAAACCAGCAGTTATTGTCCCACTAATCCAATTACTGTGAACAATAGGCAAACATTCCATCCTGAGCAGCTAGTTTGATACTTGTTTGTAGCATGCCGCAGCCAGGCTATTTGAGTCTTAATGATTGGATACAATGTATCGGTTGGACAAAAGTGTATGGAAAATGTAAAATACTACAAAGGCGTTATCTTGAATAAAATTGCTCCTAAAAGTGTAAACAGTACATTGTTCAATAGTCAAAAATTTCTGTTCACACCGCTGAAATGGTAAGTCCCAATTTTAAAAAGTCGTTTACGGGTACTCGGAACCGAAAAACGGAACCGGGTAATGACAGTTTCGGTCGGGTATCCGGATACCAGGCACAGCCCTAGAGGGCGGCAAATTTTACGGGCCGAATGCGCGTGATCTCGGAACACTTCGCGAAAGGCTGGGCGGGACGAGAGTGGTTCATTCATAAAAACCTAGGCTTTCGCACGTACTTCCGATTGCTATTTTATGTACATTGTTGGATAGCTGAGACTATAAGCTTTCCAATGAGCTATTAGTATTACATGTAAAATTTCGACAGGTAAGTAGTATAATTTTTTTTATTTAAAATTTTGATGTTTTTTGTTGCGGGCGATGTGCTGTGCGTGTGGAGGGCTTCGGTCAAGCGCGTACAAACTGAAAACCCTACTTAGAAGTTGTTGCAAAAGATTTTATTTTAACACAATTATTTTCAGAATTTATTGCAGAGTAACATCTGTTTTCTCACCCCTTTGTAGATGAAATACTGTGCTTTCCAAACATGATATATTTATGCACCCCACCATTGTAAGAGCTAAACTAAATCCCACATGAAATCAAAGTGTAACTAGTGGTATTTGTTTAAGCTCTTTGTGGGTATTTCAACAGGGATACCCAATTTAATTTATTTCCCCCTTTTCAGTTTGTTTAAATCCAATTTAACAGGTTATTATTACATATTTTATAGGAAAACATTTTCAAACACTACAATGTATGTGAGAAAATGCCTAGTGAAATTGCTGACTAGATGACTGCACAGTATGTTTGTGCCTGCATAATGTTGCTTGGTTTGTTTGTCACATGATGTTAAAATCAAATTGTTTATTATTGTGACATTAGGGCTTGAACTCGGTGTCAAACGTTTTTTTAAAGCAAGACACATGAATATTTCATCAAAAATCAACAACAGTTTACCAATGCATTATATCCCCTGTAATTTATCAGAGATTGGTGGTACATGTATGTGACATACAGGGTCTGTTTGTTTCTCACATATCCGGATCTCAATCACCAGACAGTCTGTACGATTTAGATAGTTTACTGATCTGGATCCTGTATTTGCTGATCCTGCTTGCACAGTGGATACGTGCTAGATCCAAGATGGCGCAAATGAAAATAACAAGAATTCATTAAATCATCATGAATAATCTTAAAAACTTTTTGAAACAATTTATTTGAAGGCCAAAATAAATTATCATTGCTATCAAATGATATCTAAAACAGTTTGTCAAAACAAAAATCTAAATTCAATGGATGGATTCTGCCACAGGTACAGTTCAACCGAAGTCTGGTACACAGACGTATATGACAGGCATTATCTAGCGGTTGGACTACGACATGGATTTGGATCCCAAAGTTTCCATTTGTTTTCGCACTGTGCAATATCACACGATCCTGATCCGCGATACTGAGTGAAACAAACACAGCCTCAGAGCTTTTTCTGCCATGCCATAGAAAGACTATTTGCTTTGTGTACATGTACACCAAGTTTGGGGCATTTCATGGTGCAATTTTAAGGTGCGTTTACAAACAAATGTACATTGAGGCATGTTCACTGCTGCATTCCATCCGCTCACCCACCTCCTTATAAATATAATACCTTTTCATATGATTTGGAACACCTTGCTTATCATTGAGAAAAGGTTGTTTTCTACCTGAAAAACATTTTTTTAATCTGACAATTTGTTAAAACAAATTATAGCTGAAAACGTTTACGTTGTACAGTAACTGTTACACTTGAATGAATTGAATATCACATGTGAACCAGTGATATACATGTACTAACTCTCCTATAGCAACGGCCCTGTGGCAGCCGCTGATGGAGTGTAAATCCAGCTGATACATGGTAGACCAAGATCAATATTGTGTTCAAAGTGACATGTGAAGAAGTCTGATACGCACAAGACATAATAAGGAAAATTTTGTTAAAGAATTTAAGTATTCACATTGAAGAAGCCAGCACCCACATGAGAGCATGAGAGCATGGGTACAAGTTGTCTCTGTTGAAGATATGGAGATTCTTCAATGACAACACTGGTATATTGTTCAGTCCAAGTGCCCTAAACAAGCAGAAATATAAGACATGAAATTTGAACATTTGTATGGCAACTACAGTTTTGTGGGGTTATTCATTGCTTGTAACAAATATTCCAAAATTCATGTCAGTAGTTTTTGAGCAATGACGCCACAACAAAGATACCCCTTGAACAGCTATGTACATTAGGGTGCAGTGAATTTTGGAAAAGTTGGAATTTTAAGTTCTGAATACCCTTACATGATGTTCTGTTAACCCATATCCGCCTAACCATGTAAACACACAAAAGACTGTATGTGCCTAAGCCCCCGCACAGAGATACATTGTTTTTGCACACAATCAGAAAGATTCCTTATTTAGAGAATATTACAATCACTGACACAGACACATCATATACTGATGGAAAGAGGAGAACATGCACTTTATTATGATGTCAGACTTGTCTAATTTCATATCTATAATCATGAAATACAGTCATCGGAGGCCGGAAAAACGTAGTAAATTGGAATTGGACAAAAACACGGTACGGAAAATCACGTAGGTCGGCGTATGTAGCGTTTTACATATCTACGGGTTATCACGTAGATCGGCGGATATGGGTTAATATCTAAGACATTTCACCCAAAAAACAAATTTCATCCAAAAAACTGCCCAACCAAAAAATGGATTATATATTCTACCAAAAAGTGCTGAGTCATCGTTTTTGGTGAAAAATGTGCATTTTCTGTTTGATTTATGTATGGAAATTCATACAATTCATATTTATTTTTTGTTCAAATAGATTCTCCAGGCTCTAGAGACCTCACAAATAGGCATTTCCAAGAATTTTAATTTAATTCCAATACACTAAAAGGTCTAGATGGATTGTTTCTAAATACGATCATTTGGGGTTAGTGTCATACTACTATGGCTTATGACAGGGATGCAAATGGGTAATGTGCACTTTTGAAATGTGTTTTCAGTTGCATTTTACCTGTACAAAATGTTTTTGAGAATATTTTTCTTGTGTAGTTAGATACAAATAAGCCTAGAGATGTCCCACGCATAATTTTGTGAGCCCAAACTTGAATTTACATGGTACAAGAAATGTATGCATAAAACACATAAGGTGAACTTTAGCCATTACAGTAGGCTATATGTAGGAACTGAAATCTATTGTTTGCCTGATGAAGCCATCTTTTTGGTCTCATGAACTGCCAGGTTGGCCTCTGATATGAGTTTCACTCCACATTCCACCAATTGTGTGTGACAAGGATAATTTGGCACGAGGAGGGGAGCTACATACCCATAATTTCTTGATCTGTTTGGTTGAAATTAATGGTGGGGTTGTGATATGATCCAGTCAATTATGTCAGTATGTCTTTACCTGAAACCTTAGGGTGGGCACCTTGAAGGGCCAAACTGATTTATCCTGGGGATATTCTTCATCCTTTTCAAAGTTTTCCTCACTTTATGTTCCATACTGCTTCTTGATTGTTCAAATGTTTGACATGCTTTTGACACATGGGTTACAGCATCTTGAAGAATATTTGGATCCTCATCAACAAACATAGCAAGAAGTAGGTTCTCTGGGTGAGCACGGAAGGCATTACGCTGGATAGTTGCTTTTGCAATGCGCTTCTCTGTGGCACTGAGATCTTTCAGAAGTGTTATCATGAAAGGAAGGTTCTTAGGCCCATCGGTGCATAATGGGTGACGTTTGATTCTTAATCAGCTTTAAGCGTAGAACTTAATGACAACTATTGTTTGTTGTCTTAGTGCAAAACTTGGACGTGGAGTATGAATATCAAGACATAGATTTCTTTGTGCCAAAGTCAACCATCGGGAATGGCAGACAGGGCCGGGTTCTAACATAGCAATATCATCATCCCACTCCCCTATGATAATGGGCTGCAGCGCACACATCTAGATACAGCTGATCCCAGATGAGGTCTACCACTACTTCTTCAGGTAGATATGGGAAGTAGGGAAATGATATTGGTTGAAAGTCAACTAATCCCAACTCTGCTCTTTCAGTTGTGACCCAAGTACTCCACTGAATGTTTTTGGTCCTGTACTACAATGTACTACCATTTCCTTACCATTTCTTAATGTTCTTAGCAACTGTATCAGGATCGGACGTTGTATGCCCGATACCAAATCCCTATCATCTCATAAGCCACTTGTGAATAAATTTCATTCATCTGTCTTAAACTCATCACATCACCAGAACTTATTGTATCACCTTTCTGGAGACTCTGATACTAACAGTCCATTCTTGTTGGGAGCACATTTCCAGCAAAATCTGCAAGATTAACAAATACTGCACAGATCTTGTTCTCTTTGCTGATATCAAAGCCAATTTAAACACCATTTTTTGAGAACATGACATGTAATGGTGGCACAACTACATGTAACTTCAATGTCCTGCACATTGTATATAATGACCTTGTACAGGGATACATACTGTACATGTAATCAGCTTGAAGTACTTTAAACAAACCAAGTCTAGCACCCATTGAGTCCCTTTTGTTTTTAATTGCTAGTCATTAAGCCCTGATGAATGAAAATGTTTTATGCTGGGGTACACATTTGCACCCGACATACATGTATTAAGCCATTACGGTAGTATGACACTAACCCCATATTTAGACACAGAGACCTCTTAGTCTTAGTGTATTGAAATTAAATTAAAAATCTTAGAAATGCCTATTTGTGAGGTCTCTGGACCCTGGTAAGCTTGGGCGATATCGATTTTTGTTGTTCATCCACGATATATCGGCAAACATATATCGCGATTTTCGATATATTAAACTTTGACTTCCGGTTTGGACAGGAAGTAAGGTCAAATTGGGGTCACCTTTTTGTAAATATTTTTCCACAATTAACGATCTGTACAATGGTGCAAAAATTGTGAATTTACCTCTTGTGGTTGTTGAGATATGATTTTTTTTAAATGTTAAACTTTGACTTCCGGTTTGGACAGGAAGTAAGGTCAAATTAGGGTCACTTTTTTGTAAATATTTTTTGACAATTAACTTTGATTTATCGTAATTCGATATCTGATGACCTCATCATGACGTCACAACTTATGTTTTATCTACATGTTAAGTTCTAAGTATATGCCAAGTTTCAAGTTCATGTGAAGTTTGCAAGTATGTGTTTTTTGTAGACAATCGATGGGGAGAAGAACTAGAGATTGGTGTTTGTATTGACACTAGGTGTTCGGGACAAGGTAAAGGTCAAATTTGGGTCAACTTTGTTTAAATATTTTTTGACAATTAATGATCTGTACAATGGTGCAAAGATTGTGAATTTACCTCTTGTGGATGATTTTTGTTAATATTAAACTTCCGGTTTGGACGGAAGTAAAGGTCAAATTGGGGTCACCATTTTGTAAATGTTTTTTGACAATTAACGATCAGTACAGTGGTGCAAAAAACTTTAATTTACCTCTTGTGGTTGTTGAAATATGATTTTTTTAAATATTAAACTTTGACTTCCGGTTTGGACAGGAAGTAATGTCAAATTGGGGTCACCTTTGTGTAAATATTTTTCGACAATTAACAATCTATACAGTGGTGCTAAAAATGTCAATTTACCTCTTGTGGTTGTTGAGATATGATATTTTTAAATATTAAATTTTGTGTTCCGGTTTGGACAGGAAGTAACGTCAAATTGGGGTCACCTTTTTGTAGATATATTTGGCACAACGATCTGTACAATGGTGCAAAAATTGTGAATTTACCTCTTGTGGTTGTTGAGATATGATTTTTTTAAATATTAAACTTTGATTTATCGTAATTCGATATCTGATGACCTCATGACGTCACAAATTATGTTTCATCTACATGTTAAGTTCTAAGTAATATGCCAAGTTTCAAGTTCATGTGAAGTTTGTAAGTATGTGTTTTTTTGTAGACAATCTATGGGGAGAAGAAGAAGAAGAAAGAAAAAAAACGAACAAAAACAATAGGTGTTTCGGGCACATACCCGAACACCTAAAAAACCGAACAAAAACAATAGGTGTTTCGGGCACATACCCGAACACCTAATGATATGTATTTCCATACAAAACGATGACTCTGCACTTTTTGGTGGAATATATACATGTAAGACATTTTTTGTTGGGCAAATTTTTTCTGGATGAAAATATTTTTTGGTGGAATGTCTTAGATATTGCCAGAACATCATTTAAGGATATTCAGAACTTCAAATTCCAACTTTTCCAAAACTCCCTACACCCTAATGTACATGTACACTCGACAATGGTTATCATTTAACTCTATCATCTAGAATATCCTCTAATCATACAAAGAACAAAAGTACATTTCTGGTCCTGGCCAGTGGACTAATCCTTTTGTTAAAAAAGTGTTATTTAAAAAACCTCAGACATTTTCCAAAGTTTTTTTGTATGCTCAGAGATTTATGAATGTATTTACTGATAACAATTTTGCAACAGGAACAAATGCATTTATAAAACATTTATCAACTGAAACTGCAGGTAAAACTTGTAGATTCGCATGGTGAAGAGGATAAGTAAGACTAATTGCGGTGACACCATGTGAATTTCTGTATTGAGTGGTAATTAGTTCTAAAAAGAACTGGAGGTTACAACTTGACGTTTCGATCAGTATGCTCTGATCGATCAGAGCATACTGATCAAAATGTCGAGTTGTAACCTCCAGTTCTTTATAGAACTAATTACCACTCAATAGAGAATTTCACATGGTGTCACTGCAATTAGTCTTACTTAACTGAAACTGCGTCAATGTAACTCAAATGGTAATGTTACATGTACATGTAGTCATAGTTACAACAGAATACTGATTCCAAATAAATTATAAAGACTTGTTTAGTATTCCTTATATTATACAACTGTTCATGCAGGTCTGTTTAACCTAGTGCATCTCTATCCACAATGGATGATAAACAAGATTTCAAGTCATCAAGAAGCAGCGAGGACGAAGAGTTACTTAAGGAATTGGTAGGTTTAAAGAGCCATGTTTGGATTTGTGTTCTGATGGCTGAGTCATCAGAATGTGAGTTTGAATCCTGTCTACGACCATGGTGCTTGTGTCCTTGAGCAAGACACTTTATCATAGTTGCTTCTCTCCACCCAGGGGTAAATGGGTACCTGTGAGGGCACAGTTGGTTGTGGTGTGAGATTAGCCCATGTGCGCCGAAATGGCAGCAATTGAGGTGTATACTCCCCAGGAAGCTGAGATGGTTTTAGGAATGATTTATGCGCCTGATGAGCAGGGGTAATAATGTCATGCGCCTTGAGCACCAGTTTGGATACGTGCGCTACATGTATGTAAGTCCACATTATTATTCTTATTAAATTATTCATATATGCTCAAGACAGTTTATACAATCTGATTGGACAAAACGTAATCATGTGGGGTGAATTAACGGATGGTGAGACATGGCTCATCAAAATCAGAGCAGTGCATGTGCCAACTGTTCTATTTAGTCGGTGTGCAATGTGCGACACAGATTTGAACTAAAGTGATGAAGATTGTTTCATATAAATGCTGACTTAAGTACTTTGAAAGTGTTTCGTGAGTCCTCAATACGTGAATTTGCCCATTTCTTTTTGGCTTTATTCAACAATTTTTTTTTACATTTTGGAAAAGAAATCGATACAGGTATATATGAATGGGAATAAAATTTTGATGCTTGACATCTTATCGCCTGTGGCCATACCCAAAACTGATCATTAACCTGCAGTAAAGACCGTGCAACAAACTTTTATTCCCTTAGTATTTCATGAGCATTCAGGCTATAGACAATTGTATAAAAGTTGGAAAAAGTAGATTTTTTTTTTTTCATTTAGAGATTGCATTATGTAACTTAGGCTAATGCGGGGTAGTGCTGGGAGTTACCGGTTAGTTCACTAACTGTTTAACCGAATCTTTTATGGTTGGTTAACCAAAATTCGGCGCTTGATGGCCATGCAAACTAGATCGTCGGCAAATGGCACAATGTGGATACATTTTCAATCTAAAAGCATCAGTAAACTTCTGCAATGATTATATGATAACCAATACAGCAAAAAATAAAGTCTGGAAGAACAAAATGGATGGCAAATTCTTCCAAAATTGTTAGTCGCATTTTTTAAGTATAGGTTTTGGTTAGTCGGTCAGCAAATTTATAAACGGTTAGTGCAGTTTTGGTTGGTTAACTGTCCCAACACTAATGTGTGGATACTATACAACAAATTTTCTATTACAAATGTACCAAGGTACTTGGATTTTCCAGAGCTCTTATTGGAAAATTTTCCTTTATTACTTTTAGGTTATTACTTTTAGGATGACAGGGTCATTTGTCAAATTTGGCTATTTTGTTTTCATTCTGGTCAATCTATGGTACTTTTTCAGTGTTCTGTAAATGGAGTCAAATATAGCAAACTAGCTCAGGGAGGTGGTGATCCAATGACATCATTGGAGATGTTTTTCTCTGGTTATCAGCATATCACAGGAATGAAGTATTTCCCAAATTTAACCACCCTCATCCTAATGGGGCAAGACATCTCCAAGATAGAGGGACTTACTACCTGTACACAGTTGAAAGAGCTATGGATTTGTGAATGTAAAATCAAGGTAAGATACTTAAAATACTTGACTCTATTAGAAAAATAGTTGTCTTAGAAATATTTGAAGGGCAAAGATTTTTTTTTATGTGAAGGCATATACTTTGGACACACGGCGAACAGGTATGCGAGAAATTCAACCGATGCATTACATTTGTACACACTAGATTAAATCTACGAAAAAATGCATTTTAAACAAATTTCAAACTCGGTTGACAATAATTTGGTATTTTAATGTCAGTATTTGTCATTTGCTATATACCAAAAAACGTGATTTGAAGAGAAACATGTATGCCTACATACATGTATTGTCCATGTACGTAATTCGCCGCACTCATCAAATGACGCACAAATTTCCTTTGGCTTAGCATTTTTGAGAAAACTTACAAAACTATGGTGTATATAACCATATGAACAACTTGTGCGCATTTGCTCTTTGACTTCCGCAACGCAGCCTACATGTACAACACAGGAAATGTGCCATTAAATTGATGCAACATTAACAAACTTTCCTTTGTATTTGAAATGTAGTTGACTGTTTCTAACCCCCTTGCCCGGCATTTTAAAGTGTAACATTTTCCCCTCAGAATGATTATCTTTTCAAACTTAACTACACTTGGAAAAATAGGGCTTTTTTTAATTTTAAAAAGGGGAGTAAATGCTAAAAATCTGCATCTCCTATGGAGGTCAACACGAATTTGACTGTTTTTCCTGATGGTTTGCTCAATAAATGGAATGTCAAAGCAGATTGCATAACGTTACAGATTTACCTCGCACGGCAGAAGAATCCATAGAAAATTCTCTTTCCATTCATGTAAGAAGGATTTTGATTAGCCAAGAGGAAAGAGGGGCTTTATCATGTCCAATCACTGAACGTCTCTCTTCTTCGAGTAGTGACCTTGATAATTTATGCAAGGATCTCCATAGTCTGGTTTCACATGCACTCACTTATGCACGTAAAGTGTGATGGTTGCAGTGGGTACTAGATTGTGCCACAAGAAACGTAGGAGACTCGTTTCTCTGAAGTCCACAATCATTAGATTTTGACAACGATTTCTCACATCAACAAAGGAAAAATAGTTGTAGAATATATTTATAGTTAGGTTTTCTTACAGTGTAAGTCCATATTAAAATCCCTTCTTTTAAAGAAAATTGAGCCAACTTCGATTAAAAAGAAACAAGTTTGATGTACTTGCTGATCGGATCACACCATTACTTTTTGGGCCATTTTTACATTTTGTGGAAGAATGTGAATAAATAAAGTTGCTGAAGTTGAACATTTTAAAACTCTGAAATCTTGAGATTGTATTTTGTATTGATGTGTATGTACATGTACTTATTAATTATATTGTGCATACCAATACTTTCTCACATCCACCGCCATCCCCATTATATGAAATGGTCTAGTCCACTGACCTAGTATTGTTTTCAATAAACATCCGTGCTATGTGCACTCATAGGGTCATGTGTGTCCTTCTGGCCGTTCCACAGAGCATCTTATCTTTTCTGTACGAAATCCGGTCAAAGTTCTTCATATGGGTTGCATAAAACTTATCTAGGTCATGCTTGTTGTAAAAATAAACATCATAGTGAAATGGTATGATTTACTGCTGGAAAGTTAGTGCTTGTGAAAGTGTATCTACACATGTAGATCATGCTTGTAAAAATAAAAATCATGGTGAAATGGTCTGATACAATCATAGTGAAATGGTATGATTTACTAGAAAAGTTTTTTTTAACTGTAGTTACTTTAATGTTACATGTGAATGTTAATTCAACGTTACTTTGCTCATTGATATTACGTTCAATCAGCGTAAACACATGAACGTTGAAACAATGTTACTGTGTTAGTTTCCTCATTGATATTACGTTCAATCAAAATTAGTACGTGAAGATGAAACAATGTTACATTAACGTTTTTTAACTAGTTAGAAAACTAGATAGTTTTGAGGATTAAAACTTGGTGAAATGAAAGATAACAGTATTTGAAGTCCAAATATTGACTAAACTCATTTTCCAGAAAAATATGATTTTTTAGCAATCCGTCACTTCATGAAAACTGATGATTTGATTGAACCGGAAGTTCACTATGTGTTTGTTTCAACAAACACTTGAGCTCCAGTTCTTCTTCTTCTCCTTCTCCGTGAAACTTCTCATACTTGCCAGGCTCAGAATGAATTCAAATTTTGCACTCATACACCTTGGAATTCGTAGATTACTCTAAACATGATGACGTAAGAATACCATCACTAATTGATTTTTTATTTAGTTATTAGTAATTAATTTTAATACATACAATGTAAATTGTGCCCGCAATGCCTCAGACAAAATGGATATATGCATGTGTGCAATTACCGTACAGTACTGCTTACGTGTATTTTATATGCACGCATCTCGTTCACTGTACATGTACATATATATCATATCATGTCTACAGAGCTACACTGTAAATACATGTAATTATTGCATTCCCACTATTGTAGATCAAATCAATCAAATGGGGTTGCTTTATTAACATTCTCTCAATTCAACTAGAGGTATTGAGTTTGTAAAAAAACAAACTCAAGGTGTTTGGGTGTTCATCATGTTATGACGTCATCACCTGAAGTTGTTTAAAAATACATTAATATAGTCTGAACTTGGCAAATATGGTTTTCTCTTCAGAAAAGTTTCACGACAAGAAAATAATAATATGGCTCTGGAGTTCAGGCGTACGACTTGACTTAAGACTACTGCCTCGTGTTCTATATGTGCACAAATGATATGTGTGGGAAAAGTCTGTGCTTCAGAATAGTGCTTCACAATAGTGCTTCACAATATTTTCACTTAACTTCCGGTTTCGACTGGAAGGAGAGTTCAGATTAGGGTCATGTCTGTGAACAAAATGTGACACAGTTCAAGATCTTTGAGATGATGAAACGATTGTGAAAATATCTTCTGTGGTTCATGAGATATGAATTTTTGAAATATTAAACCGGAAGGAGAGATCAGCTTGGGGTCAATGTTTGTGTTCGAAATGTCACATAATTCAAGATCTATACGTTGATGCAAAGATTGTGAAGATATCTTTTGTGGTTCATGAGATATGATTTTTTGAAATATTAAACTTTGATTTAGTGTAATTCGATATCTGATGACATCACTACATGTGTACTTTACCTGAAACTACATGTTAAGGTCTAACTATGTGTTAAGTTGTAAGGTTATGTGAACTCTGCAACTATGGTTTTTGTCTCTGGACAAAAAAATATCTGTGAGAAGAAGAAAAACCCGCGATATGGATGATTTTTTAACCAGATCATGTACACGTTGTACTGTATAGTGCCGGGTGAATCCTTGATATGACTTCAGGATTTTTTAAGCACCCCATATGTACACGTTGTATAGCACAGGGTGAACCTGCTATATGGAAAAATTTTTAACCGGCTCATATATGTACACGTTGTATATAGCGCGGGGTGAATCCTTGATATGAAGGATTTTTTAAGCGCCCCATACATGTATGTACACGTTGTATAGCGCAGGGTGAACCCACTGCATGGAAAAATTTTAACCAGTTCGCGTCGGAGGCTGTGTATACATGCATTTTTTTTTTTGAACGGCGGATCGGAGAGCGTCTAAACACGCATTCCGATTTGTGTGTGTTACCGGGAGACTTGTCAACACGCCACATGTGGCGTGCCGTCGTGGCGCCTGACTTGTATACACGCAATCGTTTCTCAAGTTCATGGGGTCACGGTTCGGTGGCTCCCGGACAAAAGGCACTGCAAACACTGAACGAGTTCACTCTTTTTGTTGATTTTTGCCTAATCCCTTTATCCAAGACCTGTTCCTTTGATGTACCAGCCAAGAATTTGTAAAGACGGATTTTTATCCATTGTTTACGAGGCCTTTCATCTCTCTCCGAGTATGTCGTCTGTTCGACCGGGCACTGGTCGCTAATAGGCCATTGCATCGGAGCTTGCCAACGGTCTAATTGTGCTGAACAAACACAACCGTAATTAAAAAACTAGCCATTTAATTCTCGAAATGTCAATGAGTAAAGGTGTTTATTTGGGTGTCCGGACTTAGTTTCATTGACAAAAAAAATTATTAATGGCTAGAAATTTTTTCTGATTTTTCAGTGAAAATAAACCCGCACAGGGGACCAGGAAAAAAAAAATATTCCCGACGTGAACTGGTTAACCACCCCATACATGTACACGTTGTATAGCACGGGGTGAACCCGCAATATGGATAATATTGTAGTTCAGCTCACGCTATACAACGTGTACAAATAGGACGGTTAAAAACTCGTCCATCTCAGGGGTTCAATTTTTTGAAATATTAAACTTTGATTTAGTGTAACTCGATATCTGATGACCTCATCATGATGTGACAACTTTACCTGAAGCTACATGTTAAGGTCTGACTATGTGTTAAGTTTTAATGTTCTGTGAACTCTGCAACTATGTTTTTGTCTCTGGACAAGTCTCATTCAGAAGAAGAATAAGAAAAACTAGAGGTATAGAGTTTGTAAAAAACAAACTCGAGGTGTTTGGGGATTCATCATGTTATAGCGTCATCACCTAAAGTTGTTTAAAAATACATTAATTTAGTCTATTGTCTATGGCTGTCACTCGAACACCTAAAAATAACAAGAGTTACTTCAGGAGATATGTGTTTTTATTATATATAATGAAAATAACATATAATGTGCTGAATACATTAACTTCCGGTTCAGTCATCCCATATAATTTTAAATTCCTCCAACCGAATTAAGTTTGAAGTTGGTAAATATGGTTTTCTCTTCAGAAAGGTTTCATGACAAAATTCGCATTCGTGGTGCCAAGTGCGACTTGACTACTAGACCACGGGGTGTGCAATGAAAATCTGTTCAGAAATTGAGTTTTGTGACACATATCAGGCATGAGCGTGGAAACAGTTTAATAGATCATTACATGTAAATTGCTAATATATAAATCCACAATCACGAAACTTGCCAGTTTGGCAGATATTTGCATTTGAATGACATGAAAATAGCGCCCTCTTTCAGCCATTCTTAGAAAACTGTACATTTCAATGTGGACTTTTGTATAATTTGAATAGTTCACATGGGCTATGTTTTTTATGTTTGGAAGAGTTTGGAAAGGGGATTCCATATTTGGGGAATATTTGATGATGTCATTGTAAAGAAATGAACCAGTTTAAAAAAAATTGCCTTGAATAAAAGGTCTGAACCCGACTGCTCCCTGAACGTCTGATCCCCCAGTACTCACCCCTTACTCCCAGGGTACGATCCATGGTGTCGTGGGGTAGTATTCCAATTTAATTGATCATGTGAAAACATTCTAAATTGACCATACATTTCAATATTTTGGGGTTTCGTTTTCCATCCCCCATCTCCTTGCCTTGAGCCCCACCCTCTTTGGGCAACCCTGTATCTAACCCTGCCTACATCAAAGACCAATTTGTAAATCTTTTATCTTTAAAAAGTTCAGTATTGGTTATTAATTGTCAATGTTTTGTGTAAATATTTAAATTGATAAAACACATTCTTCGTTAATACACACAATAAGTTATTTAAATAAAGGAAATGCAAAACAAATTTATCTTTTGTATGACACTTCTGCTGTATTTTGTCATGGTCATGATACTCCTTTTCCATCCATTTTTGCACCCATCAATAATAATCCATTTCATACAGAATAAAGGTTATCCAAACTTCTAGGTCTAATTTGCAATGCAAAAAATTAATTTTGTCTGAAGTACTAAATATTCCAACAAGTGAACCTGTAGTCCCTGGCATTAATTGGTTTTGGCTAGTATTGTTGAACCTTAAGCACACTTTTAAAAAAACTGTTACTGGTGCATGAAAAAAAAGTCAACAGAATTTTTCAATTAAAGATAATGGTTAAAGGGGCAATATCATCTCAATCAGAGTAGACTTTCAATGGGTCGTGGAATGAGTGTCCTAGTGTAAGATGAACAAAGCAGGCAATTGAAAATTACTGGCTCATTTGTTAAGCAGTCTGCAAGGATAAGTCATCTGAAGTTGATGGCCAGGGCAGCTGTAATGCCATGTGATTTCTTCATTAAAAGTGTATTATATAGTACAGCTGATGCATTGAAGAGTGTGTGAAGATATGCACTTTCATGTAAAAATCTCTCTGCTTTTCCAGCACCTTCACTGCTGTCTATATCAGTATAAGTACATAATGTATCTGAGCCAACTGCAGTCTCTATACCAGTTCTTTTGCAGTGAGAGATTGGCTGTACACCAAGTCAATTGTATTCTTAGTAAATGATCTATGAATTACCAGCGTAGGAAATGTACTTTTCAGACGTGTTTTCAGATTGTGGGACCTGTACTTACTGCAGTCAACTCCCTCCACTTCTTGTACGCACTTGATGAACTTACGATGTAATGACTTTGTGAAAAGAATTTCATTGTTTTTATTATTCTCTTCTGGATGACTTCTTCACAGAATGTTATTTATGCATCATTGTACCAAATAGGTATTTTATCTGATGGATCTGGCCTTGTCAAGAATTGGGTACATACTCATTATAGCAAAGACAATGATAGCAAACTTCTAATCCAAAAGATCTTTATCTTCGATTTGCAAAAGTAACCTCTCATCTTTCCGTTGGGCTGCTTAAAACAGTTGGCATGCAATCAAGGTTTGGCACTGTGAATACTTATCAGTTTTTTCTCAATTTTTCTCGGTTTGTCAGGGAGTAACTCTGATGAAGACCACGGTTTTCTTCTCTGGGGTTCAGTGCTGCATTCTTGCGCTCGACCTCATATTGGCGTGAATATGTATGAAGAAAGAATGATAAATATTTAATAGAAATAGAGGAATAAGTGAGTAAGGGGAATGGGCATTGTAGACAAAAAGAGAGTGAAAATTAACAAAAGTAAACACACAAGACAAGGTAAACAGATAGAAAGAAACGAAAAAGCAACATATAACTAGAAACAATTTTACTGCAGACTATAAAGCTTGGGCGATAAACACGATATCGAATATTGCGATAACTTTTTTTATTCGATTACAATATCAAGAACCTATTTAAGTTATCGGCATATTGGCGAATTACGAATACAAATATATCATGATAAAATATAAATCGACATTGTGAGTCAAGTCAGATATTCCATGGAAATAAAATCATTAGTCTTTTGAGCTTTTAGAAATCAGAAACAAATACAAACTACGTCAGAAGTACATACACACTCTGCAAATAAATTTGCAATTGTAGAGGGTACATACCTGTGGTTATTGGCTCTAAAGCAATCATGCATGAACGCAAAAACGAACTGCGATATTATTGAAAACTGCAATATATGTTTGCAGATATATCGTGGATAAAAAAAAATCATTATCGCCCAAGCTTACTGCATACTTGAAACTTGACTGAATTTTTAGAAAGAATGTCGTATCCGACCGCCACTTTTTAAGGGTTTTGGGGGATTTTCTTTGCAACCACTAACCAGTTAAAAAATATTCTATCGATTTTTGGTGGTACAGAAAGCAAAAACCATCTTTAAAATCCCATTTTTCAACAGTCCTGATGTTTTCCCAAAAAAGTGCCCCTTTCAGGATTTTGATGGATTTGGGGTGGTTAGGGTTATAGTTTATTTTGTTGGTCAAGGTTATTTTGTTGGTCAAGGTATTAACATGGTAACTATTGAAAATAATCACCAGGAATGATCTTTTTTGAAATTGTCACTAAAAAAGTATGATAATAATGTCAACAACAACAGACACGATACTGAGGGACAGACCACAATGAGATATTAAAAGTCTGACGACATAAGTTAAATTGCACATGAAAGAAACTGTCCAACTCATTTCCAAAAATGAAAAAAATTTGGATTCCATGCTAGACAAATTATTATTAATAGTACATTTTCTGCGACGCATTTATTTTCTGCAGGCAGCCCGACACTCAGGGAAGCCATTGTTTTTGCTGCTGCATGGTACTATACTGTGCGCGTGCATGCATGGCAGGTCATGACCTGGGCGGTCTTCGTAAACTCGAACTATTCTATTCTAATTAGATAATGCATATACACACACTATAGGCCGATATGTCTGTGTGTAAGAGAACGTCAGTATGGCTGTGCTTCTGAATAGTTGTTCGTTTAAACTTCTGTTTTCGACCGGAAGGAGAGGTCAAATTGGGGTCATGTCTGTGTAAGAAATGTGACATAGTTCAAGATCTATAACATGGTGCAAAGACTGTGAAAATATCGTTTGTGGTTCATGAGATATGATTTTTTGAAAATATTAAACTTTGATTTAGTGTAATTCGATATCTGATGATCTCACTATGACGTCACAATTTGACATAAAACTACATGTTAAGGTCTAACTATGTGTGAAGTTTTAAGGTTCTGTGAACTCTGCAACTATGTTTTTGTCTCTGGATAATTCTTATTAAGAAGAAGAAGAAGAAGAAGAAAAAAAAAACCGAACAATATCAAGAGGTGTTTGGGCACCAACCCAAACACCTAACTAGAGGTATAGAGTTTGTAAAAAACAAACTCGTGGTGTTTGGGGATTCATCATGTTATGGCGTCATCACCTAAAGTTGTTTAAAAATACATTAATTTAGTCTATTGGCTATGGCTGTCGCTCGAACACCTAAAAAAAAAAAAAACAAGTTACTTCAGGAGATATGTGTTTTTATGATATATAATTAAAATAACATATAATGTGCTGAATACATTAACTTCCGGTTCAGTCATCCCATATAATTTTAAATTCCTCCAACCAAATTAAGTCTGAACTTGGTAAATATAGTTTTCTCTTCAGAAAGGTTTCATGACAAAACTCGCATCCGTGGTGCCAAGTGCGACTTGACAAGAGACTATGGCTACGGGAGTTAAGTTCGGCGTGTGACTTGACTTCAGCGTGTGCAATGAAAATGTGTTCAGAAATTGAGTTTTGTGACACATATCAGGCATGAGCGTGGAAACAGTTTAATAGATCATTACATGTAAATTGCTAATATATAAATCCACAATCACGAAACTTGCCAGTTTGGCAGATATTTGCATTTGAATATCCATTTGAATATCCATAAAAACATCAGCTTCACTATATTTCAAGACCCTTGCTTGGTGAATCTTGAAACTATTGCAATACTTGTCTCTACACCAAGTGGAAATTCTCTGCTCATTTCAACAGTTTATCGACCGCCAACTTCGCCAATTTCGTTTTTTGATGATCTTGAATCAGCACTGGAAGTTTTTAGCTCCAGATCAAACAACATGATCATTGTTGGTGATTTGAATTGTGATTTTAATTCAACTTCTCCTCGATTGACGCGCCTGGAGGAAACAATGAATCTTTTTAATTTGAAGCAGATTGTCCCTGAGGCTACCAGAATTACATCTAATTCATCATCTTTAATCGATGTGATTATTACCAATAACTTGACTATTCACTCTGATTGCAGAGTCATTCCTTGTGCTATTAGTGACCATGATTTTATTTACACTCGTGTCAAATTTAAAATTCCTCACCAGTCACACATTGAAAAAAACGTTCAGGAGCTTTAAAAACTTTGATTGTGATGCTTTTTTGAATGATCTTAGCGGGATGCCTTGGTCAATTTTGTTTTTAAGGAGATTGCTAGGCTGGATCCTGGGAAGTCTGCTGGTCTGGACAACATTGATGGTAGGCTCTTTAAGCTGGCGGCGCCTGTTATCGCCCTCCCCTTGACACACATATTCAATTTAACCCTTTTCACCTGTACCATTCCTCAAGCGTGGAAAAAGGCCAAAGTTATCCCCATTTTTAAAGCAGGTAATCGCAAAGTGCTCAATAATTACAGGCCCATTTCGATTTTGCCGTTGGTTTCTAAAATCATTGAAAAAGCTGTCCACTCACAATTCCTCTCATACCTTACTTCAAACGACCTTCTGTCTTCTAATCAGTTTGGTTTTAGACCTGGGTACTCCACACTTGCAGCAGTAGCTCATGCTCATGATAACTGGCTCCATCACATTAACAATGGTAATTTAATTGGTTCTTTATTCATTGATTTACAGAAAGCCTTTGATACAGTCAACCACGATATTCTTTTACGCAAACTTTCTTTTTATGGATTATCCACCTCAGCTGTTGATTGGCTAGCATCTTATTTATCTGGAAGGACGCAGCAAGTCTGTTATTTGTTGCTTAATGTTGTCTTTTTCGTTCTTTTCCGTCCTAACTTGCTTCAGCGGCCCTCTAGTGGTGTAACGGGGCGGGGAGGGGGTGGGGGTGTAAAGAGGTATATAATGTTTAGTGAGTTTCTTGTGGTAGGATGGCCTTTGTTTAAAATGAATTTTTGTGTATTTGTAGTTTATTTGGGTTTGGTTTTATATTTAATTGATGTAATCTGATTGCCAGTGTAAAATGTAATAAAATAAAATAAAATAAATAAATAAATCCAAACTTTCTTTAGTTAATCCTGTAACATCTGGAATACCCCAGGGGTCAATCCTGGGGCCCTTACTTTTTTCATTGAAATACATTAACCCTAACACTCCTCAATCCTCCAAAATCCTCATTGCATTTTTGGAGGATTTTGGAGGATTGAGGATGAATGGTGATTGAAGCTATGAGGATTTTGGAGGATTGAGGATGAATTGTGTTTGAAAAACATGAGGATTTTGGAGGATTGAGGATGAATGGTGTTTGAAAAAAAAATTAAAAATTAAAAATTAAAAAATTAAAAAAATTAAAATTAAAATAAATAAAAAATAAATAATTTTTAATTTTTTTTTAAATTAAAAAATAAAATAATAAAATAAAATAATAATAATTATAATAATTTAAAAAATAATTTAAAAAAAAAAAATGAAAAAAAAAAAAATAAATAAAAAAATCCCAACCCCTACCCTATCCTATCCATTACCATTCCCTACCCATCCGTCCCTACCCCACTCCCTTTCCTCAAGGCAATAACGCATAGTCAATTCAATGGTACATGTATGACCCATTCCCTCCTTCCCCCCTTTCCTTCCTTCCCCCCTTACCTCCCTACCCCCCTTCCCAGCACTGTTTTTATGGTTGGAGGATTTTGGAGGATTGAGGAGGTGAGTACCACTTATTTTGAACATAGTGCAAAATTTTGGAGGATTGAGGATGAATGCATTTTTTTGGGTAGGGCAATCGGAGGATTTTGAAGGATTGAGGATGGTACCTAGCAACTAGGGTCTAGTGCGTTAGGGTTAATGACTTGCCGAAATGTCTTGATCACTGCAACATCGATATGTACGCAGATGATACACTCATTTATTATGGTGATAAAAACACTAGTCTCATTGAAAATAAATTGAACTCAGATCTAACAAAATGGCTGCAGGCTAACAAACTTATTTTAAATCCTCAAAAAACAGAAGTTATGCTAGTTGGTACTGCTCAAAAACTTAAAAAGAGCAATCCCCTCGAAATTTTTATTTCTGGCCAAAAAATACAACAAGTTGATTCTCATAAACACCTAGGGGTACTAATGGACAACAAACTAAATTTCTCTGAACATGTGAAAAAAGTCTGCAATAAATTAAGTTCTTCAATTTCTTTGCTCGCCAGAACAAGAAAATTTGTTGACCAGCCAACAGCTTTTTCATTATATAGTGCCTTGGTTCTACCCCAAATAGACTACTGCTGTATGGTGTGGGGTGCCAAACCCACTCTTGTCTCCAAAATTCAAAAACTCCAAAATAGAGCACTTTGCATTGTTCTTAAGCTTCCACCCATTTCACCCACTAACTTACTTTTTAGTAATCTCAATACAATGACAGTTGCCCAGCGCATCCACTTCCAACTTGCCTGCCAGGTTTTTAAGGCCTCCATTGGTGTTACTCCGTACTGTCTCTGCCAGAGACTTAACCCGATCCAGCCTGGTGATCGACCAACAACTCGGGCAATTACACATGGTAATTTTATTATTCCCAAACCTAAATGTGAAATCTTTAAAAACAGTTTTAGTTACAGAGCTGCTTCTTTTTTAAATGGTGTCCCTTTCACCACTCGTTCAAACTCTTATTCTTCATTCCGGCGTTTGTTGAAGGAAGGCAAGGTTTGAAGTAATATTATTATTACATTGTATGTCATAGATTACCTTGTGTTTTGCCCGAGATGTTGGTATACAATTGATAATTAATTTGCTTTGATGGTTTTTATTGGGGGAGGATGGGGGGGGGGGGGGGCGGCGCTCGTATTTCTAAATTTTGTTGTGTTCATTTTGTTGTTTTTTAGTTTATTGCTTCATTTTCATTTTTAATCTTCCCTTTTAGTCCTATCTTTAATCAGTATGGTAGACTGGGAAGGGGGTCAATTTGTTCAATTTAGTCTTTTACGTTTTATTTCGTATGTAATTATCCGACTGTTTTATCATTATTATATGTACCTCCTGTAATAATTTTTGTATAATATTGAATGGGGATATACTTTTATATCATATGAGGGCCCCAAATGATCAGCTGTGCTGGATGGGTTACCCCTCGTTAAAGATGGTTTTAAATAAAAAAAATAAAAATAAAAAATGACATGAAAATAGCGCCCTCTTTCGGCTATTCATAGAAAACTGTACATTTCAATGTGGACTTTGTGTAGTATTCCAATTTAATTGATCATGTTAAAAAATTCTAAATTGACCATACATTTCAATATTTTGGGGTTTCGTTTCCCATCCCCCCATCTCCTTGCCTTGAGCCCCATCTTTGGGCAACCCTGGATCTAACCCTGCCTACATCAAAGACCAATTTGTAAATCTTTTATCATCTTTAAAAAGTTCAGTATTTGTTATTAATTGTCAATGTTTTGTGTAAATATTTAAATTGATAAAACACATTCTTCGTTAATACACACAATTAATAAGTTATTTAAATAAAGGAAATGCGAAACAAATTTATCTTTTGTATGACACTTCTGCTTTATTTTGTCATGGTCATGATACTC
Organism: Zoroaster sp. YZ-2022; assembly: GCA_029582265.1. Taxonomy (NCBI): domain Eukaryota; kingdom Metazoa; phylum Echinodermata; class Asteroidea; order Forcipulatida; family Zoroasteridae; genus Zoroaster; species Zoroaster sp. YZ-2022. The sequence continues at coordinate 11,407,713 of CM055821.1, read as the reverse complement.
CTTTTCCATCCATTTTTGCACCCATCAATAATAACCCATTTCATATAGGATGAAGGTTATCCAAACTTCAAGGTCTAATTTGCAACAAAATACAAAATAAGTGAACCTGTAGTCCCTAGCATTAATTGGATTTGGCTAGTATTGTTAAATCTTTAGCACTTAAAAAAACTTTTACTGGTGCATGAAAAGAAAGTCAACAGAATTTTTTAATTAAAGATAATGGTTAAAGGGGCAACATTATCTCAATCAGAGTAGACTTTCATTGGGTCATGGAATCAGTGTCCTCGTGTAAGATGAACAAAGCGGGTGATTGAAAATTACTGGCTCATTTGTTAAGCAGTCTGCAAGGATAAGTCATCTGAAGTTGATGGCCAGGGCAGCTGTAATGCCATGTGATTTCTTTATTATAAGTGTATTATATAGTACAGCTGATGCATTGAAGAGTGTGTGAAGATAACACACTTTCATGTGAAAATCTCTGTGCTTCTCCAGCACCTTCACTGTTGTCTATATCAGTATCAGTACATAATGTATCTGAGCCAACTGCAGTCTCTACCAGTTCTTTTGCAGCAAGTCAATTGTATTCTTTGTATTTGTAAATGATCTATGAATTACCAGCGTAGGAAATGTACTTTTCAGACGTGTTTTCAGATTGTGGGACCTGTACTTAATGCAGTCAACTCCCTCCACTTCTTGTACGCACTTGATGAACTTTCGATGAACTATCGATGTAATGACTTTGTGAAAAGAATTTCATTGTTTTTATTATTCTCTTCTGGATGACTTCTTCACAGAATTTTATTTATGCATCATTGTACCAAATAGGTATTTCACCTGATGGATCTGGCCTTGTCAAGAATTGGGTACATACTCATTATAGCAAAGACAATGATAGCAAATTATAAACCCACAAGATCTTTATCTTCGATTTGCAAAGTATACCTCTCATCTTTCCATTGGACTGCTTCAAACAGTTGGCATGCAATCAAGGTTTGGCACTGTGAATACTTATCACATTTTTTTTCCCTCAATTTTTATCGGTTTGTCAGGGAGGAACTCTGAAGACCACGGTTTTCTTCTCTGGGGTTCAGTGCTGTATTCTCACCGCTCAACCTCATCTTTACCTGAATATGTATGAAGAAAGAATGATAAATATTTAATAGAAATAGAGGAATAAGTGAGTAAGGGGAATGTGCATTGTAGACAGAGAGAGAGGGAAAATTAACAAAAGTACACACACAAGACAAGGTAAACGGATACATGTAGAAAGAAACGAAAAAGCAACATATAACTAGAAACAATTTTACTGCATATTAAGCTTGGGCGATAAACACGATAATATCGAATATTGCGATACCTTTTTATTCGATTACAATATCGAGAACCTTTTTAAGTTATTGGCATATCGGCGAATCGCGAATAAAAATACATCACGATAAAAAATAAAATGACATTGTGAGTCAAGTCAGAAATTCCATGGAAACAAAATCAGAACAGTCTTTTGAGCTTTTAGAAATGAGAAACAAAAGCAAACTACTTCAGAAGTACATACACTCTGCAAACGAATTTGCAATTTATTGTGACACTTGTAGAGGGGTACATACCTGTGATTATCGGTTCTAAAGCAATCATGCATGAATGAAAAAAAGAATTGGATATTATCGAAGATCGCGATATATGTTTGCTGATATATCGTGGATGAAAAAAAAAAATCGATATCGCCCAAGCCTACTGCATACTTGAAACTTTATTGAATTTTTCAATTTGCCTACCTTGATGTTTCTGTTTCTTCTCATTTCTTTCCTCAGCCCTGCAAATGGCATAGAAGCATTTGTACCACTCAGAGTAGTACCCATAAATCTGTAAATCAAATGTTAATTAATTTTAGGAATGCCGGCTATTCATCCATTCATACATACATACATGTAAAAATAAATAGGTCAGCATCCGTCTTCATTGTATGAAAAATTAACTTAAGTTCCCCAAAACTTTAGTTCAGCTGAATAAGCATCATTTCCATGTTTATTCACACCGCCAAAGGTTGAATATTCTTGGCCCATGTACAAAGTTTGTGCAACTACATGTACATACAATTGCAAGTATTACTTTTAAGTATCTGATAAAACTCCAGTATAAAGATCCCATTTTTCAACAGTGCTGATTTTTTCAAAAAAAGGTGCCCCTTTGAGGATTTTTATGGATTTGGGGTGGTTAGGGTGAATTCGAGTCAACTCGTTCCCCAACCAACCCGCACTAACTCAACTCCTGTTTCAACCAACTGGTATCCCAACCAACTCGTACTCGCTGAAAATAATGGAATCTTGGTGCATTGTTTTTACCCGTAACTTTTGAAAACCTTAGAAAATATTATTAGAATAAATTCGGTTAGTTAAGTTTCCCAGGCTTTGAAATTATATGAAAATTCCAAATTTTTAAGAAACCGTGAACTTCCAGTTTGGACTGGAAGTAAGGTTCAATAGGGTCATTTGTATCAAATGTCGAGTACTCCATGTTCTGTATGGTTATGAAGGAATCAAGATATTATCTATTGTGGTTCGCGAAATATAAAATGTATTGTTTTAATTATAATTAATTACGTAATAATTCATTAGATGACCTCACCATGACGTCACAACATTACCTGGAACTATATGTTAAGGTCTAACTATTTGTTAAGCTTTAAGGTTCTTTGAACTCAGCAACTATGTTTTGACTGTACAAATAAACTTTGACTTCAGGTTTGGACAGGAAGTAAGGTCAAATTGGGGTCACCTTTGTGTAAATATTTTTCGACAATTAAGTCTATACAATGGTGCAAAAAATGTCAATTTACCTCTTGTGGTTGTTGAGATATGATTTTTTTAAATATTAAACTTTGACTTCCGGTTTGGACAGGAAGTAAGGTCAAATTGGGGTCACCTTTTTGTAAATATTTTGACAATTAACCCTCCTATGGTTTGACCTAAATTCAAAACCTTTCAAAATCTGCTTATGGGCCAAAATGGCTATCAATTATTATGAACCCTTTAAAACCCTCCAGAATTTGTTGCTGCTGAACAACCACACCTTTCAATACCCTTTGAAAGGTATTGAAACATTTCAACACCAGTTTGTTCAGAGTTGTTACACCTTTCGAAACCTTTCATAGGTCCCTTTTGTCAGACAGCTTTCTCACCTTTCAAAACCCTTCAGTACAGCAAACTTGAAAGGTTTTGAAAGGTCTGACAATTCTATGGCAACTGCACTGTATATAGGAGGGTTAACGATCTGTACAATGGTACAAAAATTTTGAATTTACCTCTTGTGGTTGTTGAGATGTGTTTTTTTAAATATTAAACTTTGACTTCCGGTTTGGATAGGAAGTAAGGTCAAATTGGGGTCATCTTTTTGTAAATATTTTTTGACAATTAGCGATCTGTACAATGGTACAAAAATTGTGAATTTACCTCTTGTGGTTGTTGAGATATGATTTTTTTAAATATTAAACTTTGACTTCCGGTGTGGACAGGAAGTAAGGTCAAATTGGGGTCATCTTTTTGTAAATATCTTATTTGACAATTAACGGTCTGTACAATGGTACAAAAATTGTGAATTTACCTCTTGTGGTTGTTGAGATATGATTTTTTTAAATATTAAACTTTGACTTCTGGTTTGGACAGGAAGTAAGGTCAAATTGGGGTCACCTTTTTGTAAAATTGTTTTGACAAATAACAATCTGTACAATGGTGCAAAGATTGTGAATTTACCTCTTGTGGAATATTTTGTTTTAAATATTAAACTTTGACTTCCGGTTTAGACAGGAAGTAAAGGTCAACTTGGGGTCACCTTTGTGTAAATATTTATTGACAATTAACATTTCTAAACAATGGTGGAAAGATTGTGAATTTACCCCTTGTGGTTGTTGAGATATGATTTTTTTAATATTAAACTTTGACTTCCAGTTTGGACAGGAAGTAAAGGTCAAATTGGAGTCATGTTTTTGTAAATATTTAAAAAAATTTACAATCTGTACAATGGTGCAAAAACTGAAGTTACATCTTGTGGTTGTTGAGATATGATATTTTTAAATATTAAACTTTGACTTCCGGTTTGGACAGGAAGAAAGGTCAAATTGGGGTCACCTTTGTGTAAATATTTTTCGACAATTAACAATCTATACAATGGTGGAAAGATTGTGAATTTACCCCTTGTGGTTGTTGAGATATGATTTTTTAAATATTAAACTTTGACTTACGGTTTGGACAGGAAGTAAAGGTCAAATTGGGGTCATGTTTTTGTAAATATTTATGACAATTAACAATCTATACAATGGTGCAAAAACTGTGAATTTACCTCTTGTGGTTGTTGAGATATGATTTTTTTCAATATTAAACTTTGTCTTCCGGTTTGGACAGGAAGTAAGGTCAAATTGGGGTCACCTTTGTGTAAATATTTTTCGACAATTAACAATCTATACAATGGTGCAAAAAATGTCAATTTACCCCTTGTGGTTGTTGAGATATGATTTTTTTAAATATTAAAGTTTGTCTTCCGGCTTAGACAGCAAGTAAGGTCAGATTAGGGTCACGTCTGTGTACGAAAAATCACATAATTCAAGATCTATAACATGGTGCAAAGATTGTGAAAATATCTTTTGTGGTTCATGAGATATAATTTTTTTTAAATATTAACTTTGATTGAGTGTAATTCGATATCTGATGACCTCACTATGACGTCACAACTTAAGGTATAACTACATGTTAAGGTCTAACTATGTGTGAAGTTTTAAGGTTCTGTGAACTCCGCAACTATGTTTCACTGAGAAGAAGAAGAAGAAAAAGTTTTTTTTTTTAAACGAACAATATCAAGAGGTGTTCGCGCTGTTGCTCGAACACCTAAAAAAAAAAAACAATATCAAGATGTGTTCGCGCCATAGCTCAAACACCTAAAAAAAAACAACGAACACCTAAAAAAAAAAACGAACAATATCAAGAGGTGTTTGGGCACCAACCCAAACACCTAAAAAACCTGAACAATATCAAAAGTTGTTTGGGCACTAACCCAAACACTTAATAACAGGCACAATATGGTATGAAAGGAGTGGTAGCGTAATTCAGGTACATGTACTGTACATGTCAATAGTTCACATTAGACTTCATACTTGTACTGTTCATATTACGAGTTCCGAATTGTGTGTACGAGTACCCACTACATGTATAACTATAAAGGGATCTGATACAGTCAGTGGGAACCATCGTTCATTCGTGCGGCTTGTCAACTCAGTATACGGTACAGGCACTTCTACACCGAGAGAGGGACGGCTGGTCAGTCTCGACGATGGGGACCACCAGGGCTTGACTACACGGGGTGTCTGGACGGGGCCAGTGTGTGTATCAGACTGCACGAGCTACATGTAGGTGAGCCAATGGTCAATCGACGCACTGCACCATTGGTTCAACGAACGAAGCACTGGACTGTCGCAACAAGTCATGGATCGAATCGCACTAAAGATATTATTTTGAACCGCAATTCTGCCGAGATCAGGATATCCCAGGGTTTATGAGTCTGAGGCCTAGGAATGAATAAAACATTAGCTTAGTTTAGCGTCTTCGCCAATGAGAGGGTAGAGGATAGAAACTTGTGCAAAATCAGGTTAGGTATAATAAGGAAAGGTATTTGACGAAAGTAAAGTGACAACTTAGAAAGGAGGGCGTGTGCTTACTGGGGGTGCTTTAGAAGCTATTCGCTCAGTGCACATCGTAGCCCTCTAGCACAAATTGTAACCACAATCACTTTGTAATTCGTTCGTGGAAATGACTCTTAATAAATAACTCAATTTTGTCAGTACTTGCTACATGTAGCACCCCAAAACACAAGAACTCTAATGTGGACAGTCAAAATTTCTGAGCTTTGTTGTAAGACTAAAAGAATGAGAAACAGTGCATTGCCATACCTTGTTCGTAATTTTAATACTAGTTGAATATACCCTCCTTTTTAATCTTTAATTTCATTTTAACTGTACAGTTATTGTATAATTGTACAGTTACCTTGCAATAAATACCTTGTTGGTAATTTTAACCGATAGTTGATAATACCTTCCTTTTTTAACTATTTAAAATTTTTTTTAACTGTACCTTTATTGACATCCTTCTGTTGTAAATTTACATGGAAATGTACTTGCAATTCGGCAGATGCCGAGATTTGTAAATATTTAATAAACCATTTTTTAATTGAATTGCATTGAATTGCATTGAATTGCAACCATATTACATGTAGTTAAGAACCTTGCATGAACTTTCCTCATTCCCTGGGCTAATGAGCAGCCTGGTACCCACTGCTACCTCCTAGTCGTGGGAATGAGGTTTACCCTGTGGCTCAGGTTGCTCCGTGCTTATAAATAACGCACATATTTTCTAACCTGAAAGTTTCATTTAAGGATTAGAGATTTTTATCTACCTTAGCGTGTTATAAAGAGATGTTATAATTCGAATGACATCAAATATGAAAAATGCTATCTGTTCAACTGCAATAAATAGATAATTTCTTTTTAATGATCGTAAATAACGTGAATATGAAATACATGTATGTAACATTTCTCAAACAGATATATGTAACTGATCCGAGTTTTACTTCTGCTCCGAACAGGAAGTTCAAGTTCAACACATTCTGAAGCTAAATTTAAAGGAATTTGAAGATGAAATTTACAATGTATATTGTTATTATAAAGAATGCCATACTCATACTATGTGTGTATAAATACTCTAGTTTTATTTTTTATGTGTTCGTGTTTCAGTGTGAACACTCCCTTGAAATTGTTAGTTTTTTTTGGGTTTGTCTTCTTCCCTGAAACTCGGATCTGTAAACAAAAACATAGCTACAAAGTTCACAGAATCTTAGCACATACTTAGACCTAAAGTTTTGACCTCATGAGATATCGATTTACACTACATGTACATGTGAATCAAAGTTTAATATTTCAAAAAATTATATCTCATGAAACACAAAAACATATATTCACAATCTTTGCATTATTGTAAAGATCACGAATTATGCACATTTCATACGCAGACATGACCCCAATCTGGTCTTCGTCTGATCGAAACGAGACGTTTTACATGTAAATGATAAAAATATTCTGAAGCCACCCCCTTGCAGCAGTTTTAAAAGGGGAACATTTTCCCATCTCAGAAATTATCAAACAGAATTTCACAAAATTTAGTATGATGATAAAAGACATCCAGTGTACATGTGTATTACTTTTGTGAAGTATAGATTTTAGTCACGTGACCAAACCGGAAGTTGAGGTGTTCAGCATAGCACATACAGTGTATGTAATTCTAATTATATATTATGAAACATCATACCTCCTGAACCAAATGAGGTATTAATGTTATTTTTTCATAATCCTGATATACTTTTATTGTGTCGGATATATGAATTCAACACATTCTAATGCAAAATTGATAGGTCTTTTGAATTTGAAATTAATATTGTTATAATAAAAGATGATGGACCTTTGCAAAATATGATTGTGACATCATCAATGATAACCACAAGTTCACACGAACACCATGTGTTTGTTAGTTAAACAAACACTTGTCTTTTGATAAACACTTGATAAACAATTGTTTATCAATCTTACATGTGTATATCATCCCATTCATATGCAGTTATTGTCCGCACTTACCTTTTATTTATTTATTTATTTATTTATTGATTTATTGTCCAATTCCAACAGCAGACGAGCCGCCAATTATAGGAAATGATAAATATAAATATAAATATAAATGATAAATATAAATGATAAATGATAAATATAAATGATAAATGATAAATGATAAATGATACATATGAATATAAAAACAATGAATTAAAAATTACATAACAATAGATTGCAAAAATTTTAAGACACTAAAATACATATCAGTTGCTTTACATGGTTGTACATATGAGTTCACTTTTTTACACTTGATAATCGTGTATTCTGAAAGTTTTAGGCCAGTCAGTGATGCACACCCAGACATTTCATAAAAAAAATGTTTTCAAGATTTTGCTTCTAAACTGTTCAGTTGTATCTAAGGAGATAGTTTCCAATCCAAAAAAATAAAGAAATAAATTGTATTGTTTTGTACATTTTTCTCAGCGCATAATAAATCAATCAAGTTAGATATTATTGAAAGTGGTTCATTTCAAGAAACAATAAAGACGCTGTTATGCAAAATTTATATGTGATCTGAGAAAAAAATACCCATAGTCTTGTAGCCCATTTTGTGCTCTTTCTAATGATATAAATTTTGATATGTTAAACAAAGTACAATAATTACAGAATGACTACTCCAACTAAAAATGACCAAAAAACAAAAACAAAAAACAAAAAACAAAACATTTTCGGCTACACATTTTCAATAACGGCCATTAACGGCCTGGGTGAAACTTCCTATTTTATTCATAAATTGGTAGATTAATTACTTGACTATAAAAGAAATCACCCACAAATTTGCCGCCATGCCTCCTTGCCTTGGAAAAATCCATTTTATCGACGGCGTCTTCAACCAGAAACGACATAAACGAGAGAGTAATTAGCACCCTCAGTTGACCAAACATGTCCAGTCTGTGTTGTATACATTGTATGTTCAGCAAATGCATGTCGTCGGCAGAATTCAGGTACCCCCGTTTTCTTTCTCTAATCACGGACTCCAAACGAAGCTAATGTCTAATTATGTTTTATGAACAATGTGGGGGTGGGTTCGATAATGTTTTTAAACATTTTTTAAGTTATTAAATCACATGAAACTATATGTTTTAGAAAATTAAGCAGTAAAATGTTGACACAATTATATAATACATTTTTGGTTTTCGCACAGTCACCTTCGGAGAAAAAAACCAACACCATCCAGAGATTTATTAATGTGGGACCTGGATATGGCCATACATGTAGATGGTATGACCTGGCGGCACAATACCAATAGTAGTTATAGCCTGAAGCCATTAATGCTTGATTCCGGCCAAATTACCAACCCTTCCGATGTCGACAACTTATCAATTCGTCTTGAATCCTCTTTCAAAAAGATTTTTTTTTTTCCTTCTATTTTTGTTTTTGTTTTCTATTAAATCTAACCGGAATACGGGGTATAACAGGAACCATTGGGCAAAGGTGGCACTTTGTAAGTAAACAAACGGGTTATTTTTGGTTTCCAAGCTTCAAATTCATGTACTCACCAGGGCCTCACAAAACATCCGCAAATACCAGGAACATCTCTCTTGCAAAACTGGTTGATGTATTTTATCATCTCTGGATGAAAGCAGATCCAGTGATTTGTTCCTTTCGTCTCGTTAACGTTAACAATTGCACATTACATACTATTACAGTGATCATCGCGTGCGTTCATATCCTAGGAAAAGGGCTGATTTTGGAATACATATTGTGAGGATATCTATTGCATTTGTTCCTTCAGTAGATCAAGGCATTAATCAATGATGTTCCTCTCATAAACCGTAATGACGAGAGACCGAACGATCTGTCTATATCAAAGTTGTCTGTCTGCATATTGCCACACAAATGAAACTCAATCAAATGACATTAGATCCATTTGTAAATTGAAAAGTTACTCAAATTACTTTACATCAATTAATCATAAAAACTTTTGTTTGTAAATGGAGTAGTCATTACTTTTCCAACAAAATACCCACAGGAGCTCACGATCATCGTGCTCCTGGGCACAAAGACTTGCTGGTCACAATGAGGTCTTAACAGCTGCCAAAATGCTACCACCACAACATCCTTGGCAATAGTCTCTATGTGTAATAATGTAGTCGTCAGGAAATCCAAGTGCTCTGTCAATATTATTGGGTCCTAACCAAGTTTCAGTGAAACAATAAAAAATATCGGGCAAAGTACATGTAGTACTTCATAAAACTTCAAGTCTGGTACCTTTATTTTGAATAGTGCAATATATATTTGTTGAGCTTGTACATCCCTTGTGTCGTGCCGGGGCTGGGATTTGGGTTTTAAAGCATGGGTATGGAGAAAGTTCTTGTAATACAATATGTGGACGTTGGAGAAACACTTGATGAAAAAGCTTGATTTACTTTGGAAAGTACATGTACGATTTGTGACGTGCACATGGTGAATTCCAGATATAGGTGACAAATAACCAATGATGGCAATGTTCAACCATATCAAACAAATTAACAGTACACATGGCCCCATTGTATGTCTGTTGTCCAGATGAATTCCAGGGTTCAAAGGAATGCGATGCATTTGTAGTATCCAAAATGTATTGTTTAAATGGCTCTTCAGGAGCACCATACTTTCTGTCTATGACCTGCATGCTAATCAAGCTCATGGTCAATGTATTCAACATGTAATATAGTTTCACATCATGGCAGCTGTTTTGTATTTGAATTCAACTTGATTTAGCAACATCACATGTAACACACACGAATATCTGGGTGGATCATAGCCTACTACTAGCCTATAGCCTACTGGCCTATAGCTTACTGGCAAAAAGGAGGAAGTCAAGATGTACAAACAATGTAGGTCCTCAATGGATCTTATAGCCTCTCAGTTTCAAGTCCTATCCACAACGTCTTGTGGTGGACCCTGTTAACCTGAGCCTTGCAGCAAAGATTCAAACATGGAAGGGTGGTCTCATCTCCCCTGTCCCAAGGAGGCAGAGTTTTGTCAAAAATCATCATCCTTGTGGCAATACAGGGGCAACCTATTACACATGTGTTAACCCTGAATGGCAATGGATACCAAACAGCAATTGCCCATCAGATGAAATCCTACAACATCTCTATACTAGGTATCACCGAAGCCAGACATACTGACAGCGGCCTTCGACCACCTTAATGAGGCCATAGTCATAAACTGGCAGTTGTACAAAGACCAACGGAGTATCCCTACTTACATGTATATGACCACCTTTCAATAAAGTAGCCATACATGTATATTGGATTCTTAAGCGAGCTACATCAAACATACATTGTAGGAATCTCCATTGGACAGTTTAAGTTCTCCGACATCGACTACGCAGATGATGTCGCCCTATTCAGCCATACATGTATGACCAATAATGTGATCAGTGTGCTTTGAATCCTTTCAAAATGAGGCACACTTAATATCTCCTGGCAGAAAACCAAAATCAAAATCCTACTGCCAAGTGTCCACAGTCATCGATGTAGGATTTGAGGCTTTGCATGGTGGAGATAGATGTTATTGAGTTCTTTCTTAGAAGAAGTGATGGCTCTGAGAAGAGCCGGTTGGTTTGTTCTCAATGTTTTGACTAGTCTGCTCTAGCCATCATCAGGAGAACAGTCATGCCATTGACATTGTGAATAATCTCCAACTCTTGGCATCCAGTGGTTCGACTATGTCAGGAACAATGAGGTCATGCAAAGAATGGCTCTCCCAACCATCAACCACTTAGTTGATTGTTGTCGTCATGCTTTCTTTGGCCACACCATCCATCTTGCTATTAACATCCCAGCAAAGAAAGCTTTTAATACCATCATTAGTTCCAGGGAAGGTCTCCCTTCTGCTTCTGGCTGGTCAAGACCCCGAGACCACTTACATGTAAGATCATCTTGGATCAAACAACTAGGGGAAATTTAAAGCAAAATTTACAATATGTGGCATCAGGCTGTATAAAGTGGTCACAGGACATTGTCACAATGGACCATAGCTATCTACATGTATGTGGTGGAGTGAGTGAGTAAGTGTTTGTTGCTATGTCGAGACTGGCGCCAGATCAAAGGCGAGCACCCTGGATCGGGATTGATCATAGAATCTCTCAAACATTTTTTTATTGAGTTAACAACACTTACATTTATGGGAATGGAATTTTTATTTTTTTAAATTTTTTATATATATAAAAGCAACTGTGAACAATAGCCACATCAGTAAATGACTAAAGAGGTCATCTGATAGGCCAATCAAATGGTTCACTGCAGTCCAGAGTGAATATGTGTCATCATTGTATATTACCAGGTAATATTACTAAAGTTTTGGTAAAATGGGAGGGTCAAATCAATAAAAATCATCAGAGAAGATTGAACTATGAAGAGAAGAATGAATGAAAATGTCTACTCTGTCTTATATTTTATCAACATATTGTCAATTGTCTAATGATTTACCATTATTATCTTTTGTGTGATTTATCATGTTAAATATTGTTTGTACATGTATAATGATTAATCTTGATAATTATCTTATTTTATTGAAAGATTATTGAAGGTTTAGATGCATGTACAAAGCTGAACATCCTCCACTTGTACAGCAACTGTATCAGCCAAATTACCAACATGAGTCATCTGCACTACCTTGAAATTCTTGGACTTGCTAACAATACCATTGTTAATATTGAGGTAAGGCAAACATACTTCAAAACTTCTTTCATTTCAAAAGAAAGAAACCTGCACAGTAACTCCTACTTCAAAAATTAATGACTATGACAAATTGACTTCATTGATGTGATTTATTCAATATGCTTGTAACACTTGTGAAGTAAAATACCCATATATTGTAGTTGTATTAAGTATGGGTTAGAGTTTTGTGATTGCAGCTCAATTGATAGAAGAACACATGGTCTCTGTACATTGAAATGATGAGTGTGTTGTCTTTATTGCCAGGATTTGAAAAGTACATGTACAGTATGAGTCCAATTTATGTACATTTTTTTTATACAAAAACCTTTGAGTGACAAGTCTTATGTGGTTGTACACAATGATAGGGTCAAAGTTCATTTGGTAGAGAGCTTGACAGTAGAACAGTTTGTGTACTTCAGGCCTTCATATAGATTACCCTCCTTATACGTCTTCTGCCTTCAGTTGATGTACAAATGTACTTATGTACATGTATAAGTTTTTGTCAATCACACCTGCAGTATTATGTGCATGTTTCTTGTCAATAACATCTGCAGCAGTGAACAAAGTGTGTCAGTCATGTAATAACCTACATGTACATAGTTCATGGCAGAAGAAGAATGGATTTGGGCCATTAACCAGTTCGCATCGTAGGCCGTGTATACACGCATTTTTTTTTTGAACCGGGGATCGGAGAGCGTCTAAACACGCATTCCAATTTTTGTGTGTGTTACCGGGAGACTTGTCAACATGCCACACGTGGCGTGCCGTCGTGTACAGTGTATACACGCAATCGTTTCTCGGAGTCCATGGGGTCACGGTTCGGTGGCCCCGGACAAAAGGCACTGCAAACAATGAACGAGTTCACTCTTTTTGTTGATTTTTGCGTAATCCCTTCATCCAAGACCTGTTCCTTTGACGTACCAGCCAAGAATTTGTAAAGACGGATTTATATCCATTGTTTATGAGGCCTTTCCTCTCTCTCCCGGTATGCCGTCTGTTCGACCGGGCGCTGGTCGCTAATAATAGGCCGTTGCATCGGAGCTTGCCAACGGTCTAATTGTGCTGAACAAGCACAACCGTAATTAAAAAACTAGCCATTTAATTCTCGAAATGTCAGTGAGTAAAGGTGTTTATTTGGGTGTCCGGACTTAGTTTCATTGACAACAAAAATTATTAATGGCTAGAAATTTTTTCAGATTTTTCACTGAAAAAACAACCCGCACGGGGGACCGGAAAAAATATATATTCCCGACGTGAACTGGTTAATGACACTGTAATCCAAAGACTGATACTGTATCTTGAAAAGAAGCTGCATGCATCCTGGGTGACTTGCATGCATACATGTACATGTACGTGAGATGTACACATGTATGTACTCACACATGTGCAATCAAATGCACACGTATATTTGTGTGACTTTCTGCTGTAGTCAAGTAACATCTAGTTCATGTCCCGTTTTGTTCTGGAACTCTTATGCGGCATCAAGCACTTATCCCATGATACCCCAAGGCAGGATAGCCAAACTTGTTACTATGCTTGCCATGGGAGGGTGCTGTGGGAGGGCACTGTGGGAGTGGGTTATAACGGGCTGTCATAATTTTAGTTAAAGACCATACAAAATGGTAAATATTTTCAAACATGTTTTAAAAAGTGAGTAATTCTAGGTAGGAATCACCAAAAATAAGACTTTCATTATTTTTATTTAACCCTTCAAAAAACCTATGAAAATGTACTTCACCACTCCCGCGAACGACAGGCCCGAAACAAAAGCCATCGGGGACACTTTCACTGAGCCTATTTTGATGACGTAAATTTACGGGAGGGCGAATGCTACAACTGTTCACTGCGGTACGTTTTGTACACAAAGCATATATATTATATATCGCGTACAGCTGCAAAAATAAGTTTACTAACTACGACTTCCGAAAGTGTTATTGAAGAAGCTTCCAAAAGTAGTACTGACCAATTGTGTTGTTCATCATCATCATTTGATGGAGATTATACTGATGCCAAAGTTTGTGATATACATGTACATGTAAGTGACATAGAATCGTATGTAAGCCCAGAATGGACGAAATCCGGACAAAATCCAGGCAAAAATGGCGAAGCCGAGGAAGTTCTCGAGTCTGGCATAAACACACATAATGGTACCCTATTTTTATGGCTTTTTACGAACAAATATTCTAAGAGCAACCAAAGTTTTGAATGTCCAGTATTTGATTTGTTGAATTTTGTTATCAGGAAAGTTAATCTTACTGCAAAATGTGTTCAAATTGTTCTTGTTTTGTGCCAATAAAAAATAATCCTTTGGTGATCTTGCCGGTGCTGTCAACCAGACTAATAGTTTGACAACAACACCGCCATGCACGGATGCACACTGTACATGTACATGAGTTGCACGTCAAGGGGAATCCCATACATACATGTACATTGTACATGTACGGCCACAGACAACGCGGCGGCAGCCAGACCATTGTTAACCCTTAGACTGCCGCCAACGTACTAGTACGTGGAAAAATTTCTGAATCCACACGCCACCAACGTACTAGTACATGTACGTTTTGTATATCACCCAATTTGTACTGCCCCCTACGGTAATAATTAGAACTATATCCTTCTGGCAGATGGGTTTTAGCGTAGATGATGACCAAGGTCATTCTGTAAAACCGGCTGTGATTGGCTAGTTTGTGAATTCTTTACTCTATTCAGCGAATCACAATCTTGTAAACAAAACTGCGTAACGTGGATTTTAAAAATGGCGGCGCCCATGAAAAACAAGCGAGATGAGCGAAATCGGATGACATTACGTGAAGTTTTGGACGAAATAGAGCATGATTCTGACTCTGATCTTGTTCAAAGCGAATCGGAAAGTGAAGTGGACAGTGGGGATGAACTTGATGAGAGCGATTTTAGTGAGTATGATCCTGGTTTTCACGGCCAAAATGACAGTAATGATGGGGATGCCCTGGATACTGATGATAGCGATAGATCCAGGTCCCCTGTGAATAACCATGCTGCTCCTAACGTAGGCCTACTGCGGGGCCGTGGCCCTGGGCGTCCAGGTAGGGCTCGAGGGAGACCCAGGACACGAGTCAGGGGCCGTGGGAGGGCTGCTGCTGCTGCCAATCGAGCCCAGGTTCATGCTGATGATGGCTGGATAATCGACAATTCTGTTACTGATGTACATGCACCAGATTTCACAGGCCAATGTACTTTGAATGTTCTGCAGCCGAGTACACCGATAGAATGGTTCGAGCTCTTCTTCAAAGAACAAGATCTTGAACTTATTGCCCGCGAGATAAATCTGTATTGTAGGCAATATTTGGAAGCTACCGGCCCCCCAGGATCGAATTTCGAGAAATGCGCGTGTCCGTGATTGGGTCGACACCAATGCGGATGAACTGAAACGTTTCTTCGCTATCACTTTCGCCATGGGCATTATGCCGAAACCAAACATTGAATCATTCTGGACGGTTGACGAGGTGTTGTTCACACCATTCTTTGGTACGATAATGCCAAGGAATAGGTATCAACTCTTGCTTCGCTTCTTCCATCTCAATGACAATTCCAAAGCTGCTCCCAGGGGTGATAGGAATTACGATCCACTGTACAAGGTCCGTCCTCTGTTGGATGCATTTAGCAATCGTGCACGAGAGGTTTACACTCCGGATAGGGACCTTGGACTCGACGAAGGGACCATGCTCTGGAAGGGCAACATTAGTTACCGGATTTACAATCCAAACAAGCCGACAAAATTCGGAATAAAATCTTTCATGGTATCGGAGTCTGCTACGGGATATCTATGCGTCTGGGAGGTCTACACCGGTAAAGCAGGAGAAGCGAGTGAACATGGTGCCACCTACAATGTATGATGTCGTGATGCGATTAGTTGAGCCCAGGTTCCGTGGCCAGTGGTACAACGTGTACATGGATCGCTATTACAATTCCCCTACTTTGTTCAATGCCTTGTATGACGAAAACATTCTGGCATGTGGTACGGTGATGCCCACTCGTAGAGGTATGCCACGTGTCCTTCGCGAAACAGGTCTGGCTAAAGGAGAAACCTCTTTACGAAGGAAAGGTCACTTGATGGCTCTCAAGTGGAAAGATAAGAGAGACATATATATGCTGTCAACATTTCATGCTGGAAAAATGGCGGACACAGGACGGGTTGATCGGGCTACTGGGGTAAATCGTCAGAAACCTGACTGTGTTATCAGTTACAATAAGAAAATGGGGGCTGTGGACATTACTGATCAGATGGCCAACTACTACTCATTCGCCAACAAGACAATGAAGTGTTGGAAGAAAATCTTCTTCTACATGCTGAACATGATGATGACTAACGCCTATGTACTATACCGCAAGTACACGAACAAGCCAATTGATCATTATGAGTTCCGATGTATGGTGGCGAAGGCCCTTGTCACAGCATCCGCCCATCTGATATTGCCTGTTCGTCATCAGATAAGACCAGCTCAGGATCCACTTGCCAGACTTGAAGCAGCAGGGAATGGCCACTTCCCTAACAACTGTCCAGAAACACGAAACAAGAGGGCTGGTAAAGCTCAGCGACAGTGTGTAGTCTGTTCTGCCAGAGGCATGAGGTGAGTATGAACAAAAACAGATCAAAGGGCCTTTGAATATTGGTCAATAATACATACATTTTCAGTAATATAAACTGAAATAGGTCAGTAAGTGCTGTTTATTTTCAAACCATGCGTAGTAAACTATTCTGCAGCATCTTTTTTTCAGGAAAGATACAACGATTTGGTGTCGAAAATGCCAAAAGGGTTTGTGTGCAGTGCCATGTTTCCGCATCTACCACACCAAGAAGGACATCAAGGCTGTAGATGTGTATCCACCTGACACTAGTGACAGTGAATCTGAATCAGAAGAGGATTATAAGGACTAGAGACTATAAATACACAAGAAAAAAGACATGCTGTGACTATTTGAACATGTTTTATTGAATCAAATCAGCTTGAATTAGACATCGTGTAATATTGTGAAATTTAGTGAAAAATGGCCGGCTAGAGGATACGGAATTATAATATAAAAGTGATGAAAATAATGCCAAATTATGAATAATATTCACCAAAGAGGAGAGGGGTAAACGCCAGTGATTGCAGAACTTAGGTTATTGAAACATAAACTGAAAGAAATGTTCAATTTTGTATTTTTAGGACAAGTGTCATGACAGGGCAACAGATAGCGAAACACGGAAAAACTTGAATTTTCAGGTCTGGATGATGGAAAATGACATTTTGTTCAGAAAAATGTCACTATCCTGTTGCTTTTGAGAATTATAAGGCCTAGAGACTATAAATAAACAAGAAAAAAGACATACTGTGAATATTTGGACATGTTTTATTGAATAAAATTAGCTTGATTTATACATGGTGTAATTTTGTGAAATTTTGTGAAAAATGGCCGGCTGGAGGACGTGGAATTATTTACAAGTGGCTGGCAGTCTAAGGGTTAAGACGGCTCCTTTCGAGCTCCCGTAAAACTATGTCATAAAAACAGGAAAAATGTTTGCTGCCGCCACGGGCCACAAATGTCCAACACACGTCGCTGATTTCAACCGCTGGAATTTTGGCTGAAAATCCTGATTTTTTTTTTCAGCAATTTCTGATTTGTTTTAATGTTATTTGGAATAGCATACAAATAACTAAATACATACTAAACAATTTTGAGTAAAAAAAACCAAGGCACTTTGTATATATATGAAATAATGAAATATTCTTGGACATTAATAGACTTCTGATGTTATGTGCTCGTTTCTTGTCAATCATGTGCAAAATAAAAACAAATGTACATTTACTATGAGAAATATAATTTTACTGGTGAAATCATAAATAATGAAATATTCTTGGTCTTTTTTTAGGGAATGACTAACCTGGCACAATTGAATAATCTCAATCTAGCTTCCAACAGAATTGAAAAAATTGGTAAGTAATTTTGTAATTTTGATATGAAACAACAACAAAAACAAAAACAACAAAAACAACAAAAACAACAAAAATAACAAAAATAATAAAAATAATAAAAATAATAAAAAATAATAAAAAATAATGTGGACTTATATAGCGCACGTATTCACCAAACTGGTGCTCAAGGCGCATTATATTATTACCCCCTGCTCATCCTGAAACTATCTCAGCTCCCTGGGGAGCATACAGCTCAATTGCTGCCATTTTGGCGCATATAGGGCTAATCAAACACAACAACCAACTCTGCCCTCACAGGTACCCATTTACCCCTGGGTGGAGAGAAGCAATTATGGTAAAGTGTCTTTGTCAAGGACACAAGCACCATGGTCGCGGTTGGGATTTGAACCCACATTCTGACGACTCAGCCATCAGAACACAAAATGGCACTCCATATGAAAGCTTCTTTAAAGCCGGGGAAGTAGGTATTTCATCCTCAATTTGGATTTAATGTCAGTTTTTTCAGGCTCTTCTACAAGTAACTGAATATTGAAATGTTGACAACTAAACCCAAGGTAACCAAAACATTAACCCTAACCACCCCAAATCCTGCAAAATACTCCAACGGGTACTTTCACTTCTTCAAATGGGGCAAAATTACTACCTGGCAAGAAGTACAGACAATAAGTAATAATAATAATAATGTGTGGACTTATATAGCGCACGTATCCACCAACTGAGTGGTGCTCAAGGCGCATTATATTATTACCCCTGCTCATAAGGCTCATAAGGCTCATAAATCATTCCTGAAACCATCTCAGCTCCCTGGGGAGTATACAGCTCAGTTGCTGCCATTACAGCACATATAGGGCTAATCAACCAACTCTGCCCTCACAGGTACCCATTTAACCCCTGGGTGGAGAGAAGCAATTATGGTTAAATGTCTTGCTCAAGGACACAAGTGTCACAGCTGGGATTTGAACCCACATTCAGCTGCTAACACCAGAACTTGAGTCCGGTAAGCTAGACGGTAAGCTAGACGGTAAGCTAGACCGGTAAGCTAGACCGGTAAGCTAGACCGGTAAGCTAGACCGGTAAGCTAGACCGCTCGGCCACAACACTCCACGACACTAAGTGCTGAATATGAAAGATCAATGAAAATTCATGTTGCATTTTGAAGAAAAGGGCAAGTTTCTAAAAGTGCACTGGAGGATTTTGGAGGATTCAGGAAAGTTCCTAGCCAGAATACCTAGGGGGTTAGGGTTAAACAATTCCCTTTTTAGCATAAAACTCACGTTGGAAAATTCAAGATCTGGTTTATTTCTATATTATCAAATATATCAATCAAATGCAAACAAATAGATTTACACAATAACCAGGATCTGAAATTTAAATAATACGTTAAATGAGCTCAGATTGATTAAATTAATGCGCCAATGTTAAAAACAACTAAATCACGTTCACGTTCGTCCTCCGGGGTGATCTTTAAAGAATCCTTCAATTTGAAGAAGTGAAATGCTATGCAGAAAATATCGAGTCACCAAAATGGTGAAACATAAAGATAAATTCAATACTTGCGATATTAAAGATGGCTGTCAGTCTCGGACATACTGGACGGCCATAGTGATGCCTGGGAGAACCTCAGGAAAACATGTTTAGTTTCTAGTCTAGCTGCTTGTGTATTTAAGTTTTGGTACTTGAACACTTCAATTCAAGCATGTAAATATTTAAAAAAGAGCATATAAAATACTAAATACATTGTAGAAACCAATACTTGCTAAATACTGAATAGAAACCAATACTAAATAGAAATAGGTGGTTTAATAATATAAATGCATGTAGTAGGTGGTTTAATACTAAATAGAAACCAATACTAAATAGAAACCAATACTTGAATTTATTCAGCTCATAGAGCTGAATCACTTTCCTCCAAAGCTCTATCACAAGACAACAGTTTGTGTCCTTAAATTTTGGGTACTTGAATATGAAAATTAAAGAACGGTAATATACATGTAACACAGGCATAAAATAAATAGAAACGTCTGCTATAGAGACCAATCTTTATATTCCAAACTTTATCACAAGACAACAGTTTGTGTCTTTAAAGGGACAGCATTATCACAATCAGAGCAAACTCTCAACAGGGCATGGAATCAGTGACTGAAAGTTACTGGCTCATTTATGCAGCAACAATGGTAATGCAACCTTATCATGTGGTGTATTATTTTCAGTCACTGAGTTAATCTAAACCTAACACGCTCTGAGATACAGAGAAACCCCAGCAGGACCCAGCATATATTTCACATGATATTTCACCCTGCACGGAAGATATGGTAAAATCTACATGGAATGCTATTGAGGTCATCAGTGTGGGTGCTCTAGGTATTGTAAGTACTGCTGATATCATGTGCAGACATCTTAACTCAATGTTGCCTGTGGTCCCACATAAGTGAACCCAGCAGGTTGACTCAGCACAAATCTACTTCACTTTAATTAAAATTACACACAACTGCCACGTGTGATACATATGTACAAGGACTGCTTAAAAGTTGTGCAACTTTAAAGTGTCAAACTCTTGGAGGCACAAGACACTCGGCTTGGCACATATTGATTCATGGAAGAGTATTTGTGAGTCCCATCACATCAGAGATGCTGAACTCCAGCAACAGAAACAAAAGTCACACTTTTGAGTCTCCAAATGTCAACCCTCCAGCATTAGTGTGTCCAGTGTGTCCGCAGCTTCAGAACAAGACTAGGTGCAATAAACAACATCAGTACTCACTGTACATTTTACAACATTTCTGACATATATGTATCAACCAATGCAACCGCGATAAGTCAATAAGTGCCACTAGTAACTCTGAATCAAGCTAAATTGTTAATTGCATATGATGGGTAATAAGCCTCAACTGCAAATCAGTTTAGACTGCCTGTTTCCCTTTATTTTACAAGAATAATGACTTAAGATATCGGTATAATTTATGACTTTAAATTTTGTGTTCTTTATGTTGTGTAACTTTTTCCTGTACTAATTGACCAAATTGTACATGTATATGTCTCATGTATTTAAAGCCAATACTTGTTTCCAATTCTAAAAGCATTTCATCCCTTTTTAATTT
Source organism: Zoroaster sp. YZ-2022 (assembly GCA_029582265.1). NCBI lineage: Eukaryota > Metazoa > Echinodermata > Asteroidea > Forcipulatida > Zoroasteridae > Zoroaster > Zoroaster sp. YZ-2022. Next base: position 11,386,313 of record CM055821.1, on the reverse strand, counting down.
TTGTTTGAAATGTTCTATAGCCAAAATGAACTCAAACAAAACATTAAAATACCTTTCTATCTGGGCCCCCTTTTCTGGCAACATCGCATCCACCAAGATAAAGATGTACAATGTCATCGTCGTCTCTGTCTTGCTGTCATGCCTGGGCAACAACCCAAACTGATCTCCATCACATCAACAGCTTCGACACTCATTGTCTTTGTTGAATAGAGTGGATTTCCTGGTACCATTTCACCTCTAACCAGGCTGTTGAATCGCACCAGGCAGCCCACTGCTTCTTAACAGTGGCGACTCTGTTGGTTTGGCCATCTAACGAGAATGGCCCAACCGCTACCTGCCCACAACATCTACGATTTTGACCCTTTGCGTGCAGGTTGCTGTAACCCACGTGGACATCCTCAGACCCGTTGGAATGACTTGATCCGCAATAACCTGTAGGTTGCCAGGGTTCCTCCAACACATCCCCCCCCCCCCCCCACGTCTGCTCCGAGTAGACTGCCAATCCTGGACCTCCAGCATGGCCCCTAATTGATTGATTGATTGATTAAAATGCCATTGTCTTTTTGTATCACCAAAAATCATCTGTAGTACATTTGCATTCTTGAAACCAAGCATGTCAGTTCAAAAAGCCAACTTTATAAATAAAAAAATGCAGTTGGTTGGTGGGATAATATTGTGAAAGTAATTGTTAAATATTGTATACCTACTACTACTAATAATTGACCTTGCCACATTATCCTTCATTGCTTGAATCCTTTGAATAATTGAAAGGCACTGATTGCATTGATACATGTAAATACAATATCAGGGATCCTATGATACATGGCCATAAATACTGGCCAGTTTTCAGTTGTATTATACAAAACCTTTATTGTTTTTATAGGACATTCCCTTGATGCCCACAGCAAACTGGAAGTGTTAAACCTGTCTGGAAATAATATCTGTTCATTCAAAGTAAGTTTCAGGGCTTAGATTGTTTCTAATCTTGAAGTACTTGAACAAATTGAATTGTTTAAATTAAAACCATAATGCACACCATTGAACTATTTTTTTTTCAATGACCCTTAATGCAATTTATGTGCACTTGCATGCTTTTAACCGACTGGGCAAAATCACAAAAAAATAGAAAAGTGTTACTGCTCTGTAATAAAAAAAAAGTTTAAAGGATGCATTATATTCCATGCTGGGTTCATAAATTTTCTGTGAATGAATTTTCAAAGAATATGTTTTTGAACAAAATTAAACAATTACACATTACCTTTTTTGTTGCATTTTGCAACCCTAATAGCTCATGAATAATGAATACATCTTCTTCTATTTTACAGGAACTTACTAATCTTGTTCGGCTTCCAACATTAAAACACTTAGGTCTGAAAGACCCAATGTATGCTCCAAATCCTGTCTGCTACCTATGTAACTATTCTACTCATGTCTTATATCATCTACCTCACATTGAGAGACTAGACTCATATGATGTTTCAAATAAGAGTCTCAGAGAAATGGCTGAGGTAAGCATTGCTATGGTGATAAGTAGGTAGGGAGGACCAAAGGTGGACAACTCATTTTGACAGTTGAAAAGAAGAGGTAATGTTTTCCTGTAATGCACTTTTAGGAAGAAGAAATCAGTGAAGTACTCATACAAGTACTTGTGGCATAGTAATCATACCTGTACTCGTAGTCATGGCATAGTACTCATGCCTGTACTGGTACTAGTTGCATAGTACTTATACCTATACTTGTACTCATGGCATAGTAATCATTCAGCATACTGTTTTTAACAAACTATTTGTCCCAATCACCTTACATGTGATTAACAGAACCATGCATTACACTCAAAATTTAATGGCAACCCTTTAAAAGAAAAAAGATTCAATTTTGAAATGAAGACAATAATTGTTTTAAAAGTCTAGAACTACATGTAGGATTGTTTTAAACTTGATAATTCATGTTTTGTAAATTATCAATGTTGTACCATGTAAAAGGAAACTTCCCTGCAATGTTGCACATCCTAGCTGTGGTTTAACTGTGCTGTTGTAAATTTGCCATGTTTTTCATAAACTGGCCATGCAAATTACTAAAAACATGATTTGTATGTATAATGAATAATGCTCTAAACAAACTACATCAACATAAAACTAATTCTGCATTATTGTATCTTTTCAGACCACTGTGGTGAAGAAGAAGATGTACTACAATATGCGTGTCAAGACAATTCAGCGGACATTAGCTGATATGATACATCATATCAACCGAGGGAAGAGATTGCTAACACGGGCTAACAGGGACAGACTCAGAAATCTGTCTTTCAGTATTAAAGAGGTCAGTTTTACAAATCTAATATCAGTAAATATGTGAAATAATTGTTCAACATATTAGATTGTCTCAGAGGTGGAATTTCCCTTTAAAATAACACAAGATTATGGCTTGAAACAAGAATTTTTTTAAAGGGACATTTAAGTATTCGATATCAATATTTATAATGTTGATTGATTAAGTATGTTTAACAGCTGAAAACTTTCACTCTGCTGAAATTTTAATGTCGGTGATATGATGACCTTAATATATATTGGTTTGGTTTGGTTAATAACCAGAATCCTTAACATACATACATGTATAATACTTTTTGTTTTGTTTTTTTGCATACATATAATTATGAATTTCCAATTGTTAAAGAGAGCTAGAAAATAGCACACTATGCTCATCAAGTCTAGCCACAGACAATTTATAATAACATTTAAAAATGGTTTTAACTTGAGCAAAAATTCCATGTTTATGCTAATAGTGTAAATAGGTCCAAGTGAGAAAAGTCTATGAATTGAATTTCCCTTTAAGCAACATGTAAGTAAACCAAAAATTAATAATCCATCACTGTGACTTTAAAAGAAACTCTAGAAGGTTTGTTTAGAAAGAGGCAATTTGTAACTGTTCCAGTGTATGAGAAAGCAGAGGTACCAAATGTTGTTAGTATTCTTGGTACAAATAAATTTCTCTTGTTTCTTTATCTCATGACATAGTTTTCGTTCTAACAAATTACAATAGTCAAAAAGTGACAGTGGCAAATCATACATAAAAACACCAACTCAAAACGTGTGTAATTTCAAGTGTTTTAAGTTTACTGAACAGTGGAATGTTCCAATAAGTTACTTGTATTAGCTCAGACTGGCAATTTTTGTGTACATGTACCACCCAGTACTTCAATTCCATATGTTATATGAAGTTGGATAATGGTTTTATACAAAATATCAAAATGTGCCATGGGACAAAATGTCTAATCATATTTTTTTTTCTTCACTGCTATGTGAACATGTTCAATGTGTTGATTCCAGTTAAGATTTTAGTAAATTAGCAATCCCACCTAGGGTGCACTATCTACCTCTTTAATTCAACTATCATTATGACCCCGTTCCCACATGATCCCGCATTGCAGGATCATGATCCGGCAGCGGGATCAAACCACAATCTGTGATCACTGCTGCATTCCAACTTGAGTCTGATCCTGCATTGATCCGCCTTTTTCAACGGAAGTGGCAATAGTTCTAGATGTTAAAGTTCCGATGAGAGGTCATTCATGCGTGTAGTGCACATGCACATAAACAATACAACGATACCGGTGCGGAAAATCTCACAAACAGGCTGAAAAAGTACAAGCTATATTTAAGTTTTTCATGTCGGTAATTTCCCCATGAACTGTTCCAGGGATCCGGGAAGAACCAACCTGTTCATGTGCTGCCTACATGCTGGCCCAACAACACCACACACACCAGCACAGAATCCTAACGTGGAAAGAAAAATAGTCCTCAGTTTGGTAGTCCACTTTGTGGGTCCTGGCAATGCTGGTGACGGTCGGATAGGGCAGGGCAGAGCTGCCAACCAGTACGATTTTGTCGTATTTCGTACGATAAAATGATTAAAATACGACACTACAATATTCATGTAAAAAATACGATTTCTTAAAAATACCAACTAAAAAATTACATTGCCTGGTTACTACTTCTTTCCGTCCGTGCGCACAAACCTTACGGTATTTTTCTGCAGGAGAAAACAATTAAGCTCCAAAAGCCCGAGAAAGGCGCGGGTTAAGTTTCTTGTAGTCGTTACCGATCGCACCCACTGTTGATGAAATAAAGTACTGGCTGAATTCCTACTTGGCAGTCTAACGAATTTTCCTATTGGCTGAATTCCAACATTATGTAGGAATTCAGCCAATAAACAAATTAAATGTAGTACTATGCCGCGTAACAAATTTTCCTATTGGCTGTCTGCCTTCGAACCTAATTACCATGCATGCAAGCGATTTTAATGTGGGTTTCCCAGTACTGCTTGGGTACCAATTTATACACGTATTTACTACACGTTTTGGTTTTATTTTGCCGTCTTTTTACGTCTACTGGAATAGCTTTTTGTTTGTTTGCATTTATAACAACAGCAAAAAGATCGTTTTTTTTTCTTGTCTAATGTTGGCATTTGTTATGCAAGATATAATGAAGGGCACGACAATTTATTGCCGTGAAATGTCATGGTGATTTTGGGGGCATCGCAGCAATGGCACAGACCGATGGCAATTTCGAGGCTAGGCCTGCATGTGTGCTGAGTGTACGTTATCGCTCGCATGCGTGCACCACGTGTTGTGTTAAGTACGTGAGTGTGTACTGCTGTACTGGCTGTGCATGCAGCGTATGTGATCAACATGGCGACCTCCGTGAGGTGATTTTCGTCGTGCGAGGTGCAAGGGTTTTTTGTCTTTCATCAACATTGGCATTGTTTTTTATTAAGAATATGATTTTTGTGTTAAAAAAATTATTTTTGGGGATTGTGAATACGATTTTTTGTCTGCTGGGGTTGGCAGCTCTGGGCAGGGGCACCGGGTGGACAGGAAGAGGTCCATGGATAGATTTTGTGCAATTTAACAGCTATTGGATGATTGTTTTTGAGATAAGTGTCATTTACATGCAGTTACAATAAGTTTTCCAAATAAAGTATGATACAAATGTTTGACGAATCCCCCTCATTGTAAAGCATTTCCCTTTTTCATCTTGGGGATTTTCCCAAGGAATAATCGGATCACTGAGTAAAAAAAATGGCTTGTTTTCACATGCAAAGCAGCTAGACTCTTGTCTTATCAGGCACGCTTGTCGAATAAGGGTCAAATTCACTTCATTAATATTAATAAAGGGGCGTTTTTCTGATGCTATTGGTTTAAATGTCAAAATAATAACATTAATGAATGGGATCATTCATATAATATAATGAGGTCATCCAAGATGGTGATTCAGCAGTCGGAAAAACGATGATGCGAAATTATCAAAAAGAAGATATTGAACACTATAAACACGAATTGATCTAATCAGAAAAATGAGACAAGACACAGGTATGGTTATAGAAAATTATACAAATTTTAATCAGCTATTTAAAATGGAGGTGTGCAAGCACATGATCCCGGTCAGGCGAACAAAGTACAGCCGTTCATCCGTCCCTCCTGTATACCGTAGACTAAACCATCATTACACAATGAAGTGCGCCATGACTTAAATTTTCGCACCATTTTCAACCCAACCGGATGTAGCTAGTCAAATTGCGGGATCATGATCCTGCTTTGTGTTCCCACTTGATCCTGATCGCCCTTTGCTTGGGTCTGATCCTCCTTTGATCCACCTCAAAAGGTGGATCAAAATTGCGGGGTCTGATACTGATTACCCTAGCATTCCCACTTACTCACCCTTTGATCCCGCAATGGGGAATCAAATGGGAACAGGTTCTATGAGTTGGGCCTGGAGTGGACTACAACAGATTTCCTCTATACTAATGTAGGCTTGGGCTGTTTTAAATTTTTGGGTAGCTGCTATTTGCCTTGTGCATATCGTAGCCCTCTAGCAGTGAAACACACTTCAGCTGAGGGCTCTGGGTTTTATGTTGTGCCATTTATGGTCCGTTTGTATCACCACAGTATGGTCACAGTGTTGCTTACCATACCTTTCCTATGTTTTTGAACATCTTTCTGCCATTATCAAGTACATGTAGTATAAGGAGTTTTTCTACCTGTAAAAAGAGATTTATATTGGCCATTGGTTTGTTTTCCACATACTAGACCAGTAGCACAAGTGAACTACAGGGTGTATAAAAAAAAAGTATACAGTCAGAAAAAGGTCTCAAAAATTAAAATTGTATTATATTCAGAAAATTTCTCTATACACATTGGTTGAAGATGGTCTCCTGCTTTTATTAGCATCATGATTATCGTCAGCATTTCACGGCAGAGTGAAGACGGGCTACTTTCGTTAACCACCTTAAAATTGGCTTGCGCACAAAATTGCAAAGTTCAAAACTGGATCAGAGGCCATGAGAGGCAAGTGTGGCATGTTCTTTGTTAATTATCAATTCTTTGGAGAATTTTCTTAACCCTTAGCCTCCACGTGACCGCCATTTCGTTCCACAGATTCGCGCCCTCCTCAGCATATCGGCAACGACAAGCCTAATCACTGCTCTGTCTTGCCTGAGAACATTGATCTCGGCTGTTATCCGTCTCTCAAAGTCATCCAGGTCCGCTGGTGGAGTAACATAAACATTGGACTTCAGATGTCCCCACAGGAAAAAGTCCAATGGCGTTAAGTCTGGTGATCTCGGCGGCCATTCCACGGGCCGGTTCAATGCAATCACAAGACAGAGCAGTGATTAGGCTTGCCGTTGCCGATATGCTGAGGAGGGCACGAATCTGTGTGGAACGAAATGGCGGTCACGTGGAGGACTAAGGGTTAAGAAAATTCTCCAAAGAATTGATAATTAACAAAGAACATGCCACACTTTCCTCTCATGGCCTCTGATCCAGTTTTGAACTTAGCAATTTTGTGCGCAAGCCAATTTTAAGGTGGTTAACGAAAGTAGCCCGTGTTCACTCTGGCGTGAAATGCTGACGATAATCATGATGCTAATAAAGGCAGGAGACCATCTTCAACCAATGTGTATAGAGAGATTTTCTGAATATAATACAATATTCATTTTTGAGACCCTTTTCTGACTATACTTTTTTTTGATACACCCTGTAGTTAACCAGTGATATGCTAACTTTCCTATGTCAAAACTGCAGTTTGCCAACTGGTTTTTGCCAAAGTATGGGTGGCTGCCAGTTTGGCTTGGGCGATATCGATATTTTTCATCCACGATATATCGTCAAATATATATCACGATTTTCGATAATATCGCGATTATTTTTTTTCACGCATGAGTACTTTAGAGCCGATAATAACAGGAATGTACCCATATAACACGCGTCACAATAAATTGCCAGTGCTTACCGGAGAGACATGTGGAATCGCGCCGTTCACTACGAGTGCACCATGGCCATTGGCAAATTCGTTTGCGTAATAATTATGTGGGACGGTTACTGCGTCGTGCGTCCCAATCAAATCATCAGCCAGAGTTCACGTGGTAGAACTTGTAGAGTTCACGTGACTCGCGTTCCACGTGACTATGTCAGCTCCACGTGACTATGTTATAGTATAAACACATGACTAGGTTTATTCCTGCATGCGCATAGTACCGTGGATAATAAAACCATGTGATTGTGACACGTCATTTGCACTTTGGAAAATGTGACCAAGTTTGGATTGTACTCACACTATTTTAAATAAACGTCACGTGTAGTGTATGTGTTTTGTCACTAGACAAGAGTCCCAGTATGGTATAATAGAATAGTGTCCTAATCCCCCAACTTTGATCGAGCCGCTGCTGATCCATGCTTTGATTTATTTCATGACTAATGTGAGCACAGAGCACCAGTCACCGGCACTTACTGCAAATGTTATTTTGTTGTCGATTTTTAAGGTAACGCCCACATTCTGATTTAAATATGCAGTGAGATGTTAACATTGTCTACACATTGTTGGATCAAATACCCCATTCAATCCCCAACACTTAATCCGTCTGAATATATTTCTTTGAGTGGCGGTGGATTTTAAAGAACGCCTTGTTAGGCGGCTCCTTTGTGATATGACAGTCGGCTTACCACAGAAGTAGTTCGATTTTGTTTCTCACTTCTGAAAGCTGAAGACTTCATAAGTTTTTCCATGGAATTTCTGACACGACTGACAATCACGAATTTTTTTTTAATCGCGATATATTTTTTTCTTCGCGATATATATTTTTTCATCGCGATATATTTTTTCATTGTGATTTGCCGATATCTCGATAATTCGAAAAGTTCTCGATATCATAATCGAATAAAAAAAATATCGCGATATTCGATATTATCGTGTCATCGCCCAAGCTTACTGCCAGTTTTAAATACTGTAATTGATTAATCAACACAAAACAAAATGTTTAATTTTAGACAAAATCTGTTGCTAACCATGGTTGAAATTTTTGTGCTCACTGATGTTTTTTTTTACCTTATAATAAGAGGGCAGTACAAAAATACTATTATTTATTCCATTGTTGCTTATGAATTTTTATGAAAAGGATATTTCAGTATTTTTGTACAAAACCAGGGTTTGCAAAGGTAGCGGTTTTTGATCATATATTTTTGCTTAATAATAATAATAATAATGTGGACTTATATAGCGTACGTATCCACCAAACTGGTGCTCAAGGTGCATTATATTATTACCCCTGCTCATTAGGCTCATAAATCATTCCTGAAACCATCTCAGCTCCCTGGGGAGTATACAGCTCAATTGCTGCCATTACAGTGCATATAGGGCTAATCAAACACAACAACCAACTCTGCCCTCACAGGTACCCATTTACTCCTGGGTGGAGAGAACCAATTATGGTAAAGTGTCTTGCTCAAGGACACAAGCACCCAGGTCGCGGCTGGGATTTGAACCCACATTCTGACGATTCAGCCATCAGAACACAAATCCGATGCACTAAACCGCCATGGCACTCCATAGTAGCACATTTATATTTTTTATGCCCAGCCTTGTTCTCATTGGATTTGAAATAACGATTCCAAAGAAATTAATGCTTGCGATGAAAAAACCCCCAGTATTTTGGGAAAACCAAATTTGGCGGTATTTTGGTATTGTAAAAATACTTTGGGTCAGTATCAGTTTAAAAAAAATAATACCCTGTCTACTCGGTTTTACCGAAAAACTGCCCAAGCCTACTTTAAACAAAACAATAGTATGTTTATTGGCACTACGCTACCTACTAACTTTTTGAAGATATTTAAGGAGACAAATATAGACCTATCTTGTCTTGTTTTTCTGGGTAAGTATGAAATAAATTTTAATCATCTCCAACAATCTAAAATTTAAATATGTATTAACCTTTATCAAGAAGTGTTTTTAACTGGACTGTGTTTTGTTTATTTTGTTATTTTGATGAACTTTGTGCACCCATAGAATATTCAATGTGGATTGCTTATAGCACTAATCTAAACTGTTAATTCTAGATGAGAATCATATGAAAATGCTTTGTTAACATTAACCCTAACTCCCTAGACAACAAAGCCAGTTGGAGGATTTTGAAGGGAGTTAGGGTTAACATGGCTTGAATTGGCCTGTAAAAATCCAGTCCTTGAATTTGTTTTTGTTGTGGCAACCCAATGTTCTCTTGGGGCACTTCCAATAGAAATGGGAACGTTTCTGGGCAGCAAGGCAAAGTCTAGGACTCCATGAAATAAAAGGCACAACAAATTATAAACCTTTTTTCTATAATATTTTCAGTTGCATAAGTTTTTCAGTGCGAGAATTATAGCTTCCTGATATATTTAATTGTTTTTCAGAAATGTTAATTATAAATACATTACTTTTGCAACTAGATTGAAAGGTACATTACAGAAGTGAAAAGTAGCAAGGTGTTACCCAAACAGTCTGATAAACAGTGTGAAGAGGAGGAACAACATGGTAGTGGTACAGAGAGTGATACACAAGATACTACAGAGACCATGGCAAATACTGTCAGCAAGTTGGACAACAAGCTTCAAGCTTTGAAGGAAAGGAGACAGATATGCAATCAACTCATTCAGAAGTAAATTAATTAAGCATTTAAAGAATCATTCCAGATTGAATTATGCTTTAATACCATACAAAATAGGGTCTATAGCAATGATTTAACAGTGGATTGTATGGTCATTTTAATTGCATTGCTTCACTGTCTTATAGACCATAAGTATGCTATAGTAAAAGCTCTGATACTCACATTTGAAGTCATCTAAAAAATGTAGCAATAGTGAAATATAGTATAACAATGAGGACTTTTAATTGATTTAATTTTGCCTTACACCAACGTGTGTATAGCACTGCATAATCAGTGCTTTCCAAGTGTCTGTAAAAAAAAACTTCACAGGCGACTCAGGCAGGATTCAAACCTACAACCTCCTGCTGAGGATTTTGATTACCATCATTTGCAGGATGGATCTCTTCCACAGTGAAGCTGTTTGTAATGTCAAGCACACCACAGAGATCTCCATTAAAAGATTATTGGCTGAGCTAGAAAGTGGTGGTAATGTGCGATTTGAAGAAGGACTTTCATCAGATGTGTGGTTAGTTATATTTATTAAAGGCAAAGTACTCCATTTGTATTAACCCTAACTCCCTAAGCATTTTTACTAGAAACCTTCCTCAGCCTATCAAATCCCAACACCATGGTTGACTGTTGCTGGTTTACAGTACTCAACCCATTAAACTCCAACAGTCCACTTGCCATAACAGTACTCAACCCGTCAAACTCCAACAGGCCCTTAGCAGTTGGATTTTTATTGAGTGGGGACACATGGCCCAAAGTAAAGTTGGAACACTGGAGTCACACAGTACTCAACCCATCATAATCCAACAATTGTTTTCATGCTAAAAAAACTTAACTATACAAAAACTAAAACACCCTATGGAATAAATGGTAGGTTCTAGTTGTATGATGTTAGACACAATGCCAAGCATACCTAAGTACAATATTTGCCTTTATCAGTTGTTTATTACAGCAGGTTGCATACACACACTCTCCACTCAAAGTCTAACAATGTTGCATGCTAGTAGAACCACCGTCTTCACTCAATCAAAATCCAACACTGTTACTGCACACAGACAGTACTCATCCAGCCATATTCCAACACGTTACACATGCCATATCAGAAGTACACAGTACTCAACCCATAAAACTCCAACAATCCCTGGTGTTGGAGTTTGGCTGGATGGGGATCGTTAGGGTTAAATATAAATTATCAATGTTTTGCATAAAACGGTGTAAAGAAAAAGGTTGCTATTGATGTAGAGGTCAACAGGTCAAAGTATGTAAGGTTGTTATGAAACAAGTTGTACTACACAGGGTTTTTTCTACACAGTGTTCTATTTTTCTTTAGTAAGAAGCTTTAAATAAAGTGAACTATGTTTGGTCAAATAAGGCTCTGCATTTTGGGTAAGATATTTGTTAATGATATTTCTAAGAAACTTGGCAGAGTAAATGGAGCTCAACTTTCACATTATAGTTTCTTTATATATTTCTAGATCCTCATCAAGTGTGCATATCAGTACATTTTACCAGAATTGTACTGGGACTTTAGTGATGCAATAATTAACATTTTGTAAAATTATGTTCATTAATTTGTTGGTTAATACATATGTGTAAACAGAATGTTGGGCTTTGAGTAGGCATTTTTAAGCTTTTGTGTCTGTTTGTTTAAAATAATTTTTTTAATCCTGCAGGTTTTCATCCTGTCATGATCTTATTTTATCACGCTTTTGTGCTGCTGACTACAAAGTCCACAATATTCTTGGTATTAAGATACACTGTATCACCAGAGTACACAATAGAATGCTAAGATATCGCTTTGACAACAAGCTAGTTGCCATCACTGAGGAAGAAGATTATCCTGCTGTCAGTAGGTGAGAAAAGTATACTTCCGTAACCAAATGGTTGAATTTTAATGTAAAAGTTACACTTAGTGTAAAGCTGATGGTTCATTTAATCTTCCCTAGGGATTATTTTGTCTAAGTGCTAACATTTTAATTCTCAAAACCCTTTGTCTGTCAAAGGGTTTTGAGGGATCAAACTATACAAGGGTTAAGAAAAGTTAAATTATTGCCAATAAGTTTATCAGAAAGAGTACTCCTTCATAACTTCCACGTAAGAATGAATTGTATAAAAAACACATAAAGGGTCATTCCATGTCAAATCACCTCGAAACAATGGAAATTTAAACCGTACACCCTTCAAATTGGTTCATATTTGGTGTATGGGGTAATTTTGGCTCAAAAAGCTGAAATTTCAAGATTTAGTCCCATTGGAACAATGGTTTTTGAGCTATTTTTTGGTGATTTTGGCCAAAATGGGCATGACCATGAATTGCTTGGCTGGTCCATGAAGATGCATGAAATTGTTACCATACCAATCCATGAAAAGCCGTCATAAAGACAGCAGGTAAAGTTTTGTTCCTTTATTTCCAATTGCAATGTTAGTTCAGGTTCTGATCCTGCATCATTACTCTTTGAAATAGATACTAAATCTGAGGTGTCGGCTTAGTTATAATAATAATAATAATAATGTGTGGACTTATATAGCGCACGTATCCACCAACTGAGTGGTGCTCAAGGCGCATTATATTATTACCCCGGCTCATAAGGCTCATAAATCATTCCTGAAACCATTTCAGTTATTCAACTTGTATACATGAAGTGTATATAATGTAGATTTGGAGACTTGAATGAACCTGTGGTAATGCAGTGTCCCCTTCACAGCCATGTCAAACCTGTCCTTCAAGTCTGAAGCCGGTTTAGTCACATCCGGTCCTCTGGTGTCACATTGAAAAACTTGATAGCAGAGATGTTCACCTTACAGAAATCAGTAATTGCATCTGATATCAGAATCTGATCATTATATGGGCGCTGCAGGCTAGCCTTGGTGACTCTTCACAGTCCCTCCTATCCCATCACAGGCACTCTTGCCATGTGATGTGGTGAAGAAGTTCCATTCTGCAGCCAACCCAAAATCCTCCTCTTGTTTTTGTATTGCCCTGCACAACCATCAGTGAAGTAGTGGATTTTTTTTACAGATGGAAACTCACTCTTTAGTTGTTCAGTGACCACTTTCATGAAAGCAGTGACTGTCGCTGTAGTGTGATCTTTGCAGTAACTAACAACACAAATGTTCTGATGTTCTAGGGTACCGTGTTCATTTATTTGGTAGGGAACAAATGGATGTAGGGTGGCTTGCTTGTTTTCACAATGAAAACTTTGAATTTCATCTTGAATAATGTATGGATAGTTTCAGCAAAATCACCCTGGACTATCATTTCTTCCAAAGGAGTCATGATGGCTTTAAGTGTTTTCATGTACGAACTTAGGGATTTTGCTGTGAAACTATGGCGGGTCAGTTTTTCCACCTGAGTTGCCAAGTTCTCAATGAAATCTTCCTTTGGTTCAACAGTGGTGACCAATTTTGTTTGATCTTTGCTAACCCACCGCTTATAAGTGATCTCCTCAATATCACTATAAGCTCATCACACTGGCTGAGGTAGTCAATAAGTCCCTGACGCCCGGGGGAATCTTTGCATTAGCCCATCATGCATGATTCACTTTCATCAGAACATACACAGTATCTGACCAGTTCATGGACATCACACTTTATACAAGCTTCCACCATAAATTTAGGATTTTGGTGGTACTTGCATACACAAACAGAATGTGTCCCAGAGACCCCAGCCAATACACACCACTTTGGTCACAGGGCAGCAAATGAAGAAAATCCAAGTTTCTTATCGGGGTGAAATTCACTCCAGGCAGCATGTAATTCCTTCAAATTGGAGAGCACTAGACGTTTCTGATGCTTAACAGACTCGCCATTTCTGTCTCAAACTGTCAGTTTCTTTTATACCAGGACACATATGACTATTTTCATCCATTTGGCTATTTCAGTTTTCAGATCTGGAGACAAGGCTTTTCCCTTATTTCTATCACATTGTCAAAGTATTCCCTTCTCTTTTTTCACAGCACACTTTTTTTGACCAAATAATTAGAAGCACCGAATTCCTGCATTGTCCTTGCTATCGTGAATGGGACAAAGTTAATATCTGAAACGGTTAATCATAAGAATTTAAGATCCTGAATTTTTCCTTCAATTCCTGCATTATCAAACTGTACAATTCTGTTTCCTCGTCTGATTCTGAGCTTTCCAGGGACACCTGTACCTCAAGCTTTCTTTTCAGGCACAGCATAACTTCACACCAGGTACAACAGCCTCTGGAAGATTGCCCAAGTTTTCAAAGGTATCCAAGCTTATAACAGAAAGAGATTTAGTTCTTGGTTGATTTGGATGGGAGTTGAATGGATCGCAGTATTTTTTCTTCATGGTTGAGAACTTTGTACGTAGCTCTTGTTCAAATTGTCTTGATCCTGGTTCTTGATCTTGGTTCTTTCTCTTGGTTCTTTCAAGCCTGGTACGTAACATCAACAACTTGAAATCATCCTGGTTCATGACTTTGCGCACTTCCTGTTTCCTTGTGTGATGTAACTGATGACAGGGGTTACTGTCAGAATGAAAGCTACATTTCTCCCTGTACAATAAGAAATGTCTGGCATTAAGATCATACCTAACTGTTTGATAAAAATTTCTACTGCATAATAAAAACTTTTAGCCTCAAACGTGCAAAAGCTTTGTGTGTGTGTGTGAGCCAGAGTCAAAGGAGGAATCCAGTCAAAGGAGTCTTCTCACATTTGTTTTTCAGCACATTTATTTTGTAACATCAAACAGTAACAAAGAATAATAATATAACATATTACATAAAAAGTAAATATATGTATAAAATCTTTATGAAAATATTTGTTTTAATAAATCTAGTTGCAGAAAGCAATTCTTTGGCATATGAAAGGTTTTTTTGGCAAATAGTGTTATAATATTGTTTAGAATTTTGCTGGTTTAACTGAGACCCATTCACGTATAGCACCATCGGACCCTTCATGACAATGTTTGGCTTTAGTAATTAAATAAAACAAATGCAAAAAATACTGTGAGTTTATGTCTTGAGTTGGTAAATACTCTTCCATTGACAAGTTTGGACGGCTTTGGTAAACAAATGTAAATAATAAAGAAAAAATATTTGTTTAACTACACACCTATACTACATTGTTTTTAAAAAATCTGAATTTCCAGGATCAAAATGTGGACATTTTGATAAAAATGCTAAATAGACAAGTGTATGGTTACAATCAATTTTCAACAAATCACAATCTAAATATGTTTTAAAAACAAAAGAAAAAAAGAAGAAAAACCCACTAATTTACGCATGCATACTAATAACCTTGCTCTTTGCTAATACCATACGACAAAGAACAAAACAAAAACATTTTAACAGCATAAAATCAAAACCTTCTGAGCACAAGTCAAATTGTACAACCTACATGTATAAGTAAATGTGTGTCCTGATTGAAAACGTAATATTTAGAATCATGAAAACATTGCCGGTTTTTAGTGCATCATTTTAACAATGTTACTTTCAAAACAAAATATCACCCTGCAGAATATCATGTTTTCGAGGTACATGTAACCTTATCATTACGAATGAATACAAGTTCGTTTATTGTGACCATTTTCTTTCCAAATACTGCAAGTGACTATCCATTTAGGCTTTCTTTTAAACTTTCCTTGTAGGATGTGCAACCGATGTTGCTTTGACATTATTTGGGACATTGCAGAGGGACCGAAATTAGTTGATCTATAGTACCATTTTGTGACTAGATCATTTAATTTCTCCAACCCTTGCTGGCAGAAATGTGATATATTTCCATGGAGTCGCATGGCCTCTGGAACATGATATGCCATTACATGCATATAGGGTGTGATGTCAGTGCTTACAGTTAACCCTGTAGAACCACCTAGGTATTTCTCTACCTTAATTTCCTGTCCATTAACAGTTAGGCATGATAAATTGTCAAACTCCTTAATCAGATCACACAGTGCAGATTTGATAGATACAGTACATTATCTTTGTTACATTTGACAATAGCTAAAAGATAGTTTCCATGTTCGGACATACAAAATTCTTCATCAACAAGTGTATATGAAAAGTTGACAAATGATTGTTTACATGTTATTCATGTACCATCGCCACTTAACTTAATTCTTACTGTGCCATCTTTCACAAGATTTGCCCTTATAGGGTGTGATAATTTTTCATTGAGAGAGCTAGAAAGGGAGGTGTACACCCCTGAGTAATCGGGGCTTGTTTCGAAAATGTTTATTCATTTGTTGAGTTCATGACGTCTTTCAACTACTCTGCATGCTTTCGGAAGGGCTGTTGACTTAGATTGAGCAAGGTCGTGGTAACCCCGGTTTGGAATATTGTACTGGTCAAGAATAAATATGATTTCATCAACATCATCTTGACAGTTATCTGTAGTTATCCTTCTTCCATTTTCGAGGCAAACTACAACTTCATCACCTAATTCATCTTTAAATGTTAAACTAACTGGTTTGCATGTTGAAGTTGAAAGCAAGTCGAGAGCCGATTGAACAGTCTTTAACTGTTGATTTTTTTGACGTCTCTTCTGAGATTTACTGTACATGTGTGTTTGGTTGCCTTTGGTTCTTCCTCTTACTCCAGATTTGCATTTCTTTACATTGACTAATCGTTCAACTATATGTAATTCTGCCAGAACATGTCTTTTACATATAAACTTCTCTTGCATATTTATCATTTCTTCCTCGAAATTCTGCAGTTTTCTTTGAGTTGGTGATCCAGTACGGTGAGGCAATTTTAGAGTATAATTTGTTGTCTTCCATTTTTTGAGTAAGGCTTGTTTTTTATAGCCTGATTTGTTTACAAGTTTAAACTTGCAGAGAAAAAACTTAATTTTCTCAGCAAGAACTTTCAATACCTGGCCATGTTTATGTGATATTTTGTTAGGATAGTTTGCAGAACACATTCAATGTTTTCAGGTCCGAGAGGACTGGAGCCCACTGTTGCTAAATTGTATAAAAATAAGTTGTTTAACTGTAAATTAACAACATGGGCAAAATCATGAAAGTGGGGCTCTTCAGGCAAGGCACTTGACATCCGAACACACATGCACAATGTGAGAAATGCACACATTAAGTTAAGCATGTTGATTGTAATCATCATACAATACAATTCAATAGAAAATATGAAATAAATTGTGTTGTCACCACCGAGACACTACTGAAATAAGAAATACATAAAGTCATACATGTAGATGCAGGATAAATAATAAATCCCTGCGCCAAATGTATCAAAATATCAAAAAAGGAATGTAAAATGTTTACATCATTTGCTCTGTAAGAAACCAATTGATGGGGAAATAATTTCCCAGCTTGATTTATGGAAACACAGGTGGAACTGTAAGTGTGCAAAATAATTTGAAGCTCAGGGCTTATTTATAACCACACAAAAAATAAATATTACATTATATGGAGAAGGTTTCTATTACGATCAGAAAATTAACTTAATAAATGGATAATTCCAACTGCAATTGGCAACAATTAGTGAACAGAGCAGATAATATAAGGCAGATAATATAAGACAGATGTTAACCCTAACTCCCTAGGCATTGTATTAAAACAATAAAAATCCTTCAAAATCCTCCAACTGGCTTTGTTGTCTAGCGAGTTAGGGTTAAAAAGACTGTAAAAATGTATTCATGTCTATTGCATTTCCCCTATCTCTTACAAATCTAAACACTAAAACAAATCCACAATGAGTATAAAGGTGTTCACCATCTGCATTAAATTCAAGTAGGGGTGCCCTCTCTGTCATGCGAAAGTTGACGGTGGCATCAACAATGAAAGAAAAGTCTTTGTTGGGGTTGACAATCCTGTAGTGCCAGTTTTGCCCAAGAAGAGAATTCAGGTCACTTAGACTTCTCAATGTGTATCTGCCATCTGTCCTTGTGCCTTTAGAGGCTGAAATGTATCTCTTTGCATGGATGGGGAGCCGTATTTCCACAGAACTGTCCGTTTTCCATTGTATGTGAAGACTCTCTGTGATGCTAGTGGCTAGTTGCAAATAAAAGTATTCCGTTGCCTCCTGTAGTAACGATGAATTGCTCAGGTATGTTGACTATTTGATTAAGGGGTCTCCATTCATCATATTGTTTGTCCTTTTGGAATTGCTGTTCCTTCCGATAATGACTTGTAGTTCAACCTCTGTATGTTTCTCCTTGGTCGTTCTGCCATGAAATATCTGGTAGTAGGGGACATAACAATAAAACAATAATGTTTGATTTTAAAGCATAATAGGGCGACATAAGCTAAACCGTTTTCCAACAAGTTAAAAAATACAGTACTATTACTTGCTTGGGTTGGGAATGTTAACAAACGCCTTAACAAAATTCTACAGCATGATCAAATGATGAAGAAAAATGTTTTAAAAAAATGTTAAATGTACCTTTAATACTTATGGCACACCTCAGACAGAAATATTTCTTTTTTAAATAGGGGTCTTAAATCTCCATAATTCTTCCAATGATATCATTCAAAATGTTTTAAATACAAGTAACTACCTAAAATATATATATGTTCATGGGAAACTAAATTAGTTTTATAAGTCTACGTTTGCCTGCCATGCTTGTTGTACAGTCTCCCGCCATTATCAGTGCACTGTTTTTGTGTACATATATGCTTACTTATTACGCAAGTAGAACAGTCACAACGGAGAGGATGTTTCCAAAGTCAGATGCTTTCGATGTGAAAATGCTGAGAAATGACACCTTTCTCTTCAGATAACATGAGAGTTTTCAATGTCTCATCCAAACATAAACATTTATAATACCCGAGTATAAATAATAGAGGTAAAATGTGGCAGAATTACAAGAGACACGGCGAGTCGACCATGTGTGAACTTGGAAATGGAGGTCACACTGCCACCCAGGCAGAAGGAAACTTTGAAAGAAAAATGATCCCTGGATTTTGGGCCAAACACGATGAATCTTAATGAAAGAGGGATTCGTCATCTTTACAAAACCGTTCACCCCAAAGTGCGATGACCTTTGGTTTTCCTGCCATGTCAAGATAAAGGCAGCGAAGTGCTAAAACGTTGTGTCCGTTTGGGGTGTTTTCACATTTCTCCATATACAAATGTGGCGGAATGCAAAACTGGAGCAAAAATGATCCTCGGTTTTTTTCTCTAAGGTTTATGAAACATACATAACCAGGAAGCTTGAAATGTATTCTTTTACTTTCCGTTCACCCCAAATTAGTACGACGTTCCATTCAAAAGATATAGGATTTTTTGTGGCAAAAGTGCCTGAATTTTGACAGGTTCGTGTTGAAGCTCTGTGCCGTGAATCCGGGATAGCAGATATGCGCTAGATTTCATAATGTATAAAAAAGTTGCTTTTTCTACACTTGCTGCCCTCTACATATGCTCCATTTAGTTTGGGAAGTTACTTTTATATGTGATAACTGCTGAATCCAAACATCAGCATTTCAAATTCATCTGACAGGTATGCAAGCCACACTCATCTTACAGATATGCAAGCCTACACACATTATACTGTAACGTGGTTATTCAGTGGGTCTTTCCTATATTCTGCAGCAAAATACCTACAGAATTAGTAACAGACAGCAATCGGTTCTAACTTCTTCAACTATTTTATTTCATCTCCAAAACACTTCAACTCGGAAAAACACATCTACTCATAATCAACTTAAATTATACACTGAATATTTCTCACAACGCTACACCAAGTGCGTGCTTCTGGAGTCGGTAACAAAAGTGATCTATATTTAGAACAAGGCCGATTCATTCTATTCATTAAAGTTCCGGAGTAACAGTTCAGTCAAAGTTCATAGCAAGGTAATTCATCGTCCCAGCTCCGACGGCCCGTCTGGAAGCAAGTTCTCTGGCGGCGAAGTCGCAGTCTCTTTGTCACAATATGTATAATTTGTGCATGTATCTACCGATGGCCAAATTAGCTTAAATCACCTTTGTTTTTGATCTAATATCAATTGTCCATGTGTAGAATAAGCAGTAGGGTTTATAACTAGGGGTAGAGGATAGCTTTGGTATACTTACATTTTGAATTCCTTGAAGGTAACAGTTTGTATTTAACCAGTTCGCGTCGGAGTCCGTGTATACACGCAATTTTTTTTTGCACCGTGGATCGGAGAGCATCTAAACATGCCAAAGGAAACTCCGGAATATTGGTATGCATGCTCGGTTGAGCCACCCGTGTACGGTGACATGCTCGGAAGACGTGGCCACCCGCTGTAGAAGCTTCCATTCACGGTGTGTGTGGGAAAAATAAACCCGCACAGCGCACAGGGGCAAAGAAAAACTTTTTTATTCCCGACACGAACAGGTTAACCCTTTCACTACCATTGGTGACTCCTGTTGCTACCATTGGCAACTTTAGTTTACCAAGGTCACTGCACACACAGCACTTAATTGGGAATACCATGACCAGCTTTTAAAACAGCTGTTCTTTGCAGACTATACCCATGCTATATATGGTTGGAAAGACTGATTCCTTATCTTTCTACATGTTGCTATTATAGAAGTCGGACTTATACAAGTCAATCCTTTCAATGGCCATTTGTACTATGGAACACACTTGTGTACAAATTATGCTCTCTGTGTTTGGTGAAACAAAGTCAGGGAAGTAAAATAAATAACTTGATCATTTTATATGCAATGCCAATGATTTTGGTATCATATGAAAAGGAATTTTGTAAGCAACGATCATTTCATTGAATATATCTTTCTCCAACAAATTCTTCATGATGAAAAGCAATTTTAGAAAAAGTGCCTGTAAATGGATGCATACTCAGTGTTGTGCAATAATGTGTGAATTCATGCATGACTGCCTGGGCAGCTAATTTGGTAACCAATGGGATATCCTTGAAACAAATCGGTATGAAAGGGCTAATGAATTAACTTTAAGAGCTAATGGATGATGATCTCTGTAACAGGCTATAAGAAATTAATTTCACCTCTTAGAGACTTCTCATTTTTACTGAAAAATTTGGGAATTCCCAGGCCAGAATTTTACTAAAAAAGAAATCGGAAATTCCCACTGCTATAACAATGACTTTTTGGGGTTAATTCCCATGTCTTCTTTGGGGGTGCGATTAATTTCTGAAATAGCCCAACCTGTGAAAAAAGTCAATAAACAATTTCACATATTATCTATTTATAGTGTGTGAAGTTGGTCCAAGGTTTTGGAATAAACTCAAGACTCATTTCCAATTAAATCATCCCTAATTTGAACAGTTTTAATATAGTGTATGGCATATATTAAGGTTGATAATCAGAATGTGGAGATGAAATGGGGAAATGAAATTCTCATGAGCAGGAGGGACAAAATTTACAAATGAAGTTGTGATGGCTCTCAGCTATCAATCAAATTGATTATTGAAAACATGGTAAATGATTAATGAAGGTTCATTAAGATTGTTATTGTCACTTTAAAAGTACATGTAGTTAATTCAGGCTGCAACAATCGAGGTCAGGAAATGCGCGCTTACAGATTTTACAAAGTTTTTTATTTATAAAGCTTTGTTGTATTTTATAGAAACCAAATATCAACGAAAACATATTTCACTTTATATTTTTTGAAAAATTTATCAATTTCCCAAAATAATGATTTTGTAGTAGGTTAAATTTTAATTTGTTTTGGACATTAGCCAAAAAATACAGTGCGGTTGCTCTGGGGTTTGATCACAGTGTGAAACATGTGTGCGGAACCCCTGGGAATAAGGACCCAGGGAATATGCGGGCGGGGATAGTGTGAAACTACGCCGGGGTAACCGTGGGGTAAAAAACTCCCGGGGCCTCCCTGGGGTTGTATTCCCCGGGAATAAGCTGTAGTGTGAAAAGGGCTTATATGGTTGGAACTTAATTCATCTCATACATTACATGTACAATGTACATTGTACATGGTACATGCACATGTGTATACATAGTAGGCCTACATTGCATAGGAATGTCACATTTTTGCATCAAGTACATGGTGTATGCCAACTTTGAGAAGAGCTGGAAAGCAAACAAAAATATTATACCTCAAATTTTTTGATATTTTGTAGAAAACATGTTGGTGTATAATTTTCACCCAAATTTATTTCAAGGTCACATAATCCCCAAGGTTAAATTCAAAATTTGGATTCCTTATGATATTACCTTTCCAATATCGACAAATTAATTGGCCCACCGGTTAGGGATATATGGTCATTTGAAATGGGCAGTCATGCCCATTTTGGCCAAAATCGCCAAAAACTGGCCAGCCGTAGCCAGGAAACCATTGGATGGGGCTAAAACTTGAAATTTTAGCTTTTTGAGCAAAAATTTAGCCCCATACACCAAATATGAACCAATTTGAAGGGGAAGCATTTAACCTATTGGGTGATCTGACACGGAATGAACCTATATTAAAAACACATACATGTACTATATTACATGGAATTTCTATTTTTGGTGGAATGTATTTCACTATACTAATAGTGTATAGTGGCTTAAGGATTTACAACTGAATGTACATAATTTGAGCAGTTTAAATTTTAGCAGGAAGTGTGTTGCTCGCATGAAGTGTGCCAGTCCTATAATAACCTATTGTACTCAAAGAACAATAGATTTGGGCCATTCATGATGTTTGCCACAGATCTGACATGCAATGTCTCAAAGTAGCAGTGCATTTTGGTTGATTTTGGGAAGTGCACTTTACATGAGTGTTTAATTCAAACTGCACTATAAATGCGGCAAATAAAGTGGGTGTTGTGTGATTCTCTGCAAAGCTGAAGCCTAGTCCATGTCCTGTTTAGTTCTGGAACTAGTAAATGGTGTCAAGCACTTCTTCCATCCTTTAAAGTTGGGTAACCAAACTCATTGCTCATTGTGCATGCACTAATTTAGAGTACAATTTCGTGTACTGGATTGTACAGGATTGTCAGCTAAATGATAGAGTTATCTGCATACATGTATATCCGTGTGTAAGTTGTATGCTAATTCTTATAATTTGTGTCTGGTACTTTGTGCAGAACACCAACTCTCAAGAGGCTGCAGGAATATTTGTTTTTTGTGTGGGATCCTGACTTACCAGGTGGTGAGAATGAACCTATGAAGATTCTGGAAGAAGGACCAATGGACAGTGAAACATACAGTGTAAGGCTTTATTTCATTGCTTACTTTAATGAGCAAAATGTATTTACCAAGTACTATTACCAATGTTTATTGGTGCACCAAATTGTATCCAATCTAGGGCCACAAAGTTATTGTCATAACCTGTCGCGTCCTTCCATCTGTCTGGATGTTGATTTCTGGATGATATATTCTTTTCTAAATGAATTTTTTTCTATGAAACTTGGAAAGAAGGTTTACAAAGAAATTACAGGTTGGTATTGGATTTGGGATCAAAAGGACAAGGTCACTAGTGAAAAACAGTATACTGTGGCTCTCATAATACCAGGTCTTTCATACTGACACAATTTTGAAACCTTGAAACTAATTGTCAATTGATTCCTTCCAGAAATCATGCTGGTTTTTTATTTTAAAAAAATATATAATCTTTGAAAATTTGCAAACGGCTGAGGCTGGTTACACCTGGGATGAGTAATTGTTTTTTCCAGGGCAGATGAGGGTATTTAAAAAAACAATTGATTTGACTAACGTTCATCCTGCTATAGCTGCCATATGCTAGATCATGGCATCTGATTAGCGCCTCACAATTCAACAAGATGGAAGAACAAATTTTGAAAGAGGCCCAAAAATCTTTTCATACTAGTAATTGCTGCTAGTTGAAACATATACAGAACCGGAATCTCATATGTAAAATATGTTAATGAAGAAATATTATGCTATGTTCTAATATGGAAGCTTTTGTGTCCGTTATTGCGAATGTTTTATTTTTGCATACATGTAGACTTAAACCTAGATTTAATTTAGCATAAATTAACCCCAACTCCCTAAGCATTGTTACTGAACAATAAAAATCCTTAAATCCTCCAACTGGCTTTGTTGTCTAGGGAGTTAGGGTTAATAAATAAAAACATTGAGGGATATATTTGTTTGATTCTTCTTTGAAGCAACTTGGGCGTCATGGAGCAGTACCCCTGTCAAACAGTCTGAGCCTGTGTGATAGACCAAGGATAGAGTCTGCCATAAGGTCTATGAAAGAAACATGCTCTGACCCATGTCCATTCAGACGTGGTCAGTTGGTGGTGTGTAAGGTCTTCTTAGGAAAGAGTCTTCCTGCATTGGATGTCAATATGAAGTGAGTTGATTACAAGGGTATGGGTGCTATCAAAACAAAACTCATGTTTAAAATGTTAAACAATTGGTAAACAATAAAAAGACAGATCGCTTTAATACATTGTGGAAAACTTTTTTAAAGTCTATTACCAACATAAAGTGTGCCAGCCTGCTATAAATAACCCAGTCCATAGCATTGAAATCCAAAATACACACATGTACAACGAGTTTGGCTACGCTGCTTGAGAGCACTATACTGGGAGAAGCCCTTGACGCCACTTGCAAGTCCAATAACTAAACAGGCCGGGCTAGCAGAAAGTTGCAAAACATGATACATTTTAGGTAAAACTTGTAGCTTTGCATGGTGAGGAGGATACATAAGACTAATTGCGGTGACACCATGTAAAATTCTCAATTGAGTAGTAATTAGTTATGAAAAGAACTGGAGGTACAACTCCGAACTTAAAAAGACGAACTTAAAAATGATACATTTTATTGGCCCATTATGAATACTCGGCCTATCATATTCTATGTACAATGTATTGGTTCATCATATGTAGCTATAGATGTGTAGACTTGAGATCAAGTCTGTATATTAGCTGTATCTGTCTGTGTACTGCACACAGTTTGTCATACCGTTGTTCATAGCGCCTCAGACAAAGGTGTTTCAAAGGGCGTTTGGTACCATTATCAATATTACACCCAGAAAGCTCTAAGTAAAATTGTTAATTATTTTTTGTATTTACTTATATTGTTATAACCCAATAACCTATCATTATTACTGCAAAAACTGATTAAATCAATCATTTTTCTGTTTTTGAATTGTTATTAACCTGAGTTTAGTCTTCCATACATAGTTTGTATTCTTTATAATATGCAAAGAATAAGCAAGCAGTTCTACCCAAATGCTGATGCAGTCTTCCGCCCTAAGAATTTCAGTCTTGATGACAATGAAGCACAGTGTGAGTGTTCAGCTAGACAATGTGAGTGGTTCATCTTTGATCATGAAGTGGTACTACCAGAGTATGTTATTGATTTTGAATACACAACAAAGGTAAGCTTATTAGGGGCCACTCAGAATTATCAATGTTAAAAATATTCACTGGCTATTCTATATATTCTACATAGTGAAGGACAAAGTGATGCCCCAAATAAAGCAGAACATTTAGATCACTGCTCTCCCAGCTCAGTCCTGACAGAAATTCCATCCCCCCCCCCCCCATTGCTTCAGGCAGGGCGTCCTCATTCAAGGAAAGTTAAGGAAACTCTAAGAATCTATGGGCCAATAAACAAGGATTAAAAAGAAAAAACTTTGCCAAAACAATCCAAAAATGTCTCATTCAATGTGAATTTTTTATAGCAGACAGGATGCGCAGACAAAACGTTCGTATGGTGAACGTGGATTTCTCATGATCAGCTTTTGCTGCGTCCAAAAATGTTGCGGTATCTCGCACATGACATGCATGATGGCAGCCATGTTTATGCGATTGAACATGTACTCAGCGCTGCAGTGGTAGTCTTCAATTCAAGTCAGTAAACGGTCCTGTTTTGACCATTGGCACGACTGTTTTTCAGCATGGATTATTTATCACTCATCGAGGATCACAATCCCACTGACGTACCACGTGGTATGTATCGGCCTGCGTTGTACTGACAGATCCCAACCAATTACCAACTTGAAATGAAGTCTACTTCACTGGTTACGCTAATAACCAATATCGTCCACCATGTGCTCGATCTCCCTATCTATCTACCGTTGGAACAAGGTAGACTATCGGGACAAGGTTGACTGAACGGCCTTGATGTTCTCTCACACACAGACATGGGGCATATAAAGTTCATTCACCTCATGGTCAAGTTCTTCTCTAATTAGAATATAATACAGCACCCTCGTGTCCACAGTTTACGGTACATGTAATGTCACTATCGTTGTCCTTATTTCGAGCTGTAATTTTTGTAAATAGTTTTGGAATTGTTAACGCTTGTTCTAAATCTAAGAGTGAATTCTAACAGATCGTTTTTTGGCATTCATGACTTCAATTATCTCATTGTGAAATATGATGTTTCGCATCTTTTTGCGATTGATGCAGTCAAATTAACAGTCATCAATGCGCAGAGGATTTTTCAAGGAAATTATTTGTTATTTTTGCTTTCGTTTATGGGCAATCAATTTCATGGTAAGAGTTTTCCAATGCGCCCTTGACAAAAGGTTTTCAGGCACTGGAGTTAATTTAAATACAAAATCAATTAAATTTGATTTTGAGACAAGAGATCCAGATCTTCTTTTAACTTATGTATTTTATTTCTGTTCTTTTTATTATTTTATCAACTAATTAAATTTAATTTTGCAAATGGAATAATGTGTATAGTTTTTAAATGAAAAACATCAACAACTTCCAACAATGATTATTTAATAACCAATGTGGCAGAAAAAGCATCTAGAACAAAAAAATGGTCAGTAACTTTTTCCAAAATTGTTGGGTGTTTATTTTGAAACAATATGTTGAATAACAATTCCGTAGATGTACAAACAGCCCATATCGCGCATCCACAGTGACATAGTTTTTCTGGGCCCCTGTGCAGGTTTCTTTTTCCCACACACACGTTAATGGGAGCTTCCACAGCTCGTGGCCATGTCTTCCGAGCATGTCACCGTACAGCGTAGCTCAACCGAGCATGCATACAAATATATCGGAGTTTCCTATGGCGTGTTTAGACATTCTCCGATCCGTGGTGCAAAAAAAAATTGCGTGTATACCCGGCCTCCGACGCGAACGGGTTAAGAAAACAAACAAGCTTCATCATTCCCATGTTTGCACAACACCTTAAAACATATAGTAAATGTAAGCTATTTCATGAGCAATGTATTTCAGGTCTGAAGTAGGTACTAACGTTATTTTTTCATGACTAGGAGGAAGTATTATTGCAGGCCTGATACTATCTATTGGTAGGGGCAAGGCAGTTTAAGCTAGGTTAAGGGCACCTCTGAGGAAAATGTAAATTTCTATTAGAACACTTCAAGGGGCACCATAGCAATGACCAGGGTGTACCAAGGCAATTGCCTCCGTTGCCGCCGTATAGTATCAGGCCTGTTATTGTCAAATATATGACCTTTCAATTATCTGATATGACCTTTACTCTGAAGCACCAATCTCATCTCACCCACGATAACAGACCATACACATACTTACAACAAACTTGGGGCTACCAAAATATAATTGTATATTAAATGTATTCATGTTTTATTCTTGCTGGTTTACGGTCACCCACGCCCGGATTCACCGCTTCAATTATTTACTGTTAAACATGTTTATGGCCTTCATAATGATTAAATTAAATTAAATTCGCGTTATAACTTACATAACACCTTAAATAGTAACAATCTGCATAACGTGATGATACACACTTAAATATTCACACTTTTACTTCCGATTGGATTGAAAACGTATTCCCTACAAACCGTCATAATAATAAATTATAATCCTTTATTTTAGCTAGCATTTCTCTCTCGCTATGAAAATGGAAATCAACTGAAAAGATTCCCTATTACAATTTCAACAAATGCCAGGGCATTTGATGTATATTTTTTTGGGTGCTATTATCAACATTTATTAATTAATATCAATTGTCTTGAAACAATCATGAATGGCATCATTTTATTTTCTGACCTTGAGACAGGCGAAAAACAGAGATCAAAACCTGGGATTGATTTGGGTTCAGGAAAAAGATACTCTGAAAATTCCTATCTGACCCCCGAAGGCGATCGAGCACTTGGAACGGCGAGCAAGCTCCAAGGTCAAATAATAAATGTTCCAAAAGAAATACATACCATGCTTACAATGCTTACAAGGCTTACAATTGAAATATATACATGAAAAACATTAAGGTTGGGATCCAACGGTATGAATGTTTATCTGGAAACACATTGAAAAAATGAACTGTGCAGCGTGGTGACCGCGAGTGACTACCACACCTTAAAACACATTCCTCAACACCTTCCGTGCATCACTGCACACCAATCCCTGCTTTGCATATGACATGCTCCATTTCAAATGGCCCAATGCGATCTCACACTTACGATGAGATAATAATTCTCTTTTCTACTAGTGCCAAAGAGAATTTATCATTCTCTACATGCACTTCTGGCCAAACCAAATATACAGTGTATGTAACTTTTTAATGATTTGGTATGATGACCTTTACTTCCAGTCCAAACAGGCACTTCAAATTATATTTAAAAATATTTTGAAGCACTATTCTTTACATGTACCTATGTGGCAAATCAAACACCTAATGTTTGTTTTCAAACAAACATCAAGTTTATTTATTTGTTTTTTTTCGTAAGAACTAGTGAAAAAGCATTAAGTTTGACAACGAGCATCATAATAAATGACACATACAAATAAAGCATATCAAATGTTACTTTTTTATTGAATCGTACAACACACAAACAGTTACAAAAGAAATAATTAACAAACAGTAATTTCTCTTTTTAATCACAAACAATACTCTATGAGTACTGTATATGTACACCATAATATCAGTTATACCCCCAATGCTTTTTACACAAACTCAAGGCTGTACCAGGTACCCGGACACCCGACCGAAACGGTCATTATCGTTCATGACCTATGGAAGTCTACAATTTTTTGTTAACAAATATTGTGTGGGCAATGTGGATGCTACAAGTTTTTTTAATACAGAGGTGGGTAATTATTACAGAAGTCCATATTTATTACACATTTATCCCATAATACAAGTTCAGGTTCAGGTTTATTTATTTCCACAGTATTAAACCAAAGAAAGTTAATCACATGCAGAAAGTTACATGTAAATGAAATATATAATGATGTGAATAAAGTAAATGTGATACTGCAGAGGGATCCATTAAAAAGCAAAGCTTATAGACAATGGTCCCTATAAAGCATGCACGTGCATTGAGCCTGTAGAAAAAGAAATAAAAGAGAGCATACCATTGGGAGGACAAAATAACAGGACTCAATGCACATGTTGCTTACAAAAACTAATTAAACATACAGATATAAACAAACAAAAACAGACAAGTACCTAGGGGCTTGGACTACACAATACAATAGGCCAGCGAACTGGATTTAAAATAAACAATTGCATTACAGAGATTCAGCGATAAGCTTCCAACATAATAGATTTGTATATACGCTTAAAAGTAGAAATGTTTTTTGAGGATTTAAGTTTGCCAGTAAATGAGTTCCAAAGTTATCTTCCCTCCCCATCACAAAAAATTACTTTTTACACAAACTCCCAATATTATTATCCATGTGTACACATGTATGCCAAAATACAAGTTGCCTTCCTCAGTTAATGTATTTAGTATAACACAATAAGTGGTATTTTTATTATAAAAACTCATATCTCCTGAAGTAACTCTTGTCTTTTAACAACTGTAGGTGATGACGTCATCACATATGATGCACACTTGAACACCCCGAGTTTGTTTTCTACAAACTCAAATATCTAGTTTTTCTTTTTTGTTGTTTTTAAATTGAAAATTAAATTTTGATTTTCAATTATTTTCTTTGACCCGCCCACCTACATTTTCGGGAATTTTTTTTTAAAACATTGATAATTCTGAGTGGCCCCTTATACTTTGTTTTGCAATTATTCCAAGTAAAATATCATTTCAAGATGCATTGCCTATTTTTCATTTTACTGGCACTTTTAATCGGATCAATTATTATTATTATTATTATTGATGGTTTATTAAAATCTGACAAAGCAGCCGATGGGCTGAAAACAGTCAAATTTACATCGTTAAAAATACTATAAAAAGTTATAAATAAGTATACATATAGATTGCTCTATGAAAATACTAAAGGAGAAATTATAAACACATAATCGTACGAAAAGGGAAGGCGGAGAGTAGGCAATTGGAAAGGTTACAGGGAAATGAGAGAGGGGGACAACAGGGAGGAAGGCTGGGTAAATTAGGGGGGGCGGGCAAGGGGAAAGGTTACATGGAAACGAGAAGGGGAGAAAAACTATAAGCACTATACAAATTTACAAATACATATAAATTGTTCCTTTAAAAATGAGAACGGCACATCTGAAGAAACATACATGTATCCATAAGGAAAGAGGAAGGGGAGGGCGGGCATGGGGAGGTTGTAAGGAAACTAGAGAAGGGAGACAACAGGGAATGGAGGGCGGGAGGATTAGGTTACATGTACATTTAAACAAAAAAGCTGCAAACAAACAAAGTTTGACAATGACCAAATGCAAGGTAGACTGCAGAGACCTAACATTTTATAATTCTGGCAAGTGAAGGTATTGTTGATTTCCTGTATCGCTCAGTGTTACACCTAGGTATTAAAATGCTTGAAAGAGTACCTGATCTAAGTGCTATACTACTCAAATTATTTTTTTCTGGTTACACAATGCCCATAAAATAAGTAATTTTAAAATTGTGCAAAGTAATTTAAAAACGTAACATGCAAACTTAAACCGACAGTTAACTCGCAGCCTTTCTTTGAATCAAAATATACATTCAACAAAAAACGTGAAAGTGTCAGCTTATTATGTAGTGTTGTTACAAATAGAAAACAGTGGTATTCTCGGGTAGAATTTTCATCTCATGAAGATAAAAATGTGGAAATAATTTTACAAATTTATCTAAAATGTAAGCACATCAAAAATAAATCCATGTTTAAGTGATGTTTGATACCATCATCACTGTATTATGTATTTCTTTTGAGTTATGTCCATGTGATTTAATTACATGTACATGTACCTGATACCGACTCACAAAAACTAAATGTACTAAATGATGAATTCCCTTTTATGTGGCATATATGCGCATAGGAGAAACCACCTTCCCCATTCATTGACTTATGTGAGGATAATCCAGCAGAGCATAAGGTGCCTTTTGCAAATCATCAGGATCCAACTGTTGATGAAGATGTATTACAGATGGAGCCTCAAGTTACACCAAGACCAAGGTAGACTTAACTTTTTACTTTTCAATAATGTTACCACTTTTCATTTATCTGGATGCTGCCTCCATGTGTAAGAACACATTGATATAATCATTCCAACTCAAAAGGCCCTGTAACTAAATGTTTAATTTATTGTTGTTGATATGACTTTTTTTTAGAATGAATGTTATTTTTATATCATTTTCTCCTGCCAATCAGACTTGTCTCATTATCTGAAGAGATTTTGCTGAGGGTAGGTGCTGCAAGTTCCCTCACCTCAATCACAGTTCTGAATCTCCATGGTAATGGGCTAACCAAACTGAAAAACATATCGTCAATGACGTCCCTACAGAAGTTGATTATCAGTTTCAATGAGCTGTCCAAGTTAGATGATATCGCACATATGGTAAGATTCATACATGTAGTTTACCCTATTTTGGTTTGGTGTTGTCACAGGTTTACCTTTGATAAAGGTTCATTTCCTGTGTTCCTACTTTATGAGCAATAAGTAATAATGTACACTCCAAATCTATATGTGAATGTTCCAGCTCCATATACTGATCCAGCATGTCAAACAAACAGCATGGATTTACCATTATGGTAGGACCTTGCTATCACTACTGTTGCTATGCTTCATAACTCACATGTACAGTACATGTAGGTCAAGCTTCACAATGTTCATTAGGCGTTGATGGCAAATTTAACCTTGATGGTAGCACAGATGGTGTGGGTGAGTCTCAGTATTGCTAAGTATGGGAGGGGCATATGGCCAAATCCGGATCATTCTATTGATAGGAACTTTTGTTTCATAAAACTTGTTGGAGGGATCCATGGAGTTGCGGCATCTGTTTTTATGGGGCATTCTGTTTATAAGATTGTATGAAAATATCACTTGTCCAGTATTCAAATAAAGCCTACTGTGTGTGTTACTGTGGGTTTCTTGTAGTCATATGAGATATACATGTACTTCACTGTAGATTACTTGTACCATATTCATGAGATCTGCTGTGTCACTGTAGGTTATATTTGATTTTACCAGTTTCATATGAGGTCTACTTATCACTCTTATTTTCTTGTACCATGAGGTTTACTGTAGGCTTGGGCAGCTGGTGGGTACCCGGTTCCAAATTGAGAATCATAACCGTGGCTCCACCCCCTTACAGAATTTTCATGGAGCTAGCTTGCCGGCAAGCTTGCAGGGTTCCAAAAATGCAAATTAGGGCAAGCTTGCTGCAAGCTTGCTAGCAAGCTTGCCGGATAGCTTGCTGGCAAGCTTACCGCTTTTGAATAACTGGGTACCCGCAATAGTTTCCCGAGAGCTGGCTCTCGGCTGGGAGCCAGCTGCAGAAACAAGAACTGGCTCCAGTTCAAATACCCAAAGCCCTGTGCACCAACTTGGGAGCCGAGAGCCAACTCCAGTTAAAATACTGGATTTTCTTTTTTGAGCGACCGACTGAATTCAAAGGGGCCAAATACTGATACATGTCTATGTACAAACGTTGAACACAAAAAACTGCAATGGCTCTGCATTTTTATGTATTGTAAGTGGCCCTAAACATTACTAGTAGGCCCTGGCCCAGCCTGATAAACACATGTCAGTTTGTCAGTAAGTTATTTATAAATGGGTCCCATAATATGGATACTTTGGTCATGGAGATATGTTGTTAAAATGTTGACAGCACATCCCCCTGAGAATATTATTGTTAAGGTGGCCCCATATTATGGATAAACTTGTAACAAAATTTGTCACATTGCTAGAGTTAAAGTGCACGTGTAAACTTCACATGGTACAGGAGGGGGCCTAATTGCTCCATCCCCAAATAAAACGTACTATGTGTGAAGCTATTAAACTGGGCGAGTGTTGCATGTTTTCAGTGATTTTCCCTGACTGCATGATTCAGGAAAAAAGTTGCATACACTCAGCGCATGATTTGGGGCATTGCGGTAAAAATCCTTATGGCTAGCGGGAACAAAATGTACAGCATTGGGGACATAGGAGCTATACATGCACACTGGTAAAACCACATGCGCTGGTGCATACACTCAACCGAGTAAATCAACACTGCCAACAGTAGTCTAAAGCTAGGAAACAAGTAAACCCTGTAAAAAGGCTCTTAGGAATTTGATAAATTTACACACATTTATACCCCTATCTGTCAATGCAAAAACTTTGTTAAATTATTGGTGAATAGTTCATTATTCACAAATAATTTCTGTGCGATTTAATAATCAAAGAGCATTTTCACTATCGCCCAGGCCTAATTTTCACATTGTTTAATGATACTATTAATTCGATATAATAACAGGTGAATCTGGAGTACATTGATGCCAGTTTCAACAAGCTGTACACACTGGATGCATTCAGAGTAATGATGTTTTATAATTTAAGTTTGAGCCTTTGCATGATGGAGTATTGTTATCAGTTAGGTTTCCTGTAAAACCATGTGGGTTTTCTCAACTATCGTTAAGTGAGATTTTGGATCTGATAAGAACTGTGTTAGTCTTCTAAGACCAATACATTTTAAGAACTGTTTTGGTCTTCTAAAGACCACTACAGTTCTTATCAGAACCACAGAACTAAAGGATTTGGAAAACAGAATATTTAGCATGCTTTTTAAGAAAACAGTTTGGTAAATAAAAAAATTAGACGTTATAAAAACAAATTAAGTTACAACTAGTTCAATTATCACAGATAATTCTTTTCATAGCATTGTTTCATAAAAGATCAATAATGTTTGAAATTAAAGACAATATATATTCCTTGTGTTTAAAAATATTTTCCTTTTTATTCAGGTTTTAGGAAATTATTTTGGGAGCAAAATTTGTCAGCAAATGATTTAATTTGATACACACTTAAACTCCCTTACAAGTGATGCAGCTTCATAGTTTAATGTCCCTCGAAATATGATTTTTTGTACTTATTCCTATTGCAAGTACAGCTGATAATCTGTATTTACTGAAATACATTTGTGTAATATGACAGGGTATGAG
Source organism: Zoroaster sp. YZ-2022 (assembly GCA_029582265.1). Classification (NCBI taxonomy): domain Eukaryota; kingdom Metazoa; phylum Echinodermata; class Asteroidea; order Forcipulatida; family Zoroasteridae; genus Zoroaster; species Zoroaster sp. YZ-2022. Next base: position 11,352,248 of record CM055821.1, on the reverse strand, counting down.
CAAATTGAAGTATCTGGATATAAGCTGGAATGAACTGACCAACACTAAGGATGACTTGTCCATTTTACGCAAACATGCACCAGGTTTAACCTGCTTGGATTTGAGACACAACAACTGGCAGAAGGTGTGTATAAATTCTGTTGAATAGCATGTTTGAATTAATATTAATAATAAGATATCGAACAGTGTACTCTATTACAGAAAATACTCACCTTCGTTACCTACAAATGCATTTCCAATGCACATGCGCACACAAGCCCGCTGGGAAAAACAAAGCATATGACGTAGCTCCATACCCTGCATGGCCCTGAGAAGGAGGAAACCCGTAACTCTCCTCATTTTTTCAGCGCGTGGTATATCACACACGTACAATTTTTGAGCTCTTCACTACATTGGATATTAAACCATCAAGCCTCTATTTCCGCGTTATGCAAAGCAAATCATTGAGCCTCTCTTTCCGACAGTCTCCAAATTTTCAGAAGAAATAAGAATAATGTCCGATCCAAAACCACCTAAATTAAAAGGAAATCTTTTAGACAGACCAAATACAGATCTTGTGGAGGATCTCCAGACCCTTTGGACTTCGATGATCATTCTACTTATTTTTGTTGTCGCCTCTGTTCCCGGGAATAACCTTGCAACGTTGGACCACCAATCAATAGAATATTTTACGGCATGGCAAGACAACCAGAGTCGGCATACCAGACACTTCGTTTTCACTTCCTTCAACTACGATAGCTGTCACCAGTAAATCGGAGGGAATTTCTACCAGTTCTTCCCCTCTTTTTACCAGTTCTTCTTCGATACCTACAATTCAGCCCCGCCGCATCACGGGTCTTTGAGCTACTGTACGGTCAGATCTTTACCTGCAACCAACCAAGGAGGAATTCCCACCACTTCGGTGAGTCCTGGCTGACGTTAGAACGAATCGCATAGATCTCTTTGCATCTCACCTCAACTATCATCTGCCAGTCTTTTGCACACGTTACGCCCATCCTCGGGCCTTGCGACGGATGCCCTCAACATCAACTGGAAGAACATATTAGGTTTTGCCTTTCCCCCAATATCCCTGCTGACAAGTGTTTTAACAAAGATAGAGAGAGAAAGATGCAAAATCATCCTTATCGCTCCTCTGTGGCCTCGCCAGGCTTGGTTCACCAGACTTATCAACGTCCTCATCATCAGCGCTCCTATAATTCTCCCAAAACGACCATACCTCCTTTTTCCAACTCATGTCAGGGCTGTTCCACCCAGACCCGGAGAGTCTTCATCTGTCAGCCTGGATGCTATCAAACTCAACCTTTCTGAGGACGCTGCAGCCTTGGACAGCCAAGAGCAGATGACCATCTACAAGACGAACTTACGATAACCGACTACAACACTACATCAAATGGTGCACCGACAAGACTGTTGATCCCCACTCTGCATCGCAAACGGACATTGGGGATTTCTTCCTCCATCTTTCTAACTCTGGTCTCCAAATTTCTACGATACAGGGTTACAGATCTGCGATTACCATTATCCATGGTGGCTTTGAAGATGGATCTAACCTATCAAACAACCCGGCTTTTTCACACCTGATTAGAGGAATGTTCATAGAGAGACCTCCTTTGAAGAAACTTGTCCCCTCCTGGGACCTTGGCTTAGTTCTTCACAAATTGGCCAGAGCTCCATTCGAAACAGCTGGGTCTTCATCCCTCCACAACTTGACCATTAAAACAGTCTTGCTAGCAGCAGCCACTGCTCACCGGAGAAGTGACTCCGTGCCCTCACAATTGAATCAGGCTACTTACGTTGGGAACCAGGAGACATCCGTTTGATTCCCCACATTTAATTCCTGACCAAGAACCAATCTCCGGATTTCTCCACTCCAGACATTTTCGTTCCCAGCATGACTTCATTCTCAAGCATCCAAGAGTTGAAACTTTGGTGCCCTGTCAGGTCCTTAAAGTTCTACTTAGCTCGCACCAAAGCACTCCGAGGGATGCTAAACAATTTTTCATCACAACAGTTTGCCCGCATCACCCAGCCTCTGTGACCACTATTGCCAGGTTGACCTCGGCTCCAATCTTGACCTCGGCTCCAATCTTGACCTCGGCTCCTAATCAACAACTACAACCACAATGTAAAACCTCAATAACGTCACATGAGAGTCGACCCTGTAATCAGCAACAAGATAAGCCAAAGGAGATGATTGTATACCGTCTCAGGCTCTCCCATATAAGCCACAGGGGATGATGATACCATCCCAGGCTCTCCAAGGTAAGCCAAAAGAGATGATTGTACCGTCTCAGGCTCTCCCATATAAGCCACAGGAGATGATGGTACCGTCCCAGGGTCTCCAAGATAAGCCAAAGGAGATGATTGTACCATATCAGGCTCTTCCAGAAAGCCACAGGGGATGATGGTACCATCCCAGGCTCTCCAAGATACGCCAAAGGAGATGATTGTACCATCTCAGGCTCTCCCATATAAGCCACAGGGGATGATTGTACCGTCCCAGGCTCTCCAAGATAAGCCAAAGGAGATGATTGTACCATATCAGGCTCTTCCAGATAAGCCACAGGGGATGATGGTACCATCCCAGACTCTCCAAGATAAGCCACAGGAGACGATAGTACCATCTCAGGCTCAACACCAACAGCATGGAACTCTCTCTCCCCCTTTAGGTGCAGTCCAAGCTCATCAGACATGCAGCTTGACTACATCCTGGGCTCACTTCCAAGGAGTCCCCATCACAGAGATCATGAAAGCGGCATGTTGGAAGAATCCTTCAACCTTCACCTCGTGCTGTCTACGGGACATCCTGCAAACAGAAGGATCAGTGGGCAGACAGGTCCTACAAGGGACAGCACGAGCATCATCCCAGAAAGTCCACAGACCATCTTTATAGGAGTCTTTATAGGGCTTCTGATGGGTATGTCTTAACAACCCCTTTCTGCTCATTCTTTTCAGATAGGCCTAGTTAAGACATTCACTTACGTAGCTCCACTCTGCATGACCTTCCCACCCTGCTCGTTTCCAGTGCTACTCTACATTTGTAGGTCACGAAGGTGATTATTTTCTGTAATAGAATCTCCAAAATCTAAAGGGATTTTCTATTCTATTAAGAAAATACTCACCTTCGTTACCATCCCTCCCTTTCTATTTTGTGTTCTAAGGGGAAAAAGGGGCTAGTTACGGGGTTTTTCCTTCTCAGGGCCATGTTTAATGCTATATATACAGCAACTGATGGTTATGACAGCGTTATAGATGCAGTACATCGAGCTGCTAGCAGTGCATTGCCAAATATGGTTAGTGCTAATAAATTAGTACCTTGGCTGAATGATCCACAAATTGTAACAGCACAAAGGAGGTGCAATCAGCCTTGGCAAAGTACGGCGCTGATAGCGCCCTATCAAGAACAGCAGTTTCCAGAGTGCGCAATGCGCATACACTTGTTGCCGAAGAAACTGCTCAGAACACTATTAACGCCATTAAATCTGCGTCCCAAGCTGGACGATCTGCGGCTGTTTGGGCTGCCGTCAATGAGGTATCTGGTAGAAAAACGAGGCCTCATGCTATTGTCGCGGCAGAATCTATCGAAGATCGAAAGAAGCTGCTTTCCCAACACTTCTCATCAGTGCTCAACTCAGCACCACCGCCATCAGGAATTGAGCATCCTGACGCGCTGTTGACGAGACCATATTCAACATTGAACCATTTACAACACACGAAGTGCGTATGGCAGTGAAACATGCGAGCCGATGGTGCTCCTGGACCTGATAAAATCCCAACCCGTGTACTACAACTACCAGATATGCTAAATGTTTTAATGTAACAGATGTTTTAAACTGCCACTCTACGTTGAATAACAACGTTGCGCCAGATGCTTGGCGTACAGCCACCATAGTTGCCATACCTAAGAAAGGTACATCAACCTCACTAGATAATCAGCGAGGTATTAGCCTCATGTGTGTTTCTGCAAAGCTTGCTAACAAAGTACTGCTAAATCGTCTGCAGCCTCATCTACTCCATAATTTGCTGCCTCACCAAAGCGGCTTCCTACCGGACCGCACCACCATTGAGCAGATTGCTACACTCCGACTTATTGTTGACTCGTGTCGCGCTCGGAAGCGCTCTGTGTCAGTGGTGTTTGTAGACTTCCGCAAGGCGTTTGACTGTGTATCGCACGCGGCTATCGCCACCTGCCTCTGATACCATGGTGTCCCGGAGTCTCTCATCACAGCAGTAATGGACCTGTACCATAATACTCGGGCAGCTGTTAAGACGCCTCATGGGTTAACAGATTCATTTCCAACAACATCCGGGGTTTTGCAGGGTGATACTCTGGCACCTTTTCTGTTGGTTGTGGTATTGGATGTTGTACTGAGACAAAGTAATAAAGATGAGGTGCAGTTCTCGCCATCCTGCTATCCACTTGTCGTCTTTAGCATATGCTGATGACGTTGCTCTCCTAACACCTGACCATGAGTCAGCTCAACGAGCTGTTAGCAGATTCTATAATGAAGCACAAAATGTTGGTCTAAAGATCAGTGGAAGCAAGACCGAAGTGCTTCATGTAGGAACCACAAATAGGCCAAATCTGTATCTACCTAATGGAGAGCGCATAGCAGTGTGCAATGAGTTTGTATACCTCAGATCCAAAATCTTTGATGTTGACCACATTGTTCAGCAGCGACGCGGCCTGGCCTGGGCGGCGGCGAAGGGGCTGTCGTCTGTGTTCCACTCTGATGTTGCAGATGAAATTAAAATAAAATTATTTCGGGCAACTGTTGCGTCAGTATTTGCCTATGGTCTGGAGACTGTTCCCATGATACAGTCTCGCAAGGAGAGACTTGATGCATCGTATCGGGCTCTTCAGCCTTTTGCCCTGGGGGTTCACTACCCCACACGACTGTCAAATGCAGCTCTTGCTGCGCGGGCTGGCAGCACCAAGTTTAGCGACGCGCTTCAGAGGAGGCGACTTGCACTCATAGGACATACAGCTCGGGCTTCATCACGAAATGCTCCAACTCCACTTGCACTGGTACTGGTACTGCAATATCCACCGGCGGAGGGGCTGCGACGGAGAATGGCTCGATTGGTGACCCTTCCTGCAACCTTCGATGCCAATCTTGCAGTCTGTGGCCTGTCGTTTGAGGTCATGAAAACTCTTTCTAGGGATCATCTGAAATCTATCTTAGATAACTTGTAGTGATCAAGTGAGCTGTTTCTCGGTTCCACCCTCAAATTTTGAGGGTTATATATATATATATATATATATATATATATATATAGGGCCATGGAGGGTATGGAGCTTTGTCATATGCTTTGTTTTTTCCAGCAGGCTTGTGTGCGCATGCTCATTGGAAATGCATTTGTAGGTTACAAAGGTGAGTATTTTCTTAATAGAATAGAGAGTTTTTGTGACTGTCAACCATAAAGCATTAACTATCTAATTAAAGGCCACTATCGGGCCACTTGATAGTCTTGGTTCATAACCTTGCTCAATACTCATCTATTGTAATAGACAAAGTGCACCTCAGTGAATATGACTTGTACAAATCTTGCTTTAGTTTCTTCACTTGGTGTTGTTTAAAAGTTTCAAATCTTACACAGAATTTACACAAACTCTTGAGGTGGTTCACTGTAAAAGCAAACAAAGCATCCCCATGCTTTTGAAAGTCCAAATGGCAACGTACACACTTCAGTGTACAGTCAGAAGACTTAGGACATTTGTAAGCTTGATGTTTTGTTTTGAATTAAAGTGTAAATTAAGTGGTTGAGGTTACCCGATTAAAACAAACAAGTATTTGTAGTCAAGAAAATAATCATAAATCAGACATAATTGCCAATTGTTCATACGTTGAACTAGCTTTTGAACACACACATATTTCAAGTATAATATTGATATGCACTGTAATACCTGTGACTGCATGGGCAACATGTAAATAAAAAGTTCACTAATGAAATGGTTTTTGTGGCAATAAAATTCCACATCAAGATGTAAATGCATGAAAGTATCAGTAGATACAGAAAAATATTGATATTGTCAAGCCAAAATGTTTCATCATGCGAATGACGATAAGAACTGTGAACCTACTGTTAAAGAAATAGCCTACAAAGTTAAATGAGACTCGGGCAGCTGAATCTGGCATCCTCATCAAAATTAGATTTTAAAAGGATCTTGAAATGAATGCTACATACATATAAGCAAATAAAAGATGACTTATAAAGGCCTAATTTGTTATTGTTGAATGTTCAGCCTGATGGTCTGCGACTACGCACCATAGGACGTCTGAAGTCATTGTCAATGCTTGATGGACAGGCAGTTACTGAGAGTGAAGCAACTGCAGCATTACGAATGGCAGCTGGGTCTCGTATATCTCAGGTCTCTCTGCTTGCCCATACAAGGACTGATCAAGTCAGACCAAGGAGTCTTATCTTAGCTTCTTGTGCCCAGCTACTCACACAGATAAGTCGTCATAAACCAGATAGACTAAGTGAGAATGATAGCAACTGGTATAGCAAGGTATTACAACTTATAATGTATGTATTGATATCGCAATAATTGAGTTGGTAATTACACAAAAATCTATTCAATCAATCCATAAAATTTACAAGCCACATTTATTACAGATAGATAGATAGCGACACAACAGTGTGTGTTGTTTTATTGTCCGCATTCAAAAAATACAGAAATTTAGCTTCCATTGGTTTAAAAGACATAAAAATCCACTTAAAAACATTATATACAAATATTACATTAAATTAGATAAAACTCTTTAAATTTGAACAATATTTTGAACCATAGCTATTCACATTACATTAAAAAAAAAAAACGACCAAAACACGGAAGTAAAGTTAAAGTAAAATAAGCAAGGCAAAACGAACGATACTAGAAATTAACGCTTAACGGAGGAATTTAGTGTGTGAATGGACATTGGAACGAAGGACTGTCTAAATCGAGAGAGGTTTGTTCGTGGTACACGGAATCTAATTCCAGAACGGGTTAAAACATAACAATCGAAAAGGGGATGGGTTGGATCACTAATTATTGCATGGACTTTAGAATGTAACCTTTTCTCATAGATCGTGTCATAGATTGGCAAGGTGACACCAATGGTGCGTTGGGCCATTTTCTTATCCGTTCGAATTTACCTTTATTGCGTTGTGATAAAGATCCAAAGTTACATATTATGCAAAAAGTTAAAATACTCTGCACAACTGATCTATAAAACAGGGTTAAAATATTTCTGTCCACATTAAATTTCCTGAGTTTTGTAAGGAAAAACAACCTCTGGTTGGCTTTACCATACAGTACTTTGGAGTTTTCGTTCCAGTTGAGCTTGTCGTCGATGACTGTACCTAGATATTTATATTCATTGACCCTTTCTACCTTTTGGCCACTAATACACAGTGGGTCATGAGCCATAGTGTTTCGGCGAAAATCAACAATCAACTCTTTTGTTTTCTTAACATTGATCAACAGAAAGTGACATTCACACCAGTTAGTAAATTCTGTTTCAGCTTTTAGATATGATGTTGTATCATTATTTGTTAAATACCCAGTAATGACCGTGTCATCCGCATATTTAATAAAAGTGCAATCAGGACGAGAACACAAACAGTCACTTGTATAAAAAGAAAAGAGAACTGGTGATATAACGCACCCATGTGGTGCCCCTGTGTTTATGATGATAACATCGGAATTCACATTTACTATTTTAACCCACTGTAGTCTAGTCCTTAAAAAATTATGAATCCATTGCACAATTTTAGGAGAAATATTCATCTGTAAAAGTTTGTTGACGAGTATGTGGGGTTGAATTGTATTAAAGGCGCTCGAAAAATCAACAAAAAGAGACCTAGCATATGACTTTGGTATGTCCAGGTGGCTATACAACTTGTGAAAATATACAAGTACTGCATCGTCAACCCCCTGTTACCCCGATATGCAAATTGGAAACGGTCAAGACAGGAACCAGCCTGGTCAACAAGAAATTTCAATACCAGCCTCTCAAGTCATTTCATAATATTAGATGTCAATGCAATGGGTCTGTAGTCATTCAGTACTGAGGCATTTTTACCCTTAGGAACCGGAATTATCATAGACGTCATTTGAAAAATGATTTGAAAAATAGAAGTCATTTGGAAAATGGTTTTAAAAACCTCTGAAAGCTGATGACTGCATTTCTTTAAGACTATATTTGCAATACTATCTGCTCCTGAGGCCTTATTTACATCCAGACGTGAAAACACTTTCTTAACATCAGATTCATAATAATACTAATAAGGTCACATGCAGAACTAATTTTAAGTGTTTCTTCCAGAGAACTGTTCTCTTGCGTAAAGTCATGTATGTCAAATCTGCAATAAAACTCATTCAATTCATTTGCAAAATCCATGTTACATTCTACAGTCTGTTTCTTTGGCTTGTAACCTGTAATAGTTTGCATTGCTTGCCAAGCAGCACGTGGATTATTTTGTTGAAAGTTCTGCTCTAGTCGTTTTCTGTAGTCAGATTTACTCAGTTTGATCTGCCGATCAAGTTGTTTCTGTATCTCTTTGACCCTGTCTAATCGTCCAGCTGTGAAGGCTTTTCTCTTCTCTCCAAGCAGTGATTTCAATTGATGTGAAACCCATGGTTTAATCGTTGGGGTAGATGCATTTGGTGGACAGTGGTACTATTGAATCAACACAAAACTTGATGTAATCGGTGACTACTGTTACAATGGTATCGATTGAGTTCGACAGGTCCACTAGAACACTCCAATCAGTGCACTCAATGCAACCTCTTAACTTTTCAATGGATTCATTGGACTCATTATTCAATGGATTCATTATTATAATTATAACATCTAATCTTTATTTTTTTCTTCAAAAAATAACATTTAGGTAAATTAATTTGGGTTTTATAAATAAAATTAATTTTTCTGCCCTTTAAACAAAACAAAAACCCAAAACAAATAAAAATTTAGGCATTAATTTGGATTTCATAAATTATTTTTTTTAATAAAAAGAATGCCTAGGATGGCTGCCATCTTGGAATTTTGTATTTTCAAATTTATGAAATGTATGTTTGATCTCAACGCTCTGCATGAAGCATAGCAGGGGGTGTGAATGACAATGAAAAGCACAATTCAAATATCTTTGCCGATATTACGATAATGAAAAAATGTATATCGCCTAAGCTTAGTCAGCAAAAGGTTCATAATTTGTATTGAAGATGACTGGGGGCAACCTGTGCTTATTTTCTGTTGGCAGGTTACAACATTAAACCTTGATGGGCAACATATCAGTAAGTTGTCCAATCTGGAGAGACTGGAGAATTTACGATGGGCTTCCTTCAATGACAATGACCTAACAAAGATGGAGGGTTTGGATCAATGTATTCAGCTAGAGGAACTGTCTCTGGAGGATAACTGCATTTATAAACTGGAAGGTTAGTGTAGTATTCTTCAGTCAAGATAATACATTTTTAAAGCAGAATCTTGGCAATGGGGCTTAAAATATTTGTAAGAACTTACTGATAGAGAAATTAAGAAAATCACTGTTGTAATTTTTTGGAAGAGGATCAAACCATACTGACAAAAATTTTGAGTTTATCAACCACCAGCTCTTCTCAGAACCATGATATTATTGCAAATCTTCCGTAGATAAGTTTGGACGCCCCCTGAGATGGAATATCGTAAATATTTCAATTATTTTGATGTTTATCAGTGTCTAATGTTACTTTTCTTGACTGAAAGCTCATGAAATATTTCTGATATTCCATCACAGGGGTCAAAAACTGCTTCTAAGAGTATGCTTACTCACTTTGAACCAACAACCAACCTGGAAAGTATCAGCTTATTTTGATGTTTCAAAAATAGTGAAATGCATTCAGATTTTTGTATTTATTCAAATGTGGAAGTTGGTAAAAAGTACACTTTCCTTAAAGTCCAAGTCACAGTAGTTGAGACCTGAAGCCAAGTAACAAAGCAAACAACTGATCTAGTCCCAGTGGATTTCATGATTTTGGACAGTCTCGAGTCCCAGGCTTAGACTACTATACTGTCGACAGGCCTCATTGAATGTAAGACTTCAGAACAATAAACTTTGTATCCTTGATAAATTGAGAATAGTGATGACCAACTTAAAAACAGTGTACACAAATACATGGAACCCTTCTATTTGCAGGGGGACTATGGAGGGAGTGCACCACTTTTTCTGGGGGCATGTCAAAAAGAGGAAATAGTTTTCAATACTTTACGATAATACATGTCCACTAGTATGAATTTCAGAGTGTTAATAAAGATCGACATTTGAAATTACACTGTAGCCCTCGAAAATGGTTTTATTATTAAAATCGAAGTGAAAACTTTAATTATTTGCAAAAGATTCAAAAACTGTTTACAAACAACAGTGTTGGATTAACCCTAACAATCCCTATCCAGTCAAACTCCAACACCAGGATTTGTTGGAATCTGTTAGGATGGGTACTGGACCCCTAAACTGATTGTCTTTTACACTGGGTTAGGCATACCTCCAGAATCAGAGTCCAACAGTTTGTGTGTACAGTTTGCCATAAGGTGTTGGAATTTGCAAGGATGGGTATGGTTCCTAGTAAATTACACTAGGGAGTTAGGGTTAATGCCCTTTTGGATAATGTTTGATTGTATAAATAATGTTAGTTTTTACTAATCTGAGCGATTACCAAATGTATATGGTTGCACCTTACTAAAATAATGACTAAATTCATGCGCCTACCTCATTAGTATTATTTTTATGCCCTAAAAAATTATGAAAAACAAAGATTTGAGGTCCATACATTCAAGGAATGGTTCAGTATTGTGACATACATGTAAAGTCATTAACTACCAACTTTGAGTATTTTGGATACACTATTGGCCCTGAAAAGCGGTCGTAATTTGCTTCTAAGCATAGGACCCTATTTCCCAAAATGGATATGTATTTTTTTGCCAGTGTGGGCGTTTTCACTAGTGTAGAGGGTGGTTTTCTTTGGGATGAGAATAACTTGACTGGCCTCTGGACTATCCACAATAAATTGGAAACATCTGAGATTTCTAATTGTTTTTTAATTATTTGTTTACATTTTGTTTTTAGCACCGATTCCTGTGGAAGTTTATGTAGTTGGGTGCACCCATATACATATAGGGGTTTAGTGGGTACATCTGTACATCAGGCCAGTTTTTTAAACTTGTTTTTAGGGGAAATTATGCTGAAATTATGTGAGATTATGGTTGCTCATCTGGGTTAGGCTGGTGCCCGCATGGAGTGCTTTTTTTATGTTGGGGTGATCTGTGTACAGTGCTGCCATAACAGCCCACTCTATATGATGGAGCAGATTTTGTCAACCTACCACCACATGCGCTCAAAGCACGTTTCCTTAAAAACATTTGTTGTGGACAATGTTAGAATTATTTCTAAATTGGCAAAGCTCAGGGCCTTCATCCTGTGTATACAGTGCAAGAAGCGCAATACTTGAACATTATTTTGTATCATGGAGCATCAAGTAAGGGACCCCATTTTTCATGCATTCCGATTCCATGCCCCATAGTTACACCACTGAGTGGTTCTTACATGTAAATAAACTACAGGTTATGCATGATTACTCATCTGCTCTTGCCATTGTTATTGTATATGCCATTTAATACATGTATATGAAGAATATGATGTACATATCCAAAGTGACTCAACACCAAAGCATGTTTTTTTTTACTTTTCTTGATTTTTGAGACCAATTAATTTTGGAGAACTCATTAGTCTAAGATTGAGACAAGTCTCAGACCGCAGGGAGTTGAGACGAAGACCAAATCCAAGACATACAAAAAATGGTCTTGGGACTATATACTAAGATTAAGACGGATCTATATTTTATAATATTTAGTTTATAACCTTCATATATGCTTTATTACATTTTTCAGGCATTGGAAAACTGACTAAACTGCACACTCTAAACCTAAGCTGTAATAATGTGGTTACATTAGAAGCAGCAGGACTAGACAGGTTGACCCAGCTTCAGTGTCTGTCTCTTAGTAATAACAGGATAGTATCTCTGAATGGTCTTGGAAAAGTCACTTCACTTCTGGAGTTGTACATTGGGAATAATTGTATCAAAAACATGAGAGAGATATTTAATCTTAAGGTAAGAAAGAGTATTTTGTAGATGTACATGTAATATCCACAATGATATGGATCAACTTGTTAAAACACTCCAGTTCCCTCAGTTGTTGGTGAATTATAATAATGTGCAAGTCTGTAATTTATTAACATAAGTCACTCTCAACCTAGCCTTTAGTCAAAATGCACGTGACCGGAACCCAACACAACCCTAAAGAAAGACCATGCATGCGATCTTGAGTGGCGAAGCCACAAGCGCTTTTACCAGTTTAATTTATTTAAAACAATCACTGTAAGCAAAATGTTGGGCTTGTCTATATTTAAATAAGTGATAGAAGGTGCTGGGTAGAGGACGCTGTTGCAGGAACACGATATTCTGATATGCTTGTACCTTTATCTCACTATACTCAAAAGTTTCCTGTATTGTGACACCACTACTCCGAATTGTTTGCATCCAGCAATTGCCATACTGTTGTGGATCACCCTTGTGATTTCATCATTGTTGATGTTTTTTGCTAAAACATTCCAAATCTCAGACAGTAATTTTTCTTGGGAGTGTTAACACATGGTGGCCATCCTGGATTGTACTCTGGATTCCTGTATTGTTCACTCGCACACAGTAGCTTTGTATTTTACATCGGACTTGCAGGTCAGTTATCAGTTATGTTAGAGACCCACATCCTGTCACTCTTGTTAATCATCCCAACACTAACCAGTAATTTTTCAATGTCTGATCAATATGTATCGCCGTACAAACTGACCCATGTAAAATCCTTGAACTTGGACTCCTTCATGTGGTACCCGGCAGCTAGTTTTGCAGGTCCAAACTTCACTCCATATGAATAATAGGAAAGCGGTCCTTCTCTATCTCAGTACCTTACTAATAATCCAATCGCACGATACAGAAGTCAACCCTGGACCATACAAGCCAATGCGGTGTATGTAACAAGGCTGTGCGGTGGTCCCTGCACCAGAACAGCAGTAGCATGTGATACTTGCGATACATTGTATCACAGCGACTGGATGGACATGTCAAATGAAACATATAATGGACTAAATAGATCCAACATTGCATGGATTTGTGATAAATGTCTGAACTCCATGACTTCTCGTCCACCCTCCTTAACGACAACACTGTCGACTGTATAGGATGCAGATGACTGCCTGGTAGAACAGTATGCTTTAAGCTGAGGTAGTTTAAGACTGTCCAGTGAATGAGGAAGCAGAGAACAATGCATTTTACGGCAAGACTGTGAGACTAACAACTTGTCTGCGATGCCTCGGAGATTGAATACCAAGTGTGTCATGAAGATTCAGTGGAAGAGAGGAGATGGCTTTATTTTGAAGACTGTCTAAAATCCTTGAGTTTGATTGTGCTGCTGTTCCCAAATTGGGTCTGATGAAAGACTTGTATATTGTGGCTGTGGTACTACTATTAAGGTTGTTCCACTTTGCTTTCCTCATCATTCCAAGCTTTCTACTAGTAGTCCTAGCTATTTTGATGTGTTGTGTCCAGGTGAGTTGGGCATCTAATGTGACCCCCCAGGATCTTGATGGAGGCCATGTCACTTAATCACTCCTCAAGAAATGTTAGTTGAGGATGCAGTGGGTTTGTAGTTGTTTCTTAGCCCAAGAAGCTAGTTTTGTTATATCACTTTGAAGTGATGCTGCACAGTGTATTCTCTCAGCAGGTGATGTAATTGTAGAGAAAAGGGAACAGTTGTCTACATAGCTGAAAATTCTATTTTCAAGGTTTTCAGCAATGTCGCTGATGAAAAAGAGAAGGACCAAGTACACTGCCCTGGGAGACACCAGAAGTGATAGGTGAGATGCTTGAGAGTTGTCCTCCAACAGAAACTTGCTGAAATATGTTGCTTAAATATAATTTGAACCAGCAGAGTAGATGACCATACAGTGATCCCACAATTCTGCAATTTAGCAAGAATACCCGTATGCCATACTTTATCAAATGCTGCCGACAGATCAAGTGCAACGAGCCATGATTCAAAACCTTTATCAAGATTGTCTGGAATTTGTTGTGTGATGAGAAGAAGTGCATCATTAGTGGATCTCTTAGGTCGGAAGCGGAACTGTAGATGAGGAAGGAGACATTAATAAGACAGTATGTCGGGAGAGCCTTGTTTACATTCCTTTCCATCACCTTAGAAATGACTGACAGAAGGGCTATTGGTCGGTAGTTCTGAGGATCACTTGGTGAGCCAGGTTTTGGAATAGGTGTTACATGTGTGCACTTCCAGGCAGATGGCATAGTACCATCATTTTGCGAAAGAAGCATATGAGTGGAACAGCTTGTTCTGGAGCAGCTGGTTTCAGAACAATATTGCAGGAATCTTGTATGGTCCGGTAGCCTTGTGTATATCAAGGTTTTTGAGCTCCTTTAATACTGCTTTCAGAACTAATTACTACTCAATTGAGAATTTCACATGGTGTCAACGCAATTATTAGTCTTGACTTCACCATGCAAAGCTATAAGTTTTACCTAATACTGCTTTAGTTGAAAATTTAAATTGTCAAGTTCCTCTGTGATTGTGAGGTGAATATCTGGAGCAAGCTCATTATCTGGGTTGAGCAGTTTACGAGTGAATGATCGGGTAAGTGCTTCAGCTTTAGCTTTGTTGTTGGTGATTGGCTGATTGTTGACAAAGAGGCTGGGAACACTAGAGGGATGATTTATATTTAGTGAAGATTTTAGAGTGCTCCAACACTGCTTGGATGATTTTGTACTCATCGTCAAGAGAAGATCGGAAGACGACGTCACCACCCTCAAAGATGACTTTATCCGCCTCCAGGCCTGGGAGAAAACATGGCTGATGTCATTCAATACGGACAAATGCGAAGTGCTCAGAGTTACCAACAAAGGAAAAATGTCTTGTACTCCCAGTACACCATCCATGGGACTGTACTCCGCACTGTTGATGAAGCCAAGTACCTTGGAGTCACCATTCAAAGCAACCTCAATTGGGAAAACTCATGTAAACAACATCTGCAAAAAGGCAAACGGCACCAGAGGATTCTTACAAAGGAACCTGAGGAAATGCACACCCAAGGTAAAGGAACGGGCATACAAGACCTATGTCCGACCAACGCTTGAAAATGCCTCATCAGTATGGGATCCCCACACCCAAGATCAAGTGTTCGAGATAGACATGGTGCAGAAATGCGCAGCTCGCTTAGATAAGTCCGACTACCACCAGCGACACAGTGTTACCCCGATGCTGCAAGACCTTCAATGGCAAAGCCTGAATGAGCAATGTGCGCAAAATAAAGTCATCATGCTGTACTGCATCATCCATGGATTAGTTGCATTACCATCTGGTCCTCCATACTTCATACTATCAACAAGATCAACCAGAGGACACCACATGTCACCACTTCAGACAACAACACTGCAGAATAATGGTCTTCCAGTACTCCTTTTTCCAAGAGTCATTTGCCTACGGAACCAACTGCCAACTTCTGTTGTGTCTGCCCAATCCCCTGATGCAGTTCAACAGTAGACCGAATCCACTGACCCTACGCTCACCAGAGAACAGTGGTTTTTACTGCACCATGTATATAACTATTAAGAATGTCATGTTCCTGCTCACACCATTTACATTGCACACAGTATGACTATACTCCCTTATGAGAGGAATGTACTTCACTGGAAGACTAGTAAGACTACCATAACAGATTAGTTACCTAATGCATTATGTATTAACATTTCTCTACTAAATCGGTAGAGAAATATAAAGAAAAACATAAGACCACAGAACGGACAGCTAAAAGCCCTTGGGGCATCCACACTTGCGTGCGCGGTCTTTTTTGCGTGCATAATCTCTTTTGTGTTCTGGGTTGCCAGATACTCTCAACCAACAAGCACCCATCTCGGTCTGTCTCAGATAAAACAGTTGTTGTAAAATATGAAAAATAATTTCAAAAATTAATTTCTGTCATCTGAAGATAAAAATTCCCAGTCGGAATGAATATGAACAATCTGAATGCGTTTTCACTATTTTCTCTTCAACTACACAATGATATAAACTGAATATGTCTTGATTCCTATAATGGATGTATAACATAAAAATGTTATGGATGCATTAACGTATGCTTTAAGATATTGAATAACAACAACACAACAACACAACACAACAACACAACACAACAACACAAGGGTATACATGTATATCAGTAAAAACGCTTTGTGTATTTTTGTTCTTTAGAGAAACCTTTATTTTAAACCTGCCCATCTCCCTCATATTGTCTTGGTGGAAAATAATCTTATGATTTAGAAACTGGTTGTTTTTAATTTTTCAGCTTCTGCCAAACTTTGTTATCCTGGATTTGTGTGGAAACCCTGTAGCTTCCGTAGATAATTACAGGTTGTTTGTAGTCTACCATCTCAAAACATTAAAAGCCTTGGATGGAATTGCAGTGGTAAGCTTTTTAGATGCTCGGGATTAACCTGAGCACCTCTTTGAAACTGTTTGTTTTTTAGGTGTTTGGAACTTTAACCCTTTAAACTCAGGCATGTTTTGGTGAATTTTGTTCTTTGTATAAAAAAATTCTGCCTTATTTCTCAAAAACCTTATCACATTATATACCATTGGAAAGCTTACATATGGGCCTACATTTTTATCAAAGTTTTGACTCCCACTAACCTTTTGGAAAAAAATGGCGTACAGGGCTGAGTTTAAAGGGTTTCAACCTTAACATGTACATTGTAGTTGTTTCTAAAGTTGTGATGTCAAATAAACTCAAAGCTTAATATTTCAACAAAATCTTATCTCATGAACCACAAGAAATAAATTCACAATCCTTGCATCATCTTAAAGATCTTGAATTATGTGACATTTCGTACACTGATCATGACCCCCAATTTGACCTTTCCTTCCAGTCAGTTTAAGTGAACAAATATTCTGAAGCACTATTGTAGGGTCTGCAGCCAATGATGGTGGTGG
This sequence comes from Zoroaster sp. YZ-2022, assembly GCA_029582265.1. Taxonomy (NCBI): domain Eukaryota; kingdom Metazoa; phylum Echinodermata; class Asteroidea; order Forcipulatida; family Zoroasteridae; genus Zoroaster; species Zoroaster sp. YZ-2022. The sequence continues at coordinate 11,335,179 of CM055821.1, read as the reverse complement.
TTGTGGGTGGTGGGGGTTCTGGAGGGGGGACATTTAGTTGGCTCGACATTTCCATCGGTGTGCTCTGGTCGTTTTCTCCCGAAGATGGTCGGTGCATGTTGGTCGGGGCATCGGGTTGGCTGGGGGTCCTCCCCGGGGCTCTCACGGCTTGGGTGGAGATTGTTTCGGTGCATGGTGTCATCCACAGGTTTTACTATATTTTGAACTTGTTATGTTCTCTGTACAGATGGTTTTGTTGTCTGTGGTCTGTCCACTGTTTGCGCGTTTCTCTGATTGTTAGGTGTTCGAGCAACAGCGCGAACACCTATTGTTTTTGTACTGTTTTTTAGGTGTTCGAGCGACAGCGCGAACACCAATTGTTTGTTTTTTTATTGTTTTTTTTACTTCTCCATCTCAGTGGCGCTTGTCCGGCAACAAAGGCATCCTTGCTGAGCATATACAGCCTTCAAACTTAACACATGAACAGAACATAAGCTTACGAAACCAAATCAACTTGATGCCATTTTTCTATTACGGAATGATGTTTTTCGAGGCATTTTTCGAACTAAAACGCAGACGACGAAACAAACATTAACAAAAAGCCTACACTTTTTCCCAATTGCACCACGCATTTTTCGGAATCATTCATGTTACCACTGTGCATTAGTATTCTCAATTGGTGTAAATTTCGCAGCCGGGACAATGCAATGTGTCACTTCGTGCTGTATCCGAAAATCATACACAGTCACTTCGCGGTGCAGCATGCCGCGACGCGTCGGTGCACTCCCATCATTGAACTGTCTTTGTTGCATGGTTTTGTGTCACAGTATCTTTGTAAGTAGAACAAATAACAATATTCTTAACAGTCATACACTGTTAGCACGAACAGACATTTGTAGAAAAACCTATTTAGTTTCGTGTTTTGATGCTTGCCAACGAAGTTATATTTCGTGTGGTTCCTCAGTGTTGTTGTTTTGCATCGGTCATGAATATTGTGGGGGAGTCAAGGTACATGACGACATGTCAACCAGTACCACTGGGCCAAAAAATGAGGAAAATGCTTATTAGGCTTGATAGACCATCGATCAACTATGGAGAAAGGCATAGACTGAACAAACCGGTGCTTAGTAGCATCTACCTGGACATGGTGGATTCTGGGTGAGTATCTTAATCATGATCAATATTAATTTGCATTGCCATCGGTAGACATAACATGATGTACTTGTGTACATAATGAACACAATCATGACAGTGTCCCCTGGCAATTATGTGAAACCCCTGATTACATACTCTACATATTTGACAGGAAAAATGGTGAAAGGGAAGCTTCAATTTTGGTTTAGATTCTATTGGTTGGGACATATAGGCCTAATGACCAAATTAATTTGTCCGAAGTGCTTTTATCTTAGAGAAACAAAAAAAACAATTATAAAAAAAATTATGTAAAAATTCAAGAAGTTAGCAGATATAACTTTATGAAACACGAGGGGGAGCACCTATTTTTAATAAATTTTCACAGATTTTCACATAAAATTTTCAGGAGATCTAATATTAACGTGTTACAAGGTTGAAGTTAATGTTCATTATTAAATACCAATGATGAACATTTCATTTAGTTTTAATGGTTGTTTATTACAAAAAATTAAGGTTTAGTATAATATGTTATTATTTTTTGCTATAGCAGTACTGGCATTTCAGTCCAACAGAAGGGGTGTATCTGATAACCACCTTTCCAATCCATGTCAGTTAAACAACATTTATTTAAATCTAAGCCCTTACTCTTTTCAATCTTAATTTTTTTTTAGAAAGAGGACAGAAACATCTTGCAACTTCAGCTATGCAGAATTGATGCTGGGTGTGATTTTTGACATAATGAAGCACCTAGTCGTCAGTCAATGGAATTGGTAATTTGGGCCCCTTATACTTTTATTGCTTGTTTGCCCCACCCTTCCCTAGTTCTTGGATTCTATAGTGCTGCAATGATAGACCAAACAATTTTAGAAAACAAATGTGTTGGTTCATCACCAGTGGCAGTACATGCCATCACCAAGAACTTGGGGGAGGGGGGCAGGCATTTTATTCCAAAATTACCGATTCCAATGACAACCCCTGAATGTCACCCATTCTGAACTGTCATTAAATCGCACATACAGAGTGTACATTTATTATAAATGCAGATTGTTTCCATTTTCTTGTCAACAAAGGATCATGGTATGGTTCATTTACACTGAAGTCATTTCACTTGTTACATGTGTAAGACCATGCACACTCATTTCTAGATTGGTTACGAGTAGGTTAAACAGGTCAACAAAGTGGTTTCAATTGATTGTGGGGGAGGGAAGTGTGTAACCACAAAAGTCAAGTCATGAAACCTGTAGCTTACTACATGGGAAATAAATCTTCCAAACTCTATCTGAACTCGCTCAAGTCCTTTTGTCTTTATTCTCCTTGATTTCACTCTACTGATCCTTCCTTAAGTGGATATACAACTGATGTGAGTTGTTATGAGTGGATATGGGTGATATAGGTGCGGTTCACTGTAATAAACCACAAAAACACTAATGAGTAATGAGCCAAAATATAGGGATTTACATGAATGCTTAAACGATACACGCAACAATACAGCGATCTTATGTATGTGAATTATCTCCGATGTTATGACTAAATATCCGCTAAATTTAAACAATTAAACACTTCAAAAATGCCCCAAATTTAACTAAATGTCTTCTTCAAAGTTTACATTTAGCGATTAGTAACAATTAAAACAGAAATAATACCGATTGTGTGGAGTCTGGGGTAGATAAAATATCAATTTCTGGAATTACGTCGTTCATATTTCACAACTGTGAGTACAAGTCGTGGTGTGACCTGTGACCTACGCGCAAGCCTATCCAAGTAAACAAAGGGGGCGCCCTACACAAATCACCATGAATGAAATCAGCCGTAACTGGTAAGTCAACATTACAAAACCCAACAGACAGTTAAAATAAATATGTATTTCATTGTTTTATTAGCAATTTACAAGCACCCATACAACTCTTTGATTATTTCAATGTCTAAAAATTTATGTACAAAATGACATCTGATCTTTAGGTTGTAATTCTGTAGTGTGGATGCAGCTACAGACATTTTGCCAATCATGTGTACAACCTTGAAAATGTAAAAATCAATGTAGAATTTGACCTGTGACCTATGTACGTGCAAGCCTATCCAAGTAAACAAAGGGGGCGCCCTACACAAATCACCATGAATGAAATCAGCCGTAACTGGTAAGTCGACGTTACAAAACCCAACAGACAGTTAAAATAAATATGTATTAGCAATTTACAAGCACCCATACAAATCTTTGAATGAAATCAGCCGTAACTGGTAAGTCAACGTTACAAAACCCAACAGACAGTTAAAATAAATATGTATTTCATTGTTTTATTAGCAATTTACAAGCACCCATACAACTCTTTGATTATTTTAATGTCTAAAAATTTATGTACAAAATGACATCTGATCTTTAGGTTGTAATTCTGTAGTGTGGATGCAGCTACAGACATTTTGCCAATCATGTGTACAACCTTGAAAATGTAAAAATCAATGTAGAATTTGACCTGTGACCTACGCGCAAGCCTATCCAAGTAAACAAAGGGGGCGCCCTACACAAATCACCATGAATGAAATCAGCCGTAACTGGTAAGTCGACGTTACAAAACCCAACAGACAGTTAAAATAAATATGTATTAGCAATTTACAAGCACCCATACAAATCTTTGATTATTTCAATGTCTAAAAATTTATGTACAAAATGACATCTGATCTTTAGGTTGTAATTCTGTAGTATGGATGCAGCTGCAGACAATTTGCCAATCATGTGTACAACCTTGAAAATGTAAAAATCAATGTAGAATTTGTTTTCAAATTTTATAAATGATTTTTTAATTATTTGCAGTATAGATGAAAACAAAGACAGTTTATAAGCATGTCACCATAAGGAGATGCTTGATTACAGTGTCACTATCATTATATTTTTGTTATAAACTTAACCTGAAAGTGAAGTATATTATAAATAAAGATCACTCTCAGTATACAAACATGCAGTCCATCAATTAAATTTATTTTTGTACAAGACTTAATACCAAGAGATAAATACCAATGTTGGCTTCATTTAAATCTAGAATTGAAAGGTTTTTCCATAAACAAAATGAAAAGGGCAAGCAATTATCAGATTTGATCCAGTGGATATAATTACATTTAATTTTGTTTGAATTGGGAATTATTTACTTTTGACAACTCTTCTGCGGGGGGCAGGGGAAGATGGAAAGCACGGGAAGATGGAAAGCAGGGATGCAAGCTTTCTTCCAACTTTATCATGTAGTAGTTATAAGCTTATTTTCTAATGAAAGGCTATTTAGCTGATATCCATACAAGCTTTGAAGACTGCAGACATCAGCTATTTGACATAAGCTGTATTGTTTCTTCTTCACCCAACTACTATACGGCTGTGCTTTGAGTAGACTCTGTGGTACCCGATACATGAACATGGATGAAATGCACAATTATTAGCTAACTTTCTATTATGTTCCATGTAGGGAAAAATTAATCACAACATGGAAATGGAAATCTCAGGAGTGTAAAGACTCTACTCTCACAGGGTAACTTTTCCTTGGTAAAGTTGGAAAAACAAGGAAAGGGGAAATATTTATATACTCTTCCATGCTTCAGTGTCTTCAGTAACCCCCAGCTCCCCCAAACAATTTAACCCATACTTCCTGCTCTTTGAATTTGCAGCCAAGTTTAATCCAGTTACTATACATGTAGTCCCCTTCTACCCTAAATCAACTTTGTGACTTTATGCCCATAATAACGCTGAATAGGTTGATCTGGCTACCTACAACCCTGGCAAACTATTTTCATATGAGTGATTTTAAATGTTGATTTATCATCTAGCATACTTTTTGAAAAGCATGTGTTGGGCTAGTGTCAATATTTACAATAAAAAACATAGTGTTCCAAGTCACACTTGTTAATTTATTGCTTAAATCTCACAACTTTTCCAAGTTCAACAGCCAATATCTCAAGAACTAAATGACCTATTAGAAAACAAAAAACACAATTGAATTCCTTACATTAATAGCTTGTAATTCTTGTGAAATGAGTTACCATAAATGCTTTGATGGTCAAATTAGTGGCACACGAAGTAACAATTTTGCAAATTTTAAAAGGTCATATCTCATATCTCATAGCTTCAATTTGATGTATAACTTGACAAATCTGGGTGGAAAAAATAAAAACAGGGTATTAAAGCTAGTATATAAATGTAATCTTACCTACTCAGTAAGGTGGAGAACATATGGATGATGATGGACGTATGTATACTTCAAATTATTCCAAGATATTTATTTCATGAAAAATCAGGCCTCGTGTTCAGATTTGGAGGCAATGTGAATGGGAATTTTGGCATGGTTCCTGTGTATGAAATATTCTTTGAAATATATACATATCAAAACTACATGTATGGTCAATGACGTCATTACTACGTCACTACGGAAAATTAAAACAGGTCGAAAAAAATTATTTCTCTATCTCAAAAATTATAGATCAGAATCTATAATTATCAGAATCTATAATCTATGTCAATATGAAGACAACTGGAAAGTTTCATCTTAATCACGTGACCAAAACTTAATATATGAGAATAAAAAAGTAGTTTACGATACAACTTTAAAGGTTAATAAACAAATTAGGCGATGCTGTTTCCTTCGCCAATAATTCAAACTAAAGAGGGCGCTATGCACATTTAGCGGTTGGACATAATATTATGTCCAACCACTAAATGTGCATAGCGCCCTCTATTAAACTAGCAGACGAAACCATTGTTGTGACATTCATTTAGGCTTTTACAGATCTCTGATATTGTAATCAAATTAATTACTTTTTTCTTCTCCTCGCTGAGACTTATCAACAACAACAAAATCAGTTCCAAAGTTCACAGAGCCTTCAAACTTGACAGATACTTATACCATAACATGTAGTTGGCAATAAATTTATGACATAGTTTCAGGTAAAGTTGTGATGTCATGGTGACGTCATCAGATAGCGAAATACACTAAAATCAAATTTTAATATTTCCAAAAATCATATCTCATGAACCACAAAAGATATTTTCACAATCTTTGCATCATCTTACAGATCTTGAATTATGTGACATTTCGTACACAGACATGACCCCAATCAGACCTCTCTTTCCGGTCGAAACTGGATATGGTATATGCCTTCAGTGGACGAAATTACTATTGACATGTGACCTTTTTAAAAATGTGACTGATGACGTCATCACCTGTCACAGTGCCCTTTTGTGGCATGTTTAGAAACATAATAATCTCAAAAATCATAGGAAATTTGAATATGACTTCTGCGAATAAAGTGATAGTGACATCTTATATTCTCAAAAAATATGTTTAATAACATCATCAAAGTTTAGAGGGCCACCTAATGGCATTTTTTTTAAAGGGATTATTTTCCAATCTCAGAAATTGAACCAAAGCAAGTACTAACGTTATTTTTTCATGATCAAGAGGAAGTTTCATTGTGTCATGACCTTCAAATCACATGTTCTGATCTTTACTTCCGGTCCAAACAGGAAGTCCAAAGTCAACACATTCTAATGCAAAATTGATATATTTTTGAATATGAAATTGATATTGTAATAATAAAAGATGATACACCTTTGCAAAATATGATATTGACATTATCGTTGACAATTTGATTGAACCGGAAGTGGACTCGAACACCGTGTGTTTGTTCTAACAAACACTTCAGCTCTAGTTTTTTTTGGTGTATGTATGTTGTTTGTTTGTATATGCTGTTTACCTGTTTGTTTATGCTTGCTTTTTTGTCTGTTTTTGTTTTATTGCACAAATGCAGTTGGAAAGCCTCGTGACAAGCTTTAAGCTTTTTAGGCAATCCTGCAGGCCTGTGTTTTGTGCAATATTTATTTTGTCCGTTTCTATAAGTCTTTTTTCGACTTGAAATGTGTAATATTGTGCTTCTCTGTCATTTTGTCCACTTGTTATATTGTGTGTGTATGTTTTTATATTAGCACTGCGAAGCAGGCTGATATATTGTAATCTAAATTTTTTTTCTTTTTTTCTTTCTTTCTTTCTTTCTTCGGGCAAACGGTCACGTGACCAAAATAAAAATGGCCATAACTCCTAAACTATTTGACCGATTTTAAACAAACTTGGTCAAATTAAACCTTGACACCTTGCCAATGGTCATCTGGTGGTCAGTAGTGGTCATTTCATGAATATTTACAAAATGCTTCTTCTCCCACATTCTTTAGCCAATTGCAGCCTAACTTGGTCCAATGCTTCATTGACTCGAGCCCCATTTGGGGGTGTTCACAGATTTCAGCCAGTGGTCACCTATCGGTCAACAGTGGTCATTTCATGAATATTTACAAAATGCTTCTTCTCCCACATTCTTTAGCCAATTGCAGCCTAACTTGGTCCAATGCTTCATTGACTCGAGCCCCATTTGGGGGTGTTCACAGATTTCAGCCAGTGGTCACCTATCGGTCAACAGTGGTCATTTCATGAATATTTACAAAATGCTTCTTCTTCCACATTCTTTAGCCGATTGCAGCCTAACTTGGTCCAATGCTTCATTGACTAGAGCCCCATTTGGGGTGTACACAGATTTCGGCCAGTGGTCACCTATTGGTCAGCAGTGGTCATTTTATGAAAAAAAATTAAAAATGTCGTTTTCACATTTTAAATGTATTTCATCTATCTGGGGATTTTTATAAAGTTTGGCCGATGGTCATCTAGTGGTCAGTAGTGGTCATTTAATCAATGTTTACAAAATGCTTCTTCTCCCACATCCCATGCTATTTTTAAATGATAGCTTGGTCATTATACATTTAAAAAACTCGGTCAGCTGCTTACCAAAAGGGAGTTCGTAAAAAATGCTAAGCGGCTGATATTCATGCTTCGTGAAGCACATTAGCTCTAGTGTTTGTTTTGTCTCATCATTCTTTTGTCTGCCTGTTCTTCTTTGGTTGTTTGTCAGTTTCTTTGTCTCTTTTTTTAGTTTGTTGCTTGTTTTTATTTTATTTTGTTTCTGTTAAGTTTAAATGCTATTTTGATGTACATGTATATGTAAATTTTTATGAATTGATATGTGTAATTTTAATGTTAAATTATTGATGAATCTTAGTTTTGTCTACTGCCTGTAAAATGATCTAAATAAAGAAATAAAGAAAATTTGTATATGCCCTCTGTGGATGAAATTACTATTGACATCTGACCTTTTCAAAATATGACCTGTCACAGTGCCCTCTGGCAGAAGGTTTAGAGAAAAAAAATGTTTTCTATCTCAAAAACTGTACAACAGAATTTCACCAAACTTAGAAGGTTCATACAGAACGGCAAATTTCACTACATGTATAGCTCATTTCGTGCGCATGGCGTTCACGTATTTCTGCATAGATCTTTGATTTCTATTTGCACATGGCCGTAGCCTTCAAGTCAAGTCACATGCCAAACACCAGATGTAAGTTGTGTCATTCTGAAAAGAGTCTGCAGCCAAAGTGATATAGAATGTGAATAAAGTGACTAGTGACATCTAATAGTTTTCAAAAATGTTTGATGACATCAAACAGCAGTTTTGAAAAGGGAACATCGCATAAATTATCAAACGGAATTTCACCAAATTTAGTACAATGATAAAAGACATAAAATTTATTCCTTTTGTGAGGTATAAATTCAGTCACACGACTGAACCAGAAGTTATGGTGTTCAGCCTAGTACTTTATATGTAATGATATGTTATCACGTTATGAAAAATCATATGTCCTGAACCAAAGCAGGTACTAACGCTATTTTTTCATGAACATCAGGAAGATTGATTGTGTACTATATTACCTTCAAATGACCTTTAATTCCAGTCAAACCCGGAAATTGGCACTCCAAAAAAATCGAACTGCTAGCGTTTGTTATCAAACAACCATCAAGTCTTGTTTATTATAATTATTATTATTTTGCGTTAGTACTGCATGAAACGAAAGATCTTGTTTTGTTTTTTGCCGGGTACACCTCAAGTCAAGCTACGTCCCGTAGCCTTAGATCTCTAGTGTCTTTCGCAAAATCCTTGCTGTCCCTAAGATGTTCCTGTCTGTTGAAGATGTTTCTCCAATGTCTTTGGGATTGTACCTAGTGCTCCACTACCACAGGAACAACCTTCATCTTGAATTGCCACAGCGTGCAAAGTTCTGTCGCTATTAGTCCCTTCTCCTTCGATGCTACTCTACTGTCACCGGCATAGCTATATCGCTAAGATGACACATCTTCTCAAGACATCTTCTCAAGACAACATCCGGCCGTCTATGTGCTATAAATGATCTGTCTGGATGTTGAAGTCCCAGAGGATCTTGACATGGTCCATTTCTTCTACCTTTTCCAGGACATGGTCGTACCACTTTGATTGTTTCTTGACAGGGTGCTTCTCACACAAATCCAAGTGGATCACTTTAGCCAACTTGTCGTATCACATATACAATATCACTTTTTGTTTTTATTAACTGTTAATGATGGAAAATGAGTTAACCTAACACATTTTTCGACCAACTGATCTTTTAATGTCTTTGAATATATATATGGTTCTTATCAAAAGCACAATCTCACTTCGCGATAGTTGAGATTTAAATCGTATGGATTTACAGCAAACATAGCCAATAATAACAATACTCCACCAAGCAAAGCCTCAAAACTTTCATGCTATTAATTTTTTTTAAATAAATAATAATAGATAAAAGACTAAATAAGTTGTTAATAGGCCGTATTCATAAAAATAAGTAATTACTCACTAGTAAATGCTATAAGTAAAAGCAACAGCTAGGTAAGTAAAAGGTATAGTCTAAGCAATTGCTAAAAATCTTATTCATAACCATTTGCTAAATGATTACAGTTGTTACTTGCCACAGCTAGTAAGTTCTCAAGTAGTTGCTATTGTACTACAGTACCATCCACGAGTCTTGGTATTTGGTGGTATGAAGGTGTTTGCAAGCCATTCCACATTTTCTTTGTCAAACCTAAATAAAGTTCTGTAAGTGGTAGGGTTGACTTCATCACGATTAAGCCTGATGCTATACACCTTAGGTTGTGGTCTTGGACGTAAAAACATGGCAGAAAATGTGATATGTCTGTATTGGCTAAACAGCAAGCCAAAAATTAGGTGCTTGTACAATCACTAGTAAATGCTAGTCGAAGGTCATTTTTATGAATACAAATTGAAGTAGGTGCTAATTTCTCTAGCATTTACTTATAAGTAAAAAGCAATTACTAATGCTTAAAATTTGTAGCTTTTACTTGAAAGTCATTGCTTATTTCTATGAATACACATTTAAGTAAAAGGTTAGTAAAAGGGGGTTGTTACTTTAGTAAAAGCAATTACTTATTTTTATGAATACGGCCTATTAAGTCATACAATGATGTCAACATGTAGGGGTGGGCAGATCTTTTGTACCTTTCCTTATGACAGACAAAAGCATGTTACTGGATGTAGTGTAATTATAGGACCAACATTATATAGGTAGACCTACATGCAGATGGTACAGTGTATGTGTTGCAAAATTACATTGATCACAATGGTTAACATGGTTTTGCATTCACTTTAGATAATTGATAAATTTGGCAAGCACTTGAATTGTCTGGTGATCATTCCAGATACTCTGAAGCCAATTTCACCTTAATAATTTTGATCACACAATAGGCCGTATTCATAAAAATAAGTAATTACTTACTAGTAAATGCTATAAGTAAAAGCAAAAGCTAGGTAAGTAAAAGGTGTAGTCTAAGCAATTGCTAAAAATCTTATTCATAACCATTTGCTAAATGATTACAGTTGTTACTTGCCTCGGCTAGTAAGTTCTCAAGTAGTTGCTATTGTACTACAGTACCATCCACGAGTCTCGGTATTTGGTGGTATGAAGGTGTTTGCAAGCCATTCCACATTTTCTTTGTCAAACCTAAAAAAAGTTCTGTAAGTGCTAGGGTTGACTTCATAACGATTAAGCCTGATGTTATACACCTTAGGTTGTGGTCTTGGACGTAAAAACATGGCAGAAAATGTGATATGTCTGTATTGGCTAAACAGCAAGCCATAAATTAGGTGCTTGTACAATCACTAGTAAATGCTAGTCGAAGGTCATTTTTATGAATACAAATTGAAGTAGGTGCTAATTTCTCTAGCATTTACTTATAAGTAAAAAGCAATTACTAATGCTTAAACTTTGTAGCTTTTACTTGAAAGTCATTGCTTATTTCTATGAATACACATTTAAGTAAAAGGTTAGTAAAAGGGGGTTGTTACTTTAGTAAAAGCAATTACTTATTTTTATGAATACGGCCTATTGTTAGGCCTAAAATTAATATTAATTTTCTCTGTTAACCAGAAGTAAATATGCCCTCTGAATTTGTTGATGAAATAATTACTCCCAAAATAATCATCTCCTTGAATAAATGATGAATAGTACTTCTAAAATAAATTCTTAACCCTGAAATAAATATTCCTGTTTTCTAGTTAACACTTTTTAGACAGTGGTTGGCAGCCTTATTGTAGTTACATCAGGCGTAGTAAAAACATATTCATATAGCCTATCTTATCAAATAAATGATACTGCCAAAACTGTACATTCTGTGGTGGAGACAGAAATAAAAGTGATCATGGGATTGAAAAATTGCGGTAACAGGGACATTTATGTAAGTTTAAGCAAAGGGTCAATGCAAACTTGGTACTTTCCCCAGTAGTTGCCTTTAATTTTCTATTAAAACTATAATAATAATAATTCAGATGTTGGATGCATCTAGATTAAATATTTGAATAACCGGTTATTCGGCAGAGCCATTTAACTACAAGCACAAGTTTCTAGACTATTCTTCTTGATAAAAGTCTTCCTATGAATGTATATTTTCAAAATGGTTATATCTCTTTAACTTTTATTTCAGAAAGACTCAAATTGACTGGAACAGTGATAAACACTCAGTCTGACAAGAATTAACAAATAAACTCAAGTCTTGATCAAAGTTAACAAATTTGATTCCCTGCTTCTAAATGACTCCGGATCCACTCAATACATTTTCATTTACAGCATCACAATTAAAACACAGCACCTTGTATTTTTGTGATGTCCTTGTTTTAAATGTATTAATAATTAAAGTTATATTTCTAATAAGCTTCTTTTTATTTCTTACTTGACAAAACCCCTCTTTTTTTCTTCATTATTGTGATAGGAATCATCTGAAGGGGGTACTGCTAAGGATAAATTTGGTGGTTGGTTAACTCAAGACTTTGTTGCAGAGAAGCTAGGTCACTCTAACTTTCATGAGGTGCGGGAGCTGGACTTTCCTCAGAGTACTCTTCGACACGTTGACCTAGGAACAGGAGAGCACTTCATTAACTTGAGAAGGTAAAGACATTAATTCATTTTCATTCAATGTATTTTTCAACTTTCCACTAGATGGCTATGAATATCAGCAGTTGCTGATATAGTTGGTATTTCAAAATGCATGCATAATGTACAACAGGTCAGACAGTCAGTACATAGTCTGACTGAGATCACTTTTCTCTAATTACTAAATAATCAAGCCAAGACGTCTGCACTAGTAATAACAATCTACCATCTTCAGTATAATATTGGAGAAATTAATAACTAACTACTAAGTACTTGCAATCTTGGGTTAGAACTAATTCTCCCATCAAATTTGAGGGGTTTTACACATCGCCCTTGAAGGATCTTTGTCATATCCTACATGTAGTATAGTCAGGGCCATAGCAATTCAATAATTTTTCTCAGTCGGAATTTAGAGCCTCAGTCAGCAAATGAAGCATCAAAGGTACTAGAACAAGGGTTAGTCCAGAATAAACTTTCAGTTCGCAAACCTAGGGCTGTGGGTTTGCACATTGATAATGTATCGTGTTTCTCAGCACTGAAGATTTGTCAAGTTATTTGTTATCAGTTGTTATTACTTTGTTTGTTATTACTTTGTAATACATTGTATTTTACTCACGGAAAGAGGGGCGGTTTCGGGTGGCAGTTCGTCTTTCTGGTCCTAAACACTTTAAACAAACAGTGATTTTCCAATACGATTACACTGGTAGGTTTAAATAGAAGTTATTGACAATACATTAAAGGGGGACTGACATGGATTTAAATCAAACAGTTACATATGTGATCGTTTTATTCTTTTATATCAGTAAAAGATCAATAAAATTTTTGTTTTGTGTTTTTATTGTTTTTGAGAGTGTTATTTTACCATTGTAAAAATGCCCCCCACTTTTACGCCCTGCACGGAGGAGCTGTTCGTGACGTCATGTCGGGAAGAGAAATTCAGCTCAAAACTCGGCTCAAAATGATCGCTGCACAAAACTATGTGAGCCGATGGACCTGACCACTTTACTCTTGTCAGTCGAACTTTGCTCGTCCAAATCTGGCGATTTTTGGGTCACTAGGAACAGATGAAGGCTAACACCGTCTTTGGTGGTGTTGTTGCATCCTTCAGAACCAAATCTTCCGGCATTTTATTAGTTCGAAACAAAAATCACGGAAGAAATGAAATCGGCGCTTCGTGTGTGAAAGCGTTTATATGTATATGTACATCATGTACACATCGGATCTTCCCGACCTTACGTCACATATCTTATGCAAATGAAGCTTCCACCATGGGGCGGGGTTGCCTCCCCCAAACACTTCAAACATTGTTTTAAAATACTTGTACTCAGAAATCAATTATTAAATAGACACAGGTGGGTCTCAAAAACAATATTTTATAACAAAACGCCTTAAGTACACACACAATAAAGGATGTCAGTCCCCCTTTAAGAAATGATTTTTATTTTTGTTCGCGGCTTATGCCTAAACTTATTTAATTGATCACCATGATGAATAGTTCAAATTCAAAGAGGAAACAAATTAACTCTTTCCTGCCAGTGCGCTGATGTAACAGCTCACGTGCGTGCCGTAAATGGACGGCGCGCCGATTTATCGACCTGACGTACCTGACAACGGGTCTTGTTTTGACTTGTTGTGACTTGTTTTGACAACAGAATGCGCAACTAACCAATAAGAATTTGAGGTCATGCGCTCCCAATGCAAATTAGCTAATAACATTGATTATTGACAACGAGCACGGACGAAATACTACTCTGAGAGCTCCGATTGTGTTCATTGTTAACATTAAGTTCACATGCGGTTTACACACACGTTGTATTTAAAAATGGCGGCCTCCATGAAACTCACAACAAACGATGTGCAACATACACTATTTTCTTGGAATTATGACGTGGGCAGTGCAGATTGAGATGATAATGGTGACAAAGTTTTGATTTTCAGGGTAAAGACGACAGTAAAAGCTCTGAATCTGAGGTCGTATGTACCAATAGTGATATAGCGATAGGCCTATACTATATGGCACCATGGCGTGACCTTGACAGCAAGAAATGCCCCAGGCTAATTGTGCTCATAGGACCAGCAATAGGGCGAGTAACAACAGCAAAATGTGGACTGATGTTACACATGATCTAATGATTCTACCAGCTGCCCAAATATTAACAAATTATTAATAATTTCCACAATAGACCTTGATTGTTTACATTATTGCATAACAGAAACAATATACAGTATGTTGTATCAAGGTTGCAAATTATGATTTTTGTTATATAACAGGGGATTACAAAGCATTATGGGTATTATTATGCCCTGACATTCTGACATAAACAAACCATGTTTGTTTATCATACAATGCACATGTGAAGACTTTCAAGCAATAACTTGCAGATTTATTGATATTTATTCTGAGAAATATACTTGGATGGCTGCAATGCATTATGGGTAATCCCAAGATGATCCCCGTCTCAATATTCACCCTCAGTGAGTCATAACTTTTATTTTGATACCTTACTGTCTTCAATTAGTAAAAGATAAACAAATTATTAATTATTTCCACACTTTTTTTATTTTTTTTAAATTTACTGTCAGTCACCCCAAACAAGGCCAAAAGGCCACTAGAGTGTAAGGGGTTACATTTGCGATAACATCCACCATTTAAGCAATCTTACATTTGTTGATATTTTTCTTAAACTTAATTAGATCATAAGTTGGTGGAAAACAATCAGCAGGAATTAAGGTCGTTCCATTGTAATGCTGTTCTAGGGAAGAAGCTATCCAAATGGAACTTACTCTTGATTTTGGGGAGTCGAAGATAGTGAGAGTGTTCACCTGCTTGTTTAGCAAAACGAGTAACACGAGAGAAATCCCTGCGCTTAGGTACCAACTCATGTAGCTCAGCAGAATAATCCCCGTAGTAATAACGGTAGAACAGTGAAAGGCTGGCTACATCCCTACAATGTGAGAGAGGTTGAAGGGAGGAAAAAAGCTCCTCACCAACTAGTCCCTTGATGATGCAGTGTTGCAGTCTATCAAGAACAGATAGTGATGCTTTGGAGGCACCTGTCCAGATGTGGGCACAATATTCCATCTTGGGCCTGACTTGACATTTGTAGAGGTAGAGGGTGGCCTCAGGGGTCAGTATTTTGCTTGACCGATAGAAGGATCCTATCATCTTGGAGACTTGTTTCCCCACCTCTGAGATGTAAGAATTCCATTTGAGATCAGTTGTGATCTTCAGACCGAGCAGTCTGTCCAGTCTTGACTGTGCATTTATCATTTCACCCTTCATGAAGATGGGGGGATATGCTTGGACAGATCGTTGATGATTAACAGACAGAAGTTTAGTCTTGGTGGCATTGAAATTTACCAGCCAACGTTCACCCCATGACGTGATTTGAGATAGATCAGAACTCAGATTAGTAGCCTGGTCCACATGAGAAAGGTTTTGTGTGTGTGTTTGTAAACTGTTGTGTCATCTGCAAATATGTCAATGAATGACAACAACACATGATCTGGTAGGTCATTAATGAATATTAGAAACAGTGTCGGATCAACTACCGAACCCTGGGGAACACCAGTATTTAAAGTGTGTGTGTCGGATGATTGACCATTCAGAACGACCTTCATGGAACGACCTTCATGGAACGACCTGTGAGGAATGATTTGATAACCCCAAACACCCTACCAGAAATTCCATAGGCCTGGAGTTTACGCAGGAGTCCCTTATGCTAGACTCTGTCAAATGCCTTGGAGATGTCCAGGGCAATGAGACGGGTAGAAAATGACTGATCAAGGGCACTACTAATGCGATCTGTAATAACTGTCAGGACATCGGCCATAGACTTGGATGATCGAAAACCATACTGCTTATCACTGAGTAACTTACAGTCGTCAAGATGTTTTTTAATCCGTTTATTTACTAGTGCCTCAAAAACCTTGCTTACGATAGGCAGAAGGCTTATCAGTCTATACTTGTCAGGATCGCATTTCTCTCTGTCCATACATGTGAAATACACCAAGGGCGGATATAGAACCCACAATTTCTGGGGTCAAATGTTGGATGGGGCTATTCACTTCACAGCAGTGGGTCTTGGTCCTGCTATGGGCCTGCTTTTTTTATTCTAGGCGCTCTGTGATACAATATGAGCGTTGTAAGGACCAAATTTGTGAAGTATTCTAGCTATAATGATGCTGATGTGAATCCCAAACCCACTGGATCTGCCCTTGTGCCCCACTCTGCATGGTGTGAGCCTCGATGTAAAGGACGGCCTTACGGACACCAGAAATTGTTTGATTCAAGATGCTCAGTAGTGCATTCTGTGCACTTTATGATGACTTCTTTTACGTTTTGTGGAGTTGCAAGAAAAACTGTATCATACTCCTAATCTCAGGATTCAGGGTAGGTTTACATAAATATTTAGGGTATTATATTATATGAACCATCAATAGGGAGGATAATTATTGTATACTGTACTGTAAAAAGTTGGGAATGCATGTCCCTCAATTCAAAACCGATCAATGCCAATGGATGGGAAAATAGAGTGGTGGATTCTTGTTCCAGTGTCCCTACAAGTCTGTCCAATAGTGTAGATTTGCCTCTGTGCGAGCATGTAGTCTACGACGTTAGGGCCTGCCTTCAGGGTCACAAAAATGTTTTGATTCTGTATGCGTTCGGAGCGCTTTATGAATATTTGTTGTGTTGCAAGAAAAACGGTAGGCTACTCCATAGTCAGGATAGGCTAACTTATTTAGTTAGTTTTAATTATGTATGGGCCATCAACCCGACCCCCACCGATCGACGCCCATGCATTCAGTGTTTGATGACAATTACAGAACGAGACATGAGCAGTCTTGTCATGTGGGAAGTGAGTGCGAGTTGAGCACAAAGGCAAATTCATTTGCTGTGTGTTTTTAAGGACCTCATGCATGTACTACAATGCCTTCGCAAACTTTATAATTGTGTGGCTCTGATTGGCTATTGATGTAAAAAGTTTCAGTTGATTGATTATCAGTTATGTATATAAAGTAGAGTACATTGTGATATGGTATCAGGAGGGTTTACCTTTAAATCCAATATTAAAAGGGGCAAGCAAAATAACCTCACTTCTTAAAGGAAATACACACATAATCCGCTGCCAATTTAAACAATAAATTTAAATACATGTAAGGGAAATTATGATTCATCTAATTTGAAAATATCAATCTTGAATCAAATCTTAATCAATAAATATTATTATCAACTTAGTTTACTTACTCTAGCTCCTAGTGTGATCTCGCAGTAAAATCTGACACTGCAGGACTCAATTCTCAACAAATTATTCTCCCCTCAGCCACTGCTGACTCTTACTATAATAATAATAATAATGTGTGGACTTATATAGCGCACGTATCCACCAACTAAGTGGTGCTCAAGGCGCATTTTTTTTAATTTTTTTTTTTACGTGCATTACACAACACACGGGACCTACGGCTTTACGTCCCATCCGAAGGACGAAGCAATTATGGTTAAGTACCTTGCTCAAGGACACAAGTGTCACGACCGGGGCTCGAACTCACACCCTGCTGCTGGCAACACCAGAACTTGAGTTCGGTGCGCTTCTGCCAAAAAACTGCCAGAAACTAAAAAATAAATGCTTGTTTCTAAATTAGATCAACTTTAGCTACCGCTGTCTCTGTGCTACTGTACCATCTTGCAAGATTTCAGCTTCTCCATATCTAGCCCCCTCAACATCTCTTCTATAATTATATCAGGAAATTCTTCTCATCTGTATTGTTATTAAATAGAGTAATTTACGCAGCACAATTGGTAACATAAGACACTATTTAGATCAGAAATCTGCTGAAAAACTGATCCATTCTTTAGTTATGTGCCGTATTGATTCTTGTAACAGTTTATTGTACGGTTTACCTGACCTTCAAAACATTCAAAACACTGCAGCTAGGCTTGTCACTCGTTCTCGCACTCATGATCACATCACCCCTATACTGCAGAATTTACACTGGCTTCCAATTAGGTCTCGTATTGATTTTAAGATTTTATTGTTAACTTATCAGTGTCTTCATGGTACAGCCCCTGCTTGTCTCCAGGATTTAGTTCAACAGTATCAACCAGCTAGAAACCTACGCTCTAAAAACAAATATCTTCTGTCAGCCCCAGCAATTACAACTACATCCTATGGTTCTCGCTCATTTCAAAGTGCTGCTGTGCAACTTTGGAACAGTTTACCACCAAATGTTAAATTGGCTGAAACTACTGATCAATTTAAAACCCAGGTTAAAACACATCTGTTTAATCAATGTTATCACAGTTAAATTAATTTAATTTAATTTTCTGCCTTCTCAGCTTCTTTCATTCTCTCATTTTTTCAGTGTCCTTTGTGAACTTTTGACTGTGTGGATAAGACTTGAATTGCAAACTAGTTTTCTCCTTTCTTGTCTTTCTTTCTCTTTTTCTCAAGTGCATAGGGACCTCACGGTGATATGTGCTATATAAGAATCGTCTTATTATTATTATTATTATTATTATATAATATACACAAATAAAACAAATCTCCCATTGGGACATTAAACTGGGAGTGAAGTACATGAAGGTCCCTGCCCCAAAAAGTATACATAAAATTTACAAATTTACATCTATTTTACATTCCATTTTAACATTCCATTTCCATGTAACAATTAAGTAAATAATAGCACCCTCTTGTGACAATGCAGTGCAAATACAGTGCAGCTAGATTAGGTATTAGTTGCATTTTTCCACAACTGATTTTTGTGAAATAAGTTCCTGTACTGACCCCTTAGTCCCTGGAATCCAACAAAAGTGTATGCAGAGATAGAGACCAACCCGGGCTTGATAAATAACCTTACAACTGACTTTCCATGTAGAGCAAGGACACATTAATTTATTACATTATGTAAGTGTAAAAAGATTTGTGTTAACAAAATAGAAATTCACCATCATGTACTTTGGTGATGTCCAGTATTTAACCAAAAAATTGCAAATAGGGAAAACAAATATTTTGTGTAAAATGATAAATTGCTTATTTTTTTTACCTGTGTGAAGCTACTGAAACTCAGCAGTACAATCCCATGACCAAATACAATGCATATCTCAGCGAGGTTTGAATTTCAAAATATCATTTTCAATAATCTTGGGATTATTTCATTCAAAACATTAAAGAATTACTTTAGTTTTGATGGCTGTTCGTCACTTGAGCGTTGCGACAAAAATGCGACAAAAATACGCCAGTGTCGGCACGGGTGCGTTGGCGTACATACGAGTGTGATGAGCACACATAAAACCTGCTGCATGGAATATTTTACACATACCATACATACATGTACGCAGCCATTTTGTTGCTATGCTAAATGGACAATGAAATTACTAACAACTATTGAAACTCAAGGATTTCTTCAATGTTACATCTGGATTTTCTTTCAATAAAATGACTTAGTAAAAATGATATTTTGAAATTTGAACCTTAGCGAACCTATAGTTGTTCATGAAATGTTACTATCAAGTTTCAGCCTCCCCACACAGGTAAGATTTAAACAATGTCATAAAAGACGTTTTCTGTGCAGAGACTGACCTGCTGGCTGATTGGACGGAGCTGGCTGATTGGACGGAGCTGGCTGAGAGACGGAGTCCATATTTGGGCTAATATTCTCTTTATTTCTTTTTATTTAGTGTGAATCTAGAGCACAACAATTTACAATCCTTCAGTGGTCTTGTGTATTTGGTGAATCTCAGGGTATGTAAATCAAGAAAATGTTTTGTAAATTAACTCATTTTGCATTTAATATGTGTTTACTAAAGGGCCTATAAAATGCAATTTTGTATAAAAACATATTTTAGTAAATATGCATTTTTCTAGACGATTTAAACAAAATGGGAAGTCTATTTTGAAGGTAAAGTGAATATTAGTATCCTGTTTAAATTTGTAAAAATTGTCATGCTTTTCCTTGACACATAAGGGCGCTGTTTGTGAGAACATAACAGGAACTGAAAGTGCACAAAATCAAAGCCCCAAATCTTGCCCAAGAAAACAATAGTTACCTCAATAAGTTTACTGATAGGTAACCTTTATCCAAGGCCCATGCAGCAACCCAGAACATCATCCCATGAAAAAAGACCACGCATGCAAGTGGCGACGCTGCGAAGGCATTTACCAGCCCGTTCTATGGTCTTATGTTTTTCTTTATATTTCTCTACCGATTTAGTAGAGAAATGTTAAATGTACATATAATGCATTAGGTAACTAATTTGTTATGGTATCATCACTTATTTAGATATAGATGAGCCCAACATTTTGCTTATCGTGATTGGTTTAAATAAATTTCCACACAAATTATTCATTTTGCTGGCAGTTTATGAATAATTCAGTAATAGCATGGTCGGAATGGACTGGTGAAGGTGCGCATAGTGTGCGCAGTCTTTTTGTGGGTGTTGTGTTCCAGGTTGCCATGTGCGTCTTGACTACATGTAAAGGCTAACTGGTTGGTAGCCAAACACTCAGTTAACAACATAACACAAACAATTAAGGGAACTGACTTTTGAAAAGACAAGGAATTCAGTCATATTTTATGCACAAATCAACCATGATGTTGTATCTGATCGTGCAGTGACATGAATATGCAAATTATATTAGCATATAAAAGCATGTACATACAGACAGTGACCATGGGCGACGCGCCTTGATCCTTTCTTGCCAAAATTCAAGGCATAACTCATTATGCCAAATTTAAAAACAAAAGACGTATTCTCATTGGTTATTGGTTGGCCCAGCAACTGCACACTGCGATGTCTTTTGCATAAATTGTGTGCATGCATGCGTGTATTTTGTGTGGGATCAAATGGGGTCAAAGCTACCTGTGATTGGCCATCGTTTAAAAGGAACTGCCCACAAAGCAACAATTCTTGCATATGAATTTCCATCAGATTTCCAATGGGAAAACAAAGAAACACATAAACTCTCGATAATAGAAGGATCAAGGCTGTTGATATAGTTTGATTCAGTCCAAATGTGTACGAGATCGCAATGCACAAGCGTGTCCACGACTCAGTTATTGATCTCACTGTATACAGTGTAATGATATGTACATGTGTATGTATGGACCCAATCTGGTTAACAATGGTTTTTGAACTTAATTCTTACATATGTTAAATTTGGTGTATCAGCTTCGAATATAAACACATCATTAATTTGTAGGTGCTTTTTGCCCCGTTTTCAAGTATTTGTTTTCCTTTCATCAAGTAAAATAGCATTGTTCGGATGATTTTGTACATGCTGGTTTTTATACATATCTCTTGAATATTATAAGTATCGATGCATTTACAGACATTTAAAGGGATGTTAACCATTGGTAATTATGCCAAAAAGAAGCTATGATAATTATATCAAAGATTAGGTACTAATCATCCTGAGAAGTTATTTTCAAGAAAACATCTGAAATTTATCACCTTAATAATGGTAATTAAATTCCATATTAAAATTCCATATTAAAATCAGAATGCATTTTCATTATTGACTCAGTGAAGTAAGCAACAACTTTCACAGGTTGGTTTCTGTACTTTTCTCGTGATTCTTAGAATGTATGTATTTACAGACATTTTAATA
This sequence comes from Zoroaster sp. YZ-2022, assembly GCA_029582265.1. Lineage (NCBI taxonomy): Eukaryota > Metazoa > Echinodermata > Asteroidea > Forcipulatida > Zoroasteridae > Zoroaster > Zoroaster sp. YZ-2022. The sequence goes on along the minus strand of CM055821.1, from coordinate 11,313,150 downwards.
GTAGTGTACACTATCCGGCTTTAACTTGAAACATTGAGAATGACCAAGGTATCTCTTTTGTCTCCTTTGAATCTAGAGCCTTTAGAGGTTGACTTATGTGTTTCATCAATTCCACTTTGTTTGTATGCCACTAGGTGTTGTGCTTGAACCACAATCATGTTGAGTGCATAGTGCCACGTCCCAAGGCTAATGGGGGTAAGAGTAACCCACGGGGATTCAAAGAAGATCAGGCTGACCTCTACAGTCCAGGCAATTTCATACCTATTTTGGAAAATCTGGAAGTCCTACATTTAGGGTAAGATTAGTGTTCATATAGATAATATTTATTTTCAAAAGTCACAAAGCCAAGAGATATATGTACACAAAAAGTCAAGGAGTTTTTATGCACATATACATGTACTACCTATTTGATACATACATGTACATGTATGTACATTTACTAGAAATATACATTAACTCTGACCTTGAGATCGAAGCATCACATATTATGTCCTGTTAGGTCTCCTCACACATTGCGTAATCTTCTAGTGCTAGATCTTTGTTATGATGCTCCCAATGCAAGGGTACTTCACTGAATAGAAATGTCCAATGGGAACATATTTATGAAGTATGATATTCTTTAACCCTAACCACCCTGAATCCATCAAAATCCATTCCCTGTTTTGGAGGATTTCGGCGGATTCAGGATACCTCCATATTGAACAAATTGGGGGATTTCGATGGATTCAGGATTGCAAGCCTAGCACTACTGCAGGATTTTGATGGATTCAGGATACCTCCACATTGAGCATATGGTGGACTTTCATGGATTCAGGATTTCAATAGTTTTTTAACTGCTTGGTCATGTTGGTTGATGTATTTTGATGGATTATAGAGGTACATGTACTGTACATGTAGGAACCTCCATGCATGTGCATGTATGTATGTACATGCACTGCTGGGCCTGCCTGTCCCATTGTTGGGACATTGCCAAGTCTTATCTTTTGCAAGTGCTGACAGGGTTCAGGGAGAAGTAAAGCAAAAACATGGCCTTTTGACTGGGCCTTATCAGATGTCTGCAAGTACATTGTAAACAATGGCTCAATGAAATGACCCTAACAGACAATGCACCAGTGGGGTCGCCACCTCCATTCATTGGTAGGTGTATTCCTTAGATAATGTATGAATTATTTTTGGATGCATGATGCTTATGACATAAAACACAATAAAGGGGGCCACTTTGATTCCGTCACGTTAGCAGTTTTTCCAATGGTTGTTATTTATTTTTAAGTACCTGAAACCGACCAAAAAGTGTTTCAACATGTGAATGGACATGCAGGCTTATACTAGAACTAATTTGAGTTGATTTATTTTATTTTTTTATTTATTTATTTATTTTGTTACCCTCAAATTTCCATAAAAATTGTACGGAAAAAGTTACCTCACTTTTCCGTCCATTTGTTGATGGAAATTTTAGAGTAATTAAAAAAATAATAGTAATAATCAACTCAAATTATCTTTAGGATAAGCATGCATGTCTATTCAAATGTTGAAATTCTTTTTTGGTGGTTTCAGATATTAAAACAAAAATTACAACCATTAGAAAAACTGCTAACGTGACGGTAGGAAAGTGGCCCCCTTTATTGTGTTTTATGTCTTATACTGAATTTGTCATGCTTCAGCAAAAAACCCAAACAAACGAATAAAACAACCCCAAACCAGCCAACACTTGTATGTGTTAGATTTTGATGGATTCTATGCAGCAACATAATATACAAACTTTCATGTGAGCATGGTATCCTGAATCCACCAAAATCCACCAGAAATTTAGTGGTGGATTTTGTCGAATTCAGGATATGTCCAATATCTACACTGGCGGATTCTGATGGATTCAGGATACTTTCTAGTAAAAATACCCAAGGGGTTAGGGTTAAAAAATATAGAAAAATTTTATAGTAAATTTTATTTTTAAATGATGCCGAAAGTTTTCCACACATACAAATATTTGTGCTCATTCATGAAATGTTGCGTAATGCGCTGTAGAAACCCTTAGATCACACACAGGCCCATTACCTATCAATTTCAATCATTTTATTGTATTTTATTTAAATGCCTTTGGTAATTACAGTCAAGAATCAGTTACAGTGTGGATAAAGGTGTCACTGCTCCGTAGGTTAAAAATCCTTGAAATACTTTTGTTCAGGATGGCTCCATCAACCTTCATAGTGCTCACCAAATTAGTACATTAAATATTAAATATTAAAATATATATATATATATATATATATATATATATATATATTTGTATTTGTATTTGAACAAACATAGCCCTGTAAGTTGTATTGCTAAGTTCAAGAAACCTTTTTATTAAAGCGGAATTCCAGGCTAAATATTATTTCATCTAGTTTATCAGAACATTTGATAACAAACTTGATACATGTACATGATCCACAGTGAATTGATGATTCTGTGTTACATTTTTATTACTTTACTGGAAACAAACCTGATTGCAACATACGTCAAAGCTCTTATTCATAGTGCACGAAAGTTCCAATTTCTTGTAAGTTCTCTATGTCAACTTTCTTGCTCTTTTCTATCATATTTATCAGGTACAATGGCATCACTGATCTTATCAAGCTACAAATCTGCCGATTACCATCACTAAAGGCACTGTTCCTGCAAGGTGTGCATGAATTATTTTAGTTGGCAAAAAACCTTTATATTCGTTCTCACATTGAAATTGTTTCCTTGGAGAACAATTAAATAGACCAAAGTAGACTAAACTTTTTTTTTACTTAGATCTAACAATTCTTTAGTCACATGTAGATACATGTAAATCTGGTTTTATTTACAATTGATTTTATTTGTGTGATACCAAATTATTTGGGCAAACCAGCAAATCAGCATTGAGCATATCGAGCTCAAAACATTGGGCTTAAACATGCACAGGACTATACATGCCACTGGCTAGCTAAAGGACTATATATACCCGTTGGCTAGCTAAAGGACTATACATGCCACTGGCTAGCTGAAGGACTATGCATGCCACTGGCTAGCTAAAGGACTACATGGCCGCTGGCTAGCTAAAGGACTATACATGCCTGCTGGCTAGCTAAAGGACTATACATGCCCGCTGGCTAGCTAAAGGACTATACATGCCCGCTGGCTAGCTAAAGGACTATACATGCCCGCTGGCTAGATTAAGGACTATACATGCCCGCTGGCTAGCTAAAGGACTATACATGCCCGCTGGCTAGGACTACATTGTACATGCCACTGGCTAGCTGAAGGACTATACATGCCCGCTGGCTAGCTGAAGGACTATGCATGCCACTGACTAGCTAAAGGACTATACATGCCACTGGCTAGCTAAAGGACTATACATGCCCGCTGGCTAGCTGAAGGACTATACATGCCCGCTGGCTAGCTAAAGGACTATACATGCCCGCTGGCTAGCTGAACGACTATACATGCCCACTTGCTAGCTTAAGGACTCCATTGTACATGCCACTGGCTAGCTGATGAAGGACTATACATGCCCGCTGCCTAGCTAAAGGACTATACATGCCCGCTGGCTAGCTGAAGGACTATACATGCCCACTGGCTAGCTTAAGGACTACATTGTACATGCCACTGGCTAGCTGAAGGACTATACATGCCCGCTGGCTAGCTGAAGGACTATACATGCCACTGGCTAGCTGAAGGACTATACATGCCACTGGCTAGCTGAAGGACTATACATGCCCGCTGGCTAGCTAAAGGACTATACATGCCACTGGCTAGCTAAAGGGACTATACATGCCCGCTGGCGAGCTAAAGGACTATACATGCCTGCTGGCGACCTAAAGGACTATACATGCCACTGGCTAGCTAAAGGACTATACATGCCCGCTGGCTAACTAAAGGGACTATACATGGTCAATGGCTAGCTGAAGGACTATACATGCCACTGGCTAGCTAAAGGGACTATACATGCCCGCTGGCGAGCTAAAGGACTATACATGTACATGCCCGCTGGCGACCTAAAGGACTATACATGCCCGCTGGCTAACTAAAGGGACTATACATGGTCAATGGCTAGCTAAATTAGGACTATACATGCCCGCTGGCTAGCTGAAGGACTATTCATGGCACTGGCTAGCTAAAGGACTATACATGCCACTGGCTAGCTAAAGGACTATACATGCCTGCTGGCTAGCTGAAGGACTATGCATGCCACTGACTAGCTAAAGGACTATACATGCCCGCTGGCTAGCTAAAGGACTGTACATGCCCGCTGGCTAGCTAAAGGACTATACATGCCCGCTGGCTAGCTGAAGGACTATACATGCCCTCTGGCTAGCTGAAGGACTATACATGCCACTGGCTAGCTGAAGGACTATACATGCCACTGGCTAGCTAAAGGACTATACATGCCCGCTGGCTAGCTGAAGGACTATACATGCCCGCTGGCTAGCTGAAGGACTATACATGCCCACTTGCTAGCTTAAGGACTCCATTGTACATGCCACTGGCTAGCTGAAGGACTATACATGCCCGCTGGCTAGCTGAAGGACTATACATGCCACTGACTAGCTAAAGGACTATACATGCCCGCTGGATAGCTAAAGGACTATACATGCCACTGGCTTGCTGAAGGACTATGCATGCCACTGGCTAGCTAAAGGACTATACATGCCCGCTGGCTAGCTAAAGGACTATACATGCCCGCTGGCTAGCTTAAGGACTACATTGTACATGCCACTGGCTAGCTGATGAAGGACTATACATGCCCGCTGGCTAGCTAAAGGACTATACATGCCACTGGCTAGCTGAAGGACTATACATGCCCGCTGGCTAGCTAAAGGACTATACATGCCCGCTGGCTAGCTGAAGGACTATACATGCCCGCTGGCTAGCTGAAGGACTATACATGCCACTGGCTAGCTGAAGGACTATGCATGCAGGACTAGCTAAAGGACTATACATGCCCGCTGGCTAGCTGAAGGACTATACATGCCACTTGCTAGCTGAAGGACTATACATGCCCGCTGGCTAGCTGAAGGACTATACATGCCCGCTGGCTAGCTGAAGGACTATACATGCCACTGGCTAGCTGAAGGACTATACATGCCACTGGCTAGCTGAAGGACTATACATGCCCGCTGGCTAGCTGAAGGACTATGCATGCCACTGACTAGCTAAAGGACTATACATGCCCGCTGGCTAGCTGAAGGACTATGCATGCCACTGACTAGCTAAAGGACTATACATGCCCGCTGGCTAGCTGAAGGACTATATATGCCCGCTGGCTAGCTAAAGGACTATACATGCCACTGACTAGGTAAAGGACTATACATGCCCGCTGGCTAGCTGAAGGACTATGCATGCCACTGACAAGCTAAAGGACTATACATGCCCGCTGGCTAGCTGAAGGACTATGCATGCCACTGACTAGCTAAAGGACTATACATGCCCGCTGGCTAGCTGAAGGACTATACATGCCCGCTGGCGAGCTAAAGGACTATACATGCCTGCTGGCGACCTAAAGGACTATACATGCCACTGGCTAGCTAAAGGACTATACATGCCCGCTGGCTAACTAAAGGGACTATACATGGTCAATGGCTAGCTAAAGGACTATACATGTACATGCCCGCTGGCTAGCTGAAGGACTATACATGCCCGCTGGCTAGCTGAAGGACTATGCATGCCACTGACTAGCTAAAGGACTATACATGCCCGCTGGCTAGCTGAAGGACTATACATGCCCGCTGGCTAGCTAAAGGACTATACATGCCACTGGCTACAGCTGAAGGACTATGCATGCCACTGACTAGCTAAAGGACTATACATGCCACTGACTAGCTAAAGGACTATACATGCCCGCTGGCTAGCTGAAGGACTATGCATGCCACTGACTAGCTAAAGGACTATACATGCCACTGACTAGCTAAAGGACTATACATGCCCGCTGGCTAGCTAAAGGACTATACATGCCCGCTGGCTAGCTGAAGGACTATGCATGCCACTGACTAGCTAAAGGACTATACATGCCCGCTGGCTAGCTGAAGGACTATACATGCCCGCTAGCTGAAGGACTATACATGCCACTGGCTAGCTAAAGGGACTATACATGCCCGCTGGCGAGCTAAAGGACTATACATGCCCGCTGGCGACCTAAAGGACTATACATGCCACTGGCTAGCTAAAGGACTATACATGCCCGCTGGCTAACTAAAGGGACTATACATGGTCAATGGCTAGCTAAAGGACTATACATGCCCGCTGGCTAGCTGAAGGACTATTCATGGCACTGGCTAGCTAAAGAACTATACATGCCACTGGCTAGCTAAAGGACTATACATGCCTGCTGGCTAGCTGAAGGACTATGCATGCCACTGACTAGCTAAAGGACTATACATGCCACTGACTAGCTAAAGGACTATACATGCCCGCTGGCTAGCTGAAGGACTATGCATGCCACTGACTAGCTAAAGGACTATACATGCCACTGACTAGCTAAAGGACTATACATGCCCGCTGGCTAGCTGAAGGACTATGCATGCCACTGACTAGCTAAAGGACTATACATGCCCGCTGGCTAGCTGAAGGACTATACATGCCCGCTAGCTGAAGGACTATACATGCCACTGGCTAGCTAAAGGGACTATACATGCCCGCTGGCTAGCTAAAGGACTATACATGCCCGCTGGCTAACTAAAGGGACTATACATGGTCAATGGCTAGCTAAAGGACTATACATGCCCGCTGGCTAGCTGAAGGACTATTCATGGCACTGGCTAGCTAAAGGACTACATGGCCGCTGGCTAGCTAAAGGACTATACATGCCTGCTGGCTAGCTAAAGGACTATACATGCCCGCTGGCTAGCTAAAGGACTATACATGCCCGCTGGCTAGATTAAGGACTATACATGCCCGCTGGCTAGCTAAAGGACTATACATGCCCGCTGGCTAGCTTAAGGACTACATTGTACATGCCACTGGCTAGCTGAAGGACTATACATGCCCGCTGGCTAGCTGAAGGACTATGCATGCCACTGACTAGCTAAAGGACTATACATGCCACTGGCTAGCTAAAGGACTATACATGCCCGCTGGCTAGCTGAAGGACTATACATGCCCGCTGGCTAGCTAAAGGACTATACATGCCCGCTGGCTAGCTGAAGGACTATACATGCCCGCTGGCTAGCTGAAGGACTATACATGCCCACTTGCTAGCTTAAGGACTCCATTGTACATGCCACTGGCTAGCTGATGAAGGACTATACATGCCCGCTGCCTAGCTAAAGGACTATACATGCCCGCTGGCTAGCTGAAGGACTATACATGCCCACTGGCTAGCTTAAGGACTACATTGTACATGCCACTGGCTAGCTGAAGGACTATACATGCCCGCTGGCTAGCTGAAGGACTATACATGCCACTGGCTAGCTGAAGGACTATACATGCCACTGGCTAGCTGAAGGACTATACATGCCCGCTGGCTAGCTGAAGGACTATACATGCCACTGGCTAGCTAAAGGGACTATACATGCCCGCTGGCGAGCTAAAGGACTATACATGCCTGCTGGCGAGCTAAAGGACTATACATGCCCGCTGGCTAACTAAAGGGACTATACATGGTCAATGGCTAGCTGAAGGACTATACATGCCACTGGCTAGCTAAAGGGACTATACATGCCCGCTGGCGACCTAAAGGACTATACATGCCCGCTGGCTAACTAAAGGGACTATACATGGTCAATGGCTAGCTAAAGGACTATACATGCCCGCTGGCTAGCTGAAGGACTATTCATGGCACTGGCTAGCTAAAGGACTATACATGCCTGATGGCTAGCTGAAGGACTATGCATGCCACTGACTAGCTAAAGGACTATACATGCCCGCTGGCTACATGTAGCTGAAGGACTATACATGCCCACTTGCTAGCTTAAGGACTCCATTGTACATGCCACTGGCTAGCTGAAGGACTATACATGCCACTGGCTGGCTGAAGGACTATACATGCCACTGGCTAGCTGAAGGACTATACATGCCACTGGCTGGACTATACATGCCCATGAAGGACTATACATGCCACTGGCTAGCTAAAGGACTATACATGCCACTGGCTAGCTGAAGGACTATACATGCCCGCTGGCTAGCTGAAGGACTATACATGCCACTGACTAGCTAAAGGACTATACATGCCCGCTGGCTAGCTAAAGGACTATACATGCCACTGGCTCGCTGAAGGACTATGCATGCCACTGGCTAGCTAAAGGACTATACATGGCCGCTGGCTAGCTAAAGGACTATACATGCCCGCTGGCCAGCTAAAGGACTATACATGCCCGCTGGCTAGCTTAAGGACTACATTGTACATGCCACTGGCTAGCTGATGAAGGACTATACATGCCACTGGCTAGCTGAAGGACTATACATGCCCGCTGGCTAGCTAAAGGACTATACATGCCCGCTGGCTAGCTGAAGGACTATACATGCCCGCTGGCTAGCTGAAGGACTATACATGCCACTGGCTAGCTGAAGGACTATGCATGCAGGACTAGCTAAAGGACTATACATGCCCGCTGGCTAGCTGAAGGACTATACATGCCACTTGCTAGCTGAAGGACTATACATGCCCGCTGGCTAGCTGAAGGACTATACATGCCCGCTGGCTAGCTGAAGGACTATACATGCCACTGACTAGCTGAAGGACTATACATGCCACTGGCTAGCTAAAGGACTATACATGCCCGCTGGCTAGCTGAAGGACTATACATGCCCGCTGGCTAGCTGAAGGACTATACATGCCACTGGCTAGCTGAAGGACTATGCATGCAGGACTAGCTAAAGGACTATACATGCCCGCTGGCTAGCTGAAGGACTATACATGCCACTTGCTAGCTGAAGGACTATGCATGCCACTGACTAGCTAAAGGACTATACATGCCCGCTGGCTAGCTGAAGGACTATATATGCCCGCTGGCTAGCTGAAGGACTATACATGCCACTGGCTAGCTAAAGGACTATACATGCCCGCTGGCTAGCTAAAGGACTATACATGCCTGCTGAAGGACTATACATGCCACTGGCTAGCTGACTATACATGGACTGCCTGACTAGCTAAAGGACTATACATGCCCGCTGGCTAGCTGAAGGACTATATATGCCCGCTGGCTAGCTAAAGGACTATACATGCCACTGACTAGGTAAAGGACTATACATGCCACTGACAAGCTAAAGGACTATACATGCCCGCTGCTAAAGGACTATACATGCCACTGACTAGCTGAAGGACTATACATGCCACTGACTAGCTAAAGGACTATACATGCCCGCTGGCTAGCTGAAGGACTATACATGCCCGCTGGCTAGCTGAAGGACTATACATGCCACTGGCTAGCTAAAGGGACTATACATGCCCGCTGGCGAGCTAAAGGACTATACATGCCTGCTGGCGACCTAAAGGACTATACATGCCACTGGCTAGCTAAAGGACTATACATGCCCGCTGGCTAACTAAAGGGACTATACATGGTCAATGGCTAGCTAAAGGACTATACATGTACATGCCCGCTGGCTAGCTGAAGGACTATACATGCCCGCTGGCTAGCTGAAGGACTATGCATGCCACTGACTAGCTAAAGGACTATACATGCCCGCTGGCTAGCTGAAGGACTATACATGCCCGCTGGCTAGCTAAAGGACTATACATGCCACTGACTAGCTAAAGGACTATACATGCCACTGACTAGCTAAAGGACTATACATGCCCGCTGGCTAGCTGAAGGACTATGCATGCCACTGACTAGCTAAACGACTATACATGCCACTGACTAGCTAAAGGACTATACATGCCCGCTGGCTAGCTGAAGGACTATACATGCCACTGGCTAGCTAAAGGGACTATACATGCCACTGGCTAGCTAAAGGGACTATACATGCCCGCTGGCGACCTAAAGGACTATACATGCCACTGGCTAGCTAAAGGACTATACATGCCCGCTGGCTAACTAAAGGGACTATACATGGTCAATGGCTAGCTAAAGGACTATACATGCCCGCTGGCTAGCTGAAGGACTATTCATGGCACTGGCTAGCTAAAGAACTATACATGCCACTGGCTAGCTAAAGGACTATACATGCCTGCTGGCTAGCTGAAGGACTATGCATGCCACTGACTAGCTAAAGGACTATACATGCCACTGACTAGCTAAAGGACTATACATGCCCGCTGGCTAGCTGAAGGACTATGCATGCCACTGACTAGCTAAAGGACTATACATGCCACTGACTAGCTAAAGGACTATACATGCCCGCTGGCTAGCTGAAGGACTATGCATGCCACTGACTAGCTAAAGGACTATACATGCCCGCTGGCTAGCTGAAGGACTATACATGCCCGCTAGCTGAAGGACTATACATGCCACTGGCTAGCTAAAGGGACTATACATGCCCGCTGGCGAGCTAAAGGACTATACATGCCCGCTGGCGACCTAAAGGACTATACATGCCACTGGCTAGCTAAAGGACTATACATGCCCGCTGGCTAACTAAAGGGACTATACATGGTCAATGGCTAGCTAAAGGACTATACATGCCCGCTGGCTAGCTGAAGGACTATTCATGGCACTGGCTAGCTAAAGAACTATACATGCCACTGGCTAGCTAAAGGACTATACATGCCTGCTGGCTAGCTGAAGGACTATGCATGCCACTGACTAGCTAAAGGACTATACATGCCCGCTGGCTAGCTAAAGGACTGTACATGCCCGCTGGCTAGCTAAAGGACTATACATGCCACTGGCTAGCTAAAGGACTATACATGCCCGCTGGCTAGCTGAAGGACTATACATGCCCGCTGGCTAGCTAAAGGACTGTACATGCCCGCTGGCTAGCTAAAGGACTATACATGCCCGCTGGCTAGCTGAAGGACTATACATGCCCTCTGGCTAGCTAAAGGACTATACATGCCACTGGCTAGCTGAAGGACTATACATGCCACTGGCTAGCTAAAGGACTATACATGCCCGCTGGCTAGCTAAACTGGATAGATGTTATGATGACCAAAAATGATGTGGGGACCTAAGTACCCATAACCTTATTTTAATCACCTCATAGGGATGTAAACGTAACCTCTCCACCTTCGGGGGAAGAGGTAATAATAATATAATACCTCAAGCCCTATCAAGCAAGATAGGGCACAGTTTAATCTGTATACATGTAATAGATTGATAACTGATTTTAGCATGAAATGTGATTTGAAGTTTTGTCGTTCATCAAAATTATTTTTAGTTGTTGTTTGATTCATACGCCAGGAAATGAGATCAGCAAACTTGAAGGTCTTGATAGCTTACAAGATCTAAGAGAGGTTGTCTTGGATCGTAACAAGATTAAAGGACTTTCAGAATATTCCTTCATAAATCAGTGGAATCTGGTTGAGCTTCACATGGAAGAAAACAGGCTACGAGACTTGTCTCACTTTCAGTATCTAGAGAATCTACAGAGGCTTTATCTTGGCAGTAACAGATTACAGGTATCCTACACTCCTATCCCTTAAAGGCTTGAGCAGTAGTTATATGTGTCAGTCTGTGGTATCAAGCATGATTACTTGAGTTCTATTCCTTAATCAAACTTCTTTCAAGTGTTTACCTAACAGGACAAAGTATGTCACTATTTATTTTTGGGGAAGATCCAGGTCACCTCGGTGGCTACATTCCACAAAATGATACTGTTTTGAATGGCTATTAATATTTTCCCACAAAATTAGGCAACCAACTTTTAAACCATGTCTAAAACTGTCAATATACGGTCTACAGAGTGTGCCAAAAAAAGTGCAACATTGACAAATTATTTTTTTGAAAGGCAAAAAACACTTTGATGGAAACCTGGTGTAAAGTCATAGGTAGAACAGTTTCTTAGCTACATGAAACTTTTTCCCCGGTCATAATTCCGATGTTTTTTTAAAAAGGAAACTAGAGCAAAATTGCGGAAGCATGTCAAATTCTCGTTGGGGGCCTCTGTGTGTTGGGAACCTTATCAAGGGTGTGAATGCTGTCATGGCTGTGGAAGTAAATGAATGCACACATGATCAATGTGAATCAATATTTTATTTTATTTTCAATACATGTCTAACATAACAATATGATCTAATGATCCCTTATCTCAATGATATTCACATGGTGAGTTGCATTTTTTGCTGAAATAATAGTTTTGTGAGAAAATAATTTATAAGTCCATTTCAGGTAAATTAAAGATATTGCACACTTTTGTGTTATTTACACAGATATAAAATAACAATCTTTGTAGATATTTACAAGTAAAGCGCATATCAATAAACACATTATGTCTTCTTTATGTTATAAATAATGAAATTCAAGGTAAAAGTATCACTTAATACGTTTCTGGCATCAAATTAAAATGTCGTCTTCATGCATCATGAAGAAGAATCGTTAACCCAGATTCAGCATGTCCAGGTTAGAGTGGCCCAAGTAAAATTTACACCCGCTCACTTAATTGATTGTATTTCTGGATCTAGGGACCCAAATGGGATGGGGTAAAAAGGGGTGGATTGAGAAATAGTCAGGCTTTATTGTAAAATATAATTTCATTCAAGAAAAAAACATTAAACAGTTTTAATTATTTGTTTTCTGAATGTTGCACTTTTTTGGCACACTCTGTGTTATAAGTTTATATTTAATTTTGTTGTGTTTTCTGTAATAGTTTTATAGTTTTTTTTTCTGGGAATTAGTTATTTCTGACATTTGGAGGTTTTTTTTAAATTTGCTGCCTTTATCAGCAGAATTGTGTGAGGCATTTTAATATTCACTGTTTATACTGATGCCAGTTATTGGGTTACACTGAAGAACACAAAAAAATTAACATTTAAAACGGACAACTCTTTAGATGCTACATGTATATGTCCAGATGGTTATAAGTATTCAATAGTATCTACTCCTACAATACATATGACACCCACTGACATTTGGAATTAAGTCATTGATCAACTATGTTACAACCACTATAACATATCACATAGTTATTCATGAAAGTATATGTTAACAATACCTCTAAAAGACCTAGTCAAATTGAAGTCTTGAAAATGTAGTATAATTGTTATTAAATTATTTTAAATGCAAATAGGTCATTTATTGTCAAATTACCACTTTTTTTCTCCATTTTAAGTCCAAAAAACATTCTGTATTTTCAGAGATCTGTAAATATTTTTATTTGAGTATTGTTTTGATTGATGGAATGGTGGGTATGTGTCATAGATTGAGGGTTGTTCCTGTATTCAAATAGTAACTTGATATTAATTGATATACAGGATGTGTGTGAGCTTGAAAAGCTGGAAGCATTGCCAAATCTAATAGAGCTATCTGTTATCAGCAATCCTGTGAGTACCTGTTATGCCTTTGTAATATTTTAGTTATATTTATAAAAGTGAAAAAACAGAAAAATAATAATTAATGGGGTGTATTTACACTCATGTAACCATAAAGCTATTAAAAACTGTCAAAGAAGCAATGCATATGATTTGATTAAATATATTATAATTAAGATTAAGAGTAGATAAAATTAAGAGTTGTTAGTCCGTATCTATTCTCGATATCATTTGCATGATAAGAATAATTGAGCAGGTGAGACTGGTTAAGTCGGCTGCTACCTTGCATCTTAAAAGTCTCTTATTGCACATTGATGATTTTGATTTGTCCTTAGAATTATTGGATCAAAACGTCTGTTTACTTCTCTTGTGTAATACTGTATTTAGTAACTTATTTTACCTTTTTCAATATATATTTTAGCATTTCTTTTTTTGCTATAACAAAAGTAATGAGAAAGAGAGACATCACAATAGTTGAATGTTTTGCAGACTCTTGTGTGTTGACCAGTTGATGCATTAGTTTTTTTTTCTTTAGGTTAATAGTTAATTTTAGTCTGACTTCTCCCTAATGCTTAGGTATCCAGAAGGTTGATGCACCGTCCCATGCTTGTATTTAGACAGCCCAACTTATTATGCATTGATGGAATACCAGTAAGCCCTGAGGAGAGGAGTAAAGCAGAGATGTACTTTCTGGAACAACAGGTAAAAACAGTTTTCTCTCTTGAACAAACTTTAGTTAGGTCTATATAAGGCTATATTGAATTACAAGTTGGTAAGTGAAGTAGTTGAAACTGAGAATGTACATAAATACATTGTTTAGAGTATTTACTACAGCGGGATTTGAATTGTTGAACTCCATGTTAACAAGCTGGCACTCTACAAGCTGAGCCATCTAGCCTTACAAATATATTGACAAAATATGGAGACTGCCAACATAGGGCTAGATGGCTTAGTTGGTAGAGCGCCAGAATGTTAACACATAGGTTGCAGTTTCAACTCCTGTTCTAAAAGTTTTTCCACTCCAAACAATGAAGACAGTTAGGCAGATCATTGTTAGGCAGATTTTCTGGCTACATCTTTTAAAATGTCTTGTGTGTTGGTTTAAAGCCCCTATATACTATTGTTTTTTTCTAAAACATAAATAATCACAAATTTAGGTGAAATTTACTCAAAATATTTGTCTGGGGTGCTATCATTTAATTAGTCAGATTATTTTGCAAAAGAAGTGTTGGCTTTTGGAGACATTAATTCCACCTTGGAATGAATAAGAAACACCCGATTATATTTTCACTATTTTCTTGTCACTAATGAGAGCATGGTTCATGGGGTCTTCTCTATGTTTTGATTAGTATGCTCTAATCATGTTTGGCAGAATGACATATCAAGCCAAAAATAAGATTGGAAGCCAGCTCATATCTTACCATTATGCTTATAACCTGTAGGAATAGATTTGGAAAAGTCTGCAAGTTTTAATTGCACTTTTGAACTGTTACGAAATCTTCATTTAGTCTAAAATGCAATATTCTTGATGAATATAGCCGGCAACCACTGTGACTACTACACAGGAAACAACTTTACCAGGTATCTCACCCTACAAGAACCAAGCTGCTCCAGTCAAAATCACTAATGTACAGCTGCAAGGGGCACCAGCAGAGAGACATAACTGGGGACAATCTGTTCAATATTCAACCATGGATGATCCAATGGGACACCAGAAAGATAACTTAAGAGGTACGCATCAAATTGTCACTATTACTGTTGTATATTTATGTTAGTATTCTTCTATCTGTCTAGAACTACAAGTCTGCCTTATTTAGCCAGTGAGTTTCCTTAGTTTATTTTTTTTTTAGTTTGTTAAAAGCTTAAAGGTGAGATGTAACTCTATTTTCCTCAGCCGGCTCTGAAGATCCCCCAGTACATTGATCTCAGTTCATTGGTATTTCTTTTCTTCACCCACTTATCACAGGGTTAATTTAGATGATATTTGATTTTAATGCCCTGTCTGCAAAGCCGATTAAGGCATACTGTATCTAGAAACACACACAAATGACCAATACACTTTTCAATTTCATCTATCGGACACACAAGCACAAAAATAAAATAAATAAGAGGCTGGAGAACATGATCTGATGAAACAGGGTTTTTACACAAAGCAATCTGAAAAGAAAGAGGAACCAATGGAAACAAAGCAATTATAGGCAGTACATGCGAAGCAGCATGTAGATAAAGGACCCACAACCCAGGAATACCTTGGATTACAATATAGAAAACCTCACTTCTGCTTATTTAAAATGGTTGTTATGTATTGGATGGGGATAAAACTGTACCTAATTGGTTGACAATGAGTATGAGTTCCTTAGGTTAATTATTCCTAGGAGAGGCCTATTTGCAATGTGAAAGAGAACACAAATAATATTGGCTATTGAATAGTTTGAACGGATTATACTGCATCGGTATTGTCTGCATTATTATCTTTTCTAAACCCACTGCACCAACGTTGTAAATGTAGTGGCCGGCTCATACATGCATGGGGCAACAAACTCTTTGGTCTGGAAACTCCAGACAGGTAACGTGACCAAAGTAATAGTGTGTTATTAAATGTAAAGTCTTAATTTTTCTTAACTGAAAAATGAGAATTTGGACAAATCAGTTTTACCAAAACGTCAAATCTCATTTTCTGCTACCAGAAAAGTAGACAACCAAAAACATTTGCATTTTACAAAAACGTTAATTGTGCTTTTCTACTGTCAAATGACAGAAAATTGAGTTGTTCACTTTTGGTCCTCCATATTTAACAGACATTGGGCATGATACCAGAGTAAACATACATGTATTCAGATATAAATATCCCATAAATCATTTCTTTAAAGGAATGTTATTAAATAATTACAGGTTCCTAAATTTAAGATGTTTTGGTCATGTTTTTCGCTATTTTAATGGCAACTTTTGCTATTTTAAGTTGAGGAAGTGAATACAATTATACAAATGCTCATTTTCATTCTCTTCTTATCTTTTTTTTTTTTTTTTTTAAATATTAATAATAATAATAATAATGTGTGGACTGATATAGCGCACGTATCCACCAACTTAGTGGTGCTCAAGGCACATTATATTGTGTATGCTTTTATTTATTTATTTATTGTTTTCGGGGGGGGGGGGGGGTCGGAAGAACCCCTAGGAAAGCTCTTTTGTTTATAGCAATATTTCATGGAAATGTATGTAACAATATAATTTTACACAAAAACAACACATCATAGGCCTAAGCTGAGCATCTTTTGATTGATACTCCATATTGAGTCTTCAGTGTTTCCTATGTTTTTTATTGTCAATAATGATTGTCACTTAGTATCCTTCGTCTCCAGCACCAAACAGACGGCAGCGCAACTATATCCATTCTGATACAACCATATCACCCAGCAACAGTGGGACCAGGGCAGCCCAATCTAATCATACCCAAGGTCATTCAAGAGGACAGTATCAACTTCAACATCAGGTACCGTATGTACCACACCAAGGACACTATCAGCGAGGCAGTAACTATGATGATAGTCATCAGAGTAGGTACAATAACAGTGGTGGCAAAGGTCCTCCTCACTGATACTCAAAAGCCAACTACTTTAAGTTCACATTAAATTTGTGACTGTCCCCCTTCTCTTTGTAATATAGTTAAGATAAATAAGTACAACTTTAGCAAAGATGTATAAACATGTTTATACCAATACCATTGTACATGAACAGTTTACATTATGGTGACATCATCTTTTAAAGTCATGCTTGCCTTATGTTCCTAATAGTTACCAGGTTATTGAGCCCATAGTTTGTTCCAAGAACCAGCTTGTTATTTTGTTTTCAGTGTTATTAGAGGGCCTCTCCATGATGTGCTGCATTGGACATAACACATTACACATCTGGCACATGCGTATAACTGGTTCAAGACAGACTATGTTTGTATGTTTTTGATACACGATCCGTCACCGCACGACGGTGCTACACGAACCGCTATCACACACATTCTTGGGAATTCCGTAGAATTTTCCCCCCCCCCACCCCCCAAAAACGGGGGGAACCACTACGCATGTGTCAATTTGTTATGCTAGCGTGGCCCACATGAATAACATTTAAAAAATTTAATAAAATGTTAGACCATCAGCAATTAATGCAAATGTATAAAAAGGTAAGCGCACAGGTGTGCATGGTAATTCCCCATACTACACATTTACATCAACAGTGCTGATAAATTTTGGCATCCCAAAATTTCTAAGAACAGTTCAAGACCTATGAAGTTATTATGTACACCTTATGTCCACAAAATTGCACACATATTTTGAAGTTATATCTATATCCTGTTTTAAATCATCATCTTGGATGCTATAGTTGCAATTGATCTATCATTGGTGCTCTTTGTGTTGTAAACCAAACAAGCCAGTAGATCATGTGCATTTAACATCTGGTCAGATGATAGACCACTTGCTATCATTTAGTGATCACCAATGTCAGACTGGCGTATATGTGAGTCACATACAAGTATCATGGAATTAAGCTAAACAGAGGGCATCATTTTCTTTTCAGTTACACCGACTCATTTTTATTGGTGTTTTTGCATACCATCTTATTAGTCAGTGCTGCATGACCAAATAGGAAAACTTGCAAATCTTTTCAAAGAAAATTACTCATTCTTTTAAAGGGAAGGTATGTACACATTGGTTATTACCAAATTATCAGATTAACTGTTTATTATCTAAAAACTTGCTTATGGTCATCTTAGAGAAAACATGAATTGTGTCAAATTTACAAAAAGTTGTCGGAGGGCAAATTTTTTGTAAAATATAAAATACATAATTTAAAGGTTTTTTTTTTTTTTTTAAATCTGAGCACCTTTTGTGATGAAATTTTCCAAGCTTACTTTTATGATATATTTCTTGAAAACTAAAGGGTATAAATGAGCATACATTATCAAATACCTTTAAAGTTTGAAAGTGAACCTGATCTGAGCATTTGTTAATGAAAATAAAAGTTTGCACTGTAAGGAACTGATGACATGGTTGTTGTCAGAATGTGTACACAGTGTACATACATATGTAGTGGGCTATTTATATTAGGTGGTGATCATCAAAATGGTCACGTTGGAAGCATGTTGGTGATCTGTCTCATAGTTGCACAAGATTAATAAGAGTTTAGTTCAGTTTGTTATCAATGTTTCTGAGAAAATTATGATTAGGACCATTAATCATGTAGATGGGACAAATAACATAATATTCAGATTTTTAGTTCTGAGCATGTTTGCCTCATTTATTATACATATTAAGGTATGAAGTTAAATGCAAAAACCTAATCATAATTTAATTCTAAATTGCTGAGTTTGATGTTAATTGAAATATTACTATGGTATAATAAATAAAAGTGTCCCATGACATAATTCCTGTGTACAATCTAACATTGCAGTTATTAATTA
The DNA here is from genome assembly GCA_029582265.1 of Zoroaster sp. YZ-2022. NCBI lineage: Eukaryota > Metazoa > Echinodermata > Asteroidea > Forcipulatida > Zoroasteridae > Zoroaster > Zoroaster sp. YZ-2022. Next base: position 11,294,347 of record CM055821.1, on the reverse strand, counting down.
TTAGTGATAGGTGGTTAATGTTTAATAGAAATTATACACATATTGAGTGCAATAATAATGACAGTCAAAAGATCAAATTTGTTTGTGGTTCATTGGGAAAAGCTATTTGGAAAGTGACATTAAAATACATTAGATATATATCGATTGCATTTTTAAATTGTGTGAAATATGAAACTCGATATTGATTTTTGTATTACTTGACTACATAAAGATCATTTTCATTTGATACAGATCTACAACAAATTTGAATGCCCTGTCAGATTCTAGTTCCAACTATCAGGTACACGTGACCATTTAGTAATTTTGGACACTGGAAGAACTTAGTGACAACTGTTTTTTGTTTGTTTCAGTGATTGTTTATTCTGTTAACGAAGACAAAACGTGTCTAGATGAGTTTATGGCAGAGAATATCGTGTATAACAAATTGAATAGAAGTAATGCAAGTCACAAATATATATTCAATCATTCCTGCGGTTCACAACAAAATCTGGGTGGTGTCCGCCATCTTGGATAATCATTAGACAAGCAGTAAGAGTATGGCAACCCTGTAGTTGGAATTATGGAATTATGGAATTAGATATAGTTGGTGGTAGCACCATGTTAATTCATATATGAATTGTAATAATTGTGTTGTTTCAGAATCGGGCATTCTCCTGAGACTATCAGACCATACTGATCAAAGTGTTGAGATATCAAACCACCAGCTCTATTCAGATACCAACACAGTTTGTTAGTCATTAGAGAAGTTTGTGCTCCCAGTCAATAATTGGATCCTACTTTTCAGGTATTTACAGTTTATTTATAGTTTTGGACTGAGCAAAGACAATTGTACAGAAGTGGGACTGAAAACTGAAAACTGCAAACTGCAATGGTGGCATAAGTAAACCCATAATATGGCCCAAGTTGCGATGTTAAATCTAGGAAGGTTTGTCAGAGGAGCACTCATTTATTTTTTATTGAATCATCAAATACACCCACAGAAACTGACTAAGTACATATTTATTTCACATTGCAGTAGGGGTCCTTATGTCGTCAGGTGTTTTCTGAAACCAGTTTTGGAATCCTTAGAGGGTTTATATTAATGATTTACATGTTTACAAAAAATCTTTTTGAGTTAACACCCCCTTTGGCGGGTAAATATATACTTTTGTCCATAACACCAGAAGTATACATGGCTTTAGTTTACATTTAATCACTATTTTATGGGTCTGTGATTCCAAAAAGATCACTCACAATTGAGAAAAATTAATTGTTAGGTACAAGATCATTAGACTCAGTGGTTTTTCTATATCACCCTTTAAGTCCCTAACCATTCACAAAATCGCATGGTTAATACTATTTCCAGGCACTGAGGATTTTCCTCTTTGATTATAAGCTATATTATAAATATATTGGGTTTCAGTCTTGATGACGGGAAAGTTTGCCGTTACTATTAAGAGATTCAAATAGAATAGGGGTATTTCCCCCTCCCCCACCACTTTTGTTTAATGAGTTTCTAAAACTAAATAAACAAAATCTCATAAAATATTCTTAAATGTTAAAAACATTTTTGGTAAATGGTTTGAAATTTAATATTTTTTCCATCATGTTTTTGGTTTTTAATGCAAATTTCAAACAAAAATGATTTTATTTATTTATTAGGGGAGGGGGGGGGGCATCGGGTTAAGGTGAGGTTTGGCTTGGGGGGGAGGTTAGGACTGGCCGATGTTTAGGGGCGGTCATTGGAATTTGGAATAATCCTTTGAAATTTACACCACTCTGCAGCCGTCTGATAATTCTCGGGCAAAAGAAACATTTACCAAAATTAGAAAGGGCTCAAATCCTTGAGAATGTTTTCATCCCCACCCCACACGCCCTAATGATTTCAAAGGGGATTACCAGTGCAATAAAACAATCCAATAATTCTGCCAGGCTTGTTATAAAATTATTTAATATTTTTGCATACATTTGCAACCATGCATAATAATTAGGAAAAACACCTGTCCCAGATTAGAATATGATAATTCTCCATGAGTATATGTTGAAAAAATATGCATTAGATTGCATCACAGAGCATCTAGAACACTAAAGGACCTTACACTGTGAGCTTACTAGTTAAGATCAAGAAATTTCCGGGACCCTTAAGCAGGTCCTGGACCACACGCTGTGAGCTCTAATTTGCTCGTTGGTTTGGATTTTTGGTTGGAAAAAAGAATGGCAATGACTGGCTCTGTTTTCACACTTGCCAGGGTTTAAACATGTATTCATTTATATAATTAATACCAAATTAGGAAGCTATAAGCATTAAGAGGTGTGGCCTCAGTTTTGTACAATTAATTTTTCTCAATTGTCAGTGGTCTTTTTGGAATCTCCGCCCCATAAAATAGTGATAAAATACTAAAATGTAAACTAAAGCCAGGTATACTTCTGGAGTTATGGACATAAGTATATATTTTCCCACCAATTCAAAAAGATTTTTTGTAAACATGTAAATCCTTAATGTAGACCCTCTAAGGATTCCAAAACAGGTTTCAGATTGCTTTTAGGTCATAGAAAACACCTGATCCTGTTTTTGAACATATGGACCCCAACTATTGTACCTTGGGCATTAAAAGTAATCATACCTTTTTGGGCACAGTTTTATTTTGTAATTTTAATAGTGGTCGATTTCATAGTGCATGTCCCATGCATTAACCCACAAAAACCCCATTCTAAATCTTGCAAAAATATCAACCCAAAATGTATAAAATATGCAGAATTTACTTTCACTGGATCTAACCATGCCAACACAAGCTCAAGAGACAAAATGTAAATATTTTGCTATTACTGTCCACATTTTCTACAGTAGCTATGTAATAATACTTTTTGAAGACAATGAATAATACATTTGTTTGTTTACATAAGGTTCAGATATGTATAAACCGTTTTTTTAAGGCTCACATTATAAGCCACTCACCAGTTTAGACAATTGATGTCCTTTATAAAATGTTTGTATGTTTGGATTAAAATTGCAGCAATTCTGCTCATTAACATGTTCATTGTTGGTTGTAATTAAAATCTGTGTCAAGAATTATCACAATGCACTGGAGGACAGTGCAACTCTGCAAATTAACAAACACCACAGGGTACACATTGAATGTTCACAGTGATTATTGGCTGCAATCTAATACATATTAAAATATCGAGCAGGCTATAGTGGACTTACATGTACATGCCATTAGTATAACATTTGACAATCTTCCCACAAATTCAGACAAACACTGGTTATAGTTGCTTAAGCCATTGTTATTGTTGCTTTTTTAATGGCTTGGAGTACAGTTACAGCAGCTAGAAGCTCCAGCCCTAAGTCATACAAACCACTGTCTTGACATTTATGAATAATCTGCAGCCAAGAATCATACTCTGTATCTGAATCACAGAACACCACATCTTTAAGACTAGTAGAGAAAACCCCTATAACGAATAGGAAATGATGAAATCATTAATACAAGTTTGACCTTGGGATGAAGACAATAAATGAGAGTCAAAGGTCTGCCAATTTGGTCTATGATCTACATGTACCATAAGATCAGTTGTGGAATTGGTACATGTAGTTTATTCAGCCTTTTTGGATCTAGTTTAACATGTTAAAGGCAGTGTAACACTATTGGTAAAATGTATCCAAACTTGATTCGCCTCATGCATATCGTAACCCTCTACCAGTGAAATGCACTTCAGCTGCAAGCTCCAGGCTTTACGTGGTTCCATTTACAGCCATTTTACCGTACAAACATAACAAAATTACGGTCGCTGCATCACTTGAATGATTAAATAAAGTCATTATATATGCAAACTGGAAATTCTCACTGCTGGATTCCACCCTCTCACCCCCTACCTTCTACCATACCTTTTCCTATGTTTTATAACCTCTTGCTGCACTTATCATTAAAGGGACAATATCGTCACAGTGATTGCATCAAAATAGCGCGCTGGATGAGAATGTAATTCCGTGGACGATAAATTCTTTGGTGACAATCGGTATTTTACATGCCATGTTTTGCAGGTTTCTGTTTTTGTTTGTTAGAACAAAAGTTTTTTACACCTTAAGTTATTTTACAAACGATCTTTGCTTACAAACATGTACATGTTGTTTTCTTCTTCATATCTCGGCATATAAGCCGCCCTTTGTATAAGCCGCAGGAAACTTTTTAAGGGCCAAAAACAACGTATAAGCCGAGACTTATATTCCGAAATTACGGTAGTCTGGGAGTGTTCTCATAAAATAAAGTATACATTGTGGCTGTGCTAGACAGTGTATTAATATAGTTAATTAGAGTAACTCTGATGTCTGACTTGTCCAAAACATAATTTGTTATATGAAACTGATTGAATACTGTGTGCACATGCCATATATATGACGGACCAGTCAAAAACCTGGTGGACCAGTCACAATTTCCAATTATGTCCAGGACTTACCTGCCATATAATTGGTATGAGGCCGTAGGAGGAAAGACTCACCCTGTATTATTGTTCCATGTAATACAGTTTCCACTACCCTTTGAAGAAAATGGTTCATTCCTTCATTCATAAAAATGCAAATCAGCCCGGGCCCCAGTCCACCAGGTATAAACCCACCAAGAAACCACTGAAGCATGTCTCTTTGTAGATCCAAATTAGCAATCAGGCATGGCTGAGGCCGACTCGCAGATGGGTGGGAACCTGAAGAAATTCTGAGGTATAGAGGGGAGGGAGTGTGAGTCTTTCCTCCTACGGCCTCATATAATTCCAATGTGGAGTGTCGTGGCTGAGCGGTCTAGCTTACCGGACTCAAGTTCTGGTGTTAGCAGCAGAGTGTGGGTTCGGATCCCGGCCGTGACACTTGTGTCCTTGAGCAAGACACTTAACCATAATTGCTTCTCTTCACCCAGGGGTTAAATGGGTACCTGTGAGGGCAGAGTTGGTTGATTAGCCCTATATGCGCTGTAATGGCAGCAATTGAGCTGTATACTCCCCAGGGAGCTGAGATGGTTTCAGGAATGATTTATGAGCCTTATGAGCAGGGGTAATAATATAATGCGCCTTGAGCACCACTCAGTTGGTGGATACGTGCGCTATATAAGTCCACACATTATTATTATTATTATTATTAATTATATGGCAGGTTAAGTCCTTTACATAATTGGAAATTATATTTCGTCCTAATCGTCAGACTCACCCTGTATATTTCATAGCTAAGCCGAAGACAGGACTGCTCTGCCAAATTCTTGAGTACTTTGTACATCTCATTTGTAGAATTTACCGAAAGTGCTGGCTGATGACCAATCTGCTGTCAGTAAAATTTGAGCTGTGGACATGCCTAATCTTGCCGCTACTGAAGTAGATGATGCACATGTGGAGTGTGCTTTAAGGTGGGAAATGTATATTCCGCTGCTGCCATGGTTGTTTTAAGCCATCTTGCAATAGTGGATGAGACCACCGTGTGATGAGGTTTTCCGAAAGACAAAAATAGCCTGGAAATTTTCTGATTGTTCTGGTGTCGTAAAGTTCTGGTTCTGTGTATATATTCCTTCAGTGCTGAGAAGACATATAGCTGGGGATTCAGAGGGAATTGTGCCAACACTACACTTGACACAGGTATGTATGCTGTAGAACATTTGGCTTGAATCACCGAAGCAAATTCAAATGCTGTCTTTGACCTCTTCATATGTTGTAAATCTAAAGCGACTAATAATGAACAGCGTCCTGCTGTTACTAGAGCAACCAACATGATTAGTTTAAGTGTCACAAGACAGTAGCTCTAGGTGATTGATGTGAAGACTTTGTGTTACCGGCACGCTGTAACTGGAACGGAATTCTTATAAACTCTATTTGATGACCAACCACCGATTGAAGTATTCAACTGTTCTGTGTGAGGGACCTCCAACTGGAAACAAAATATTGAAGACGACTTGTCTGTGACAGAATTTCTGCAATCTCTACTGTTTTGACTTGGAATCATCCGATTCCCGGTCTGATCAAGATCTCCCACGACTTGAAGTTCCCATACTTGGATTTGTTGTGAGTGGATCTCCCTTGAAAGGAGCGAAACTTCCTTGTCACCACTGAGTAATAAGGTGAAAATTTGTTCCCTCTGTATGATGTTGCCGAGGATGCTGCGGCTTTCGTCACTTTGGCTGCCAGCTTGTTTGCCTTCTCTGCGTCTTCTATGTCTTTGGCAAGATTACCTCCGAACAATGAGTCCATAGAGGGAGAATTTCGTTTAAGGTTGTCAAATCTTCTATCGAGAAGATCATCAAAAGCGTGGTGCCTTGAGAGAGCAAGACTCTGGTGAGCTGATCCTAGGAGGATTAGCGCTGAAGTGATGTGTTGCAACACCAGACTGCTGTCAATCGTCTCTGGGCATGTCGGATCCACTAAGACATCAAAAAGATGGGTAAGAGGCAAAGCTGTTTTGAGAAGATGATTGTGAGAATCTTTGAGTTTATCATCTTGAATTACCAGTGAAGAGCGAGCTTCTTTGAAGGAGGATTTTACCTGGCTAGGTAATTCCGGGGCCTTGAAATATTTTTCTTGTTCAACCGGAACTTGGTTGGATAATAGTTCCTCTTTAAACTCTTCATGTCTAAGCTTATTTGAACGGAGCTCTTCTCACCAGGAAAGGACTTTATCTGTCACCGGAATACCCACTACTTTACGATGAGGGTTACGAAATCCACTCGGACTGAGCGAGTCGGACCCATCAGTGCTGCCGACCAAATCGGTGTCGCCATCTGCAGCCATATCGCTGGTAGACTCAAAGTCCTGACTAGCGATGGAATTAGTTCCCCAAACTATAGGACTCACTGGTGGAAGCATGAGCGCCGCCATGTTGTATGGATTCTGCCCGCTAGCGTTGGAATTTTGCGGTGGGAACATCTATTGTTGTCCGGGGAAGAACATCGACCACTGTTGATTCAGAGGGACGACCCAAGGCGAGGTTTGTCCAGCTTTCGGTACTCTGGACACTGGAGGGGTAGTAAGTGGAGAACCCCGGCAGGACGAAGGCTCTCCCGTACCGCCAACAGAAATTTGGCAAGGCAGCCCGATTTATTGCTCATCAACCTGGTGCTCACTGGCCCGAGGCAGGGCCGGAGCGTGTGAGCAAACTCGTTCAACCCGAGGCGAGGTTGTCGAAGTAGAGGGCCTACAAGAGATGTCTTTGGCCTGCTTGTCACTCAAGTTTCCTTTCTTGGAGGACATGATATGGCGAGAATCTACGTATCCAAATCTCAAGTGTAAAATGTAGCTTGTAGGTGTTTACAATTATAGCTAGTTGACAGTCCTAATGTTAGTCTTAACTAAATAGAATAGAACTTGTAAAACGCATGTGTGCAAAACCGTACCACGAGAAACAAAGACATGGTTCAGGGGTTTCTTGGTGGGTTTATACCTGGCGGACTGCATTTGGGGCCGATTTGCATTTTTATGCATGAAGGAATGAACCATTTTCTTCAAAGGGTGGTGCAAACCGTATTACATGGAACAATAATACAGGCCTACTGGTCCTGCTGGACAGTGAATAAAAAGCTAATGGCAGACCCTGGCATGGAATCAGATTGCTAGTTTTAGATTAACTCAGTGACTGAAATTAATACCCCCACATGATAAGGTCATATTACCGTTGCTGATGCATAAATAGCCAGTAATTTTCAGTCACTGTGTTCATTTCAAACTAGTACACTGATTCCATGCCGTGTTGAAAGTCTGTTCTGATTGTGACGATACTGTCCCAAGTATAATGAGTTTTTCTACCTGAAAAGAGTGTTTCAGCGGCCATATTTGTTGTTAGAAGTGAAAAAAACTCTTTCCTGGTAACCGTTAATACTAGAATGGAGCCAGTAGCGCACGCGAACTGTTTAACCAGTGACATGCTAACTTTCTACATCACAGCCATAGTTAAGGTTGCCAAACTATGGGCGGCCGCCAGTGCCAATGTTTGTTTTAAATACTGTAATTAGTGAAATGCACTGATACCATCAACATACTTTACCAAAACATATTCCTCTGAAATACTTTTGGTGTAAAATGTTTAATTTTGGGCAGAATCTCTTGTTAACCAAGATTGAATTGTTTGCTCACTGATGGCCGTCCATACAAAATGGCACTCATCAGATTAATGCTTACAATACAAAATGCCCTCCGACAACCCCTGTATGTATTGCGTGATGGCACGAATAAGAACCAAAAGATATGTACACTGTACAGAAACCAACCTGTAAAAGTTTTAACTGAAGTACCCAATTCTGCTCTTTAGAAAGTAATGCATTTCCTTTACAATAATGAAAAATAGCAATTTACTGCTTTAAAATTGCCAGTGAAATATAGAAACAAATATGGAACAAATATCTTTACAAGTTCACAGCAAAAACCATTAAGAATAGGAAAGCCCATGATATTGTAATAATTTTTACCTGTCTTTATGCTTTGATGTATATTAACCAGAAGCTTGACTCCAATTTCATGATTCTCAGTTTGTAGCAGTTGATTAACAACTGTACCAACCGTGAGAGCAGGTAATTGGGATGGAACTCTTGGTTGAACTAGGACTTCAGCAAGGGCAATTGATGGACAGGCTACAAGAACACCTACATACATATCTAGAATTCAATTACACCAAATATTGTTCTGTAAATAATTAAGATTTTGAAAGTTCATTTACAATTTCTGAAAATGGATCATGTTTCGTATTTATTTTATTTATGGTGCAAACAAAGATTTTGCTTCACTGAATTGGGATTTGAGCCCGTAATCTTGAGATTACTGTACAAAACCATGATCAATACCTGATGACCATCCAATGAACAACAGCTTCATCTGGTCAAGTTTAAATTTAACACTGGAATGCTTATTAAGCCCTATTTAGTTGTCTCAATAATTGGCAAAAAAGTATAAACTGATTTATCTGTCATAGGGGAGGGGACTGAACCTATTAACATCTATTAATGTCAAATGCATTAGTCAAGAAACTTAAATATTTATATGTAGATTTTAAAAAGAGACCGTGATGTGGATTGGAAAGTGGGATTGTAAAGGTTTGTTATTACATTTTGGATTATTGCTTACCAAGATTTAATGTGTCAATTTATCAAAACAAAAGATCTCACCTTTCCCAAACTCAGCATTGGTGGCGTAATCCATCATAGCTTGTACTTTACCTTGCTTACACATACATACAGCAGCTTGTATGTGTGCTCCAACCATGGTATATACAGCCTCGGCCAATGGCAGACATTTACCAAGAATTTCTTCACTCCTTCCTTGAGTGTAGTTATACAGGAGATGACCTAAGGGCTCTGAACATGTCAATCTGAAATTTTGAAAATACCACTAATTATTTATTTTCCTCAACTATCAGGTCAGGGTGCAATGTACATGTATATGTCAGATTGGCCTTAAGCATATGTGTTTACCTGAAATCTTTAAAACTAATTGTTTTCTATTTCTCTCAACACAAATTGTAACAAGTTAACCAATTCTTTTGTCATCTGGCACAAAATTAATTGAAAAGCATGTACATTTACTTTACGTAATTGGTTTGTGATTATTAGAGGAGACTTAATTTGTACCTTGGGGTAATTTATTTTCCTCCAGGCTCAGCAAATGAACATGAAATATTAGCACACATCTGTCACAAGGTGGATAGTATTCGCATGGGTGACTTCAATGACTTAAAATGTGATGCTATAGAACTGGATTTAGATATTACACAGCTTGTTTCAGAATGTTACACTTGATAAGATCTTCACCAACTGTTCAACTGTTTGACCAGATTGAGAAGTTGGCTCCTCTTGAAGCAAGTGACCATTGCTGTATCCTTGTTAAGCCTATAACTCAACTTCCTTGTCATCAACCGAACAGAAACTTCACTTCACGCCCTACAGGGACTCTTCTGTTAAACCATTTGGATGATGGATCGTTGGTTTCAATTGGGATGATGCCCTTATCATGGGTCGCAGGCATGCAACTGCAGTTTGTCCAAAAAAAAAGGAAAATGCCAGACACAGCAAGAATTTATACACTGTGTTTCAGTTTTCAATGGCACAGCTGTAAAACCAAAAAAGAGGAAATCAGCTGATCCGCTGAAAAGCTGCATGCCTGGGGTCGACGGTCATCCTCCGACTTTTTAACTGACATCCAAACTGCATATCATTGTCACTTTCCCCTGGTTTCCTGCAAGCAATGTATGTGGTATTCTTTGGGAAACAAGGTTCAATGCACCATCTATGAAGCTAGATTTTACAAAACCTCAGTCAAAACTCTTAAAAGCAACTGACATGGACAGAAGCATCATCAAATCCAAAAACTGTCACCTCTAACCGAAACCATCCATTATTCCTGGTGCTTCAATCTGCTGAGGCCATTAACAACCATTTTGCCAGCAAACATTTTCGATAATATCGCGATTTTGTTTTCATTCACGCATGATTGCTTTAGAGCCGATAAACACAGGTACACATGTACCCCTCTACAAGCGTCCCCAAACAATCGTCAGTGCTTGGCTGACAGACACGTGCAATCACACCATTCGTGCGTGCACAATGGACATTGGCAAATTTGTTTCACAACAGAATTGCGTTTTAAAAATGTCATGAGCCACGACTTTTCATCAAGGAGCCGCCGTCAATTTGTGCTTTGATAGACAGGAGCAATTCATTCAAATCTCTTAGATATGGCCTTCAACATATATCAGGTCAGCAGTCAATGCATTATACAATTCAGTATTCATCTATTTTCGTAGTTTACAGAGTGCCTATGTTGTAAAGGCTAGGTATAAAATGGTACATAATGAGTATAGGTACATAATGAGCATATATTCATGAGCATCGAACAGCCAATAAGAACTATGCAAATCTATCCAATCATGACTCACAGAAACAGGCACATGATCCTTAACCACGACCCATCAGCTTGCACATGGTTAGGTGTCTATGTATAAGTATATGTTGCGTTCTTGTGGGGAATTCCCTTTCAAGTTATGAGCTAAATTCCTGATGCTAGTATTTTTTTTAAATCATGAAAAGATTTGTAAATATAAAGTAAAAATAACTAGATTTAATAGTCTTTATGATTATTTTTGACTAGCCCGCTGGTCTACATTGAAAGGCATTTTGACCTGTCTGCCTCCATTTTAACCCTGGTTTATGTTTCGTAAGATAAAAAAATTTGAAAAATCTATTTCATACAAATGAATAAGCAGTGGAATAAATAATAGTAATTTTGTAATACATCAGTAACATACGGAAGCACATTGCTGCCAAATTGAAGGGTAAACAATTTTTTTTTAAGTGGTTCGAACGAAATAATAAGTCGTTCGTACGAGATACTAAGTAGTTCAAACGAGATAATAAGTCATTCGAACGACATAGTAATTCGTTCAAACGACATAGTAAGTCATTCAAACGAGATACTAAGTCGTTCAAACGAGATACTAAGTCATTCGAATGAGATAATTAAGTCGTTCGAACGAGATACTAAGTCGTTCGAATGAGATAAGTCGTTCGAAAGAGCATAGTCCTATAGTAAGCTGTGTGCACTTGATGGGTTAATGTGTTTAATAATTGGCTCAGGAATTTGAATACACATACCCTTTTTACAGTTGAATGAGGGTTATGCCTGAAAGAATAACAAATATGATCCCAGTATTTTATGTAAAAATCAAGCTGCAACGTTGTATTGAAAGTATTTTCCCCGATATGCATTGGATAATAAATATCTTGAAGGTATTCAACTACCAAGATTAAAATGAGACACATGGGTGATTTATAAAAAAATTGTTATCACTATTTATTACATTTATTGCAGAAACTTTAACATTCACGTTCGATGAGCAGGGGTAATAATGTAATGCGCCTTGAGCATCAGTTTGGTGGATACGTGCAGCAGCGTAGCCAGGAATTTTTCAGTGGGGGAAACGGGGAATTGCTTTTCAGTGGGGGGACCAGGGGGTATGGGTTTTTTCCCTTTTCTTTTTCTTTCCTTTTTTGGGGGCACTATGAGGATTTTTCGTGGGGGAACCTGGGGGGCACTGGAAATTTGTGGGGGAAATGTGCCCCCAGGCCCCCCTCCCGTGGCCAACGGCGGATCTAGGCCCAAAGTTTAGGGGGGGCCAAATGCTCAGTGGAGGGCGTGTTGCGCGCAAAACGTTTCTGGTGGGGTTTGTTTGTTTTGTGGGTCTAGACGACAATACTTGATTTAGTATGAAATTTCAGTGATAAGCTTTGGATTTGAACCCGCAACCTTGTGATTGTAGGCTAGGTCCTGCGGTCTAACCACTTGACTAATGCAGGGTTTCCGGAAATGCTTAGCTTCTGGTTGCTCTGAGCGGACAAATATTATTCATAAATAGATTAGCTTTTTCCACTGTATATGAGCCCTATAATGGTCGTTGAAATACCTGTATGGCAAAATGTGGCGATTGGAGGAAACAACAACAATCAGTTAAAGCAAGAAACTAAAGTTCAATCGATGGACACCGCTTGTGGCGAAGTACTCAATAACCCGAGTGGTGGTTGGGAGACGGTCACGTTGTATGATTATGACAAACTTACGCTGCTAATCGTGTGCAAGTTGTAAAAGTTATTAATGCAAATTAATGTTTAAATAAAGCCGCCTGAAATAATCCATTGATGACACAGAACTCTGGAATTAACGGCAGTTATTATTGATCAAAATTGATCCTTTCTACAAAAGGGTAGATTTTCAGAAAAACAATCATTGACATGTTTTAAGATATGGCCACTCATCTGGGTTAGGCTGGTGCCCGCATGGAGTCCCCAGAGTGTTATGGTATGTACATACATTATTGTGTAATCTACACAGTGCTGCAAAAACAGCCCACTGTATTTTACGTTGATACTTACTGCTCATATGACGATGGAAGACGAATCTTTCAAGTCACTGCTCCTGCTCGTACTCACAAGATTGAAATCGTTTTATGCACGCGATGTTCAGCCAAGTCTAAACGTAGGCCTACATTGCGGACGTTGCATGGCTCACCTAATATCCAGGAAACCCCACACAACCAGTCGCCTGCATAAGCCATGCATACAATCACCGTGTCGCCTCGTCTAATGCAGCTTGGCTTAACTGCACAAACTACCATTGCAAATTTTGTGGCAATGTTGGATCGTGAGTAGGATTATGAACACATTCATGTAGCCAATCAGTGTGTTGTAATTTGCATACTTTAACAAAAGCTGAACGTATAAGCAAGACTTAGCTGCACAAGGAGGGGCGTAAAGTTGTGGGGTTTTGTTATGTCTCTCGTTTTCCCCCTTTTTTTTTTTCTTTTCTTTTCTTTTCTTTTCTGTTTTTTTTTTTTTTGGGGGGGGGAGCGTACAGCTTCGGTTTTTTTGGGGGGGCCATGGCCCCCGTTGGCCCCCCCCCTGGATCCGCCATTGCCCGTGGCTAAGCTGCTGGATGTGCACTGTATAAATCCACATCATTATCATTATCATTATCATTATCATTATCATTATCATTATCATTATCATTATCATTATCATTATCATTATCATTATCATTATCATTATCATTATCATTATCATTATCATTATTATTATTATTATTATAATAATATAAGTTTTGAGGCTTTGCATGGTGGAATATCGATATCGTTTCGGTTTGCGGTAACACCATGTGTTTATCTCAACTAACGTGAAGCTGAGGTACAGGTTCTGAAAAGAACCATATCGCACAACTCGTATCTCAACCTTCGTTAAGTGAGAAAGGTTCAAGGGAGAACCAATTTCGGGCAACTCGTTGAGTTGTGCGATACGGTTCTTTTCAGAACCTGTACCTCAGCTTCACGTTAGTTGAGATAAACACATAGTGTTACCGCAAACCGAAACGATATTATTATTATAGTCGCTTGTTTTGAACATTAAAATAATGTTCTTGTTAAAATAATTGTTTGCTTGTTTTTGTTTGTTTGTTTTGGTTGTCTGCAGTAGACAACTTATAGATAGTCCACAGCGGTTGATCAACAATTTCGTAGAGGGGTACTTTTTTAAAAATCAGAAACTTCAACCCTTTAATATTTCTAAACACTATATTTCACCTGTGGGCAGTACAAGTAACCCCTGCCCCCGACCCAGTGTATGTTTTTACTTCCCCTACTCCCAAAAATCTGGAACCGCAGCAGCCTCTTCAAGGAAAAACCCTTAAAGTTATATGAAACATTTCCAATGGGGAAAATAGGCCTTGTAGTTTATATGAATTCCAGTCAGTCAAAACTAACACTTGGCCACACTGCTTACGCACGTGTCAATTGACCGCATTTCGTTCACACATCTTATAATAGGACTAAATTATCTTGATTGAACGACTTAATTATCTCGTTCGAACGACTTAGTATGTCATTCAAACGACTTAGTATGTTGTTCAAACGACTTATAATCTCGTTTGAATGGCTTAATTAGTATCTCATTCGAACGACTTACTATGTCGTTCGAACGAGATACTAAGTCATTCAAACGAGATACTAAGTCATTCGAATGAGATATTTAGTTGTTCAAACGAGATAATAAGTCGTTCAAACGAGATAATATGTCGTTCAAACAAGATAATAAGTCGTTCAAATGACATAGTAAGTCGTTCGAATGACATACTAAGTCGTTCAAATGAGATAAGTCGTTCGAACAAGATACTAAGTCATTCAAACGAGATACTAAGTCGTTCGAACGAGATACTAAGTCGTTCAAACGACATTCTAAGTCGTTCGAACGAGATACTAAGTCATTCAAACGAGATACTAAGTCATTCGAATGAGATATTTAGTTGTTCAAACGAGATAATAAGTCGTTCAAACGACATAGTAAGTCGTTCGAATGACATACTAAGTCGTTCAAATGAGATAAGTCGTTCGAACGAGATACTAAGTCATTCAAACGAGATACTAAGTCGTTCGAACGAGATATTTAGTCATTCAAATGAGATAATAAGTCGTTCGAACGAGATACTAAGTCATTCAGGGTGTCGTGGCCGAGCGGTCTAGCTTACCGGATTCAAGTTCTGGTGTTAGCAACATAATGTGGGTTCGAATCACGGCCGTGACACTTGTGTCCTTGGGCAAGACACTTAATCATAATTGCTTCTCTCCACCCAGGGGTTAAATGGGTACCTGTGAAGGCAGAGTTGGTTTGCTCTATATGCGCTAGAAATGACAGCAATTGAGCTGTATACTCCCCAGGGAGCTGAGATGGTTTCAGGAATGATTTATGAGCCTTATGAGCAGGGATAATAATATAATGTGCCTTGAGCACCACTTAGTTGGTGGATACGTGTGCTATATAAATCCACACATTATTATTATTATTATTATTCAAACAAAATACTATGTCATTCGAACGAGATACTTAGTTGTTCAAACGAGATAATAAGTCAATCGAACGAGATACTAAGTCGTTCATACGAGATACTTAGTTGTTCAAACGAGATAATAAGACGTTCAAACGAGATACTAAGTCGTTCGAACGAGATACTAAGTCGTTCAAACGACATTCTAAGTCGTTCGAACGAGATACTAAGTCGTTCAAACGACATTCTAAGTCGTTCGAACGAGATACTAAGTCATTCAAACGAGATATTTAGTTGTTCAAACGAGATAATAAGTCGTTCAAACGAGATAATAAGTCGTTCAAACGACATTGTAAGTCGTTCGAATGACATACTAAGTCGTTCAAATGAGATAAGTCGTTCGAACGAGATACTAAGTCATTCAAACGAGATAATAAGTCGTTCGAACGAGATACTAAGTCATTCAAACAAGATACTAAGTCATTCAAACGAAATACTAAGTCGTTCGAACGAGATACTTAGTTGTTCAAACGAGATAATAAGACTTTCAAACGAGATACTAAGTCGTTCATACGAGATACTAAGTCGTTCGAACAAGATACTAAGTCGTTCGAACGAGATACTAAGTCGTTCAAACGACATTCTAAGTCGTTCGAACGAGATACTAAGTCGTTCAAACGACATTCTAAGTCGTTCGAACGAGATACTAAGTCATTCAAACGAGATACTAAGTCATTCGAATGAGATATTTAGTTGTTCAAACGAGATAATAAGTCGTTCAAACGACATAGTAAGTCGTTCGAATGACATACTAAGTCGTTCAAATGAGATAAGTCGTTCGAACGAGATACTAAGTCATTCAAACGAGATACTATTGTCGTTCGAACGAGATATTTAGTCATTCAAACGAGATAGTAAGTCGTTCGAACGAGATACTTAGTTGTTCAAACGAGATAATAAGTCATTCGAACGAGATACTAAGTCGTTCATACGAGATACTTAGTTGTTCAAACGAGATAATAAGACGTTCAAACGAGATACTAAGACGTTCAAACGAGATACTAAGACGTTCAAACGAGATACTAAGTCGTTCAAACGAGATACTAAGTCGTTCAAACGACATTCTAAGTCGTTCGAACGAGATACTAAGTCGTTCAAATGAGATACTAAGTCATTCGAATGAGATATTTAGTTGTTCAAACGAGATAATAAGTCGTTCAAACAAGATAATAAGTCATTCAAACGACATAGTAAGTCGTTCGAATGACATACTAAGTCGTTCAAATGAGATAAGTCGTTCGAACAAGATACTAAGTCATTCAAACGAGATACTAAGTCGTTCGAACGAGATACTAAGTCGTTCGAACGAGATACTAAGTCATTCAAACGAGATACTAAGTCATTCGAATGAGATATTTAGTTGTTCAAACGAGATAATAAGTCGTTCAAACGACATAGTAAGTCGTTCGAATGACATACTAAGTCGTTCAAATGAGATAAGTCGTTCGAACGAGATACTAAGTCGTTCAAACGAGATACTAAGTCGTTCGAACGAGATATTTAGTCGTTCAATTGAGATAAGTCGTTCGAACGAGATACTAAGTCATTCAAACGAGATACTAAGTCGTTTGAACGAGATATTTAGTCATTCAAACGAGATAATAAGTCGTTCGAACGAGATACTAAGTCATTCAAACAAGATACTAAGTCATTCAAATGAGATACTAAGTCATTCAAACGAGATACTAAGTCATTCGAACGACATAGTAAGTCGTTCAAACGAGATAATAAGTCGTTCGAACGAGATACTAAGTCGTTCGTACGAGATACTTAGTTGTTCAAACGAGATACAAAGACGTTCAAACGAGATACTAAGTCGTTCAAACGAGATACTAAGTCGTTCGAACGAGATACTAAGTCGTTCAAACGAGATAGTTCTTCAAACAAAAAATCACAGTAAAACTGAAAACCGTGTTTTTTCCCCTGGCGGTAAACCGGCTAGCCAAAAATTTAAAACTGCCCAAGCCTGATCTTTTGCATGTAGACGTCCAACCGCTATAATATACCAATAATATAATATACCAATTTAATCAGAGAATCAGACACACCATAATAATAATAATAATAATAATAATAATAATGTAGACTTATATAGCACACTTATCCACCAAATTGGTGCTCAAGGCGCATTACATTATTACCCCTGCTCATCAAGTGCATAAATCATTCCTAAAACCATCTCAGCTCCCTGGGGAGTATACAGCTCAATTGCTGCCATTACAGCGCATATAGGTCTAATCAAACACAACAACCAACTCTGCCCTCACAGGTACCCATTTACCCCTGGGTGGAGAGAAGCAATTATGGTAAAGTGTCTTGCTCAAAGACACAAGTACCATGGTCGTGGTTGGCATTCGACCCACATTCTGATGACTCAGCCATCAGAACACAAATCCGATGCACTAAACCGCTCGACCATAGCACTCCATGGCTAAAAAGTGAGACATACATGTAAACCTTTTCTACACATTGTGCGATCTGAAAACATATTCAATTCCCAATACTTAATCCATCTGAAAAGGTCCTATGTGATCCAACAGTCGGCTTACCACTGAAGTAGTTCGCTTTTTTTTCTCACTTCCGAAAGCTGAAAAGACTGGTCTTATTTTGTTTTCATGGAATTTCCGACTTGAATCACAATCACGATTTTTGTTTTAATTGCAATATATTTTTTTCATCACGATATATTTTTTTAACAGCGTTACATATTTTTTAATCGCAATTTGCCAATATTTCGTTAACTTGAAAAGTTCTTGATATCGTACTCGAATATAAAAAGGTATCGCGATATTTGATATCGTGTTATCACCCAAGTTTAAACCCTGCAAGTTTAACATCGTATCTGCCAGCTGAGTCACCACCTCCAATAATCTACCCTGGCCCAGTCTTGAAGCCCTGAATAGTCTCAATACAGCGACTTGTGTGTTCAATGCCTATATAAGGGACAGTATCTTCCCTGATGTCTGAAAAACAGCTACAATTGTTCCAGTCCCCAAAGTAAAGAACATTCAGTTTTACACGTATCTTGAAATCTTTCCTGGCAAAATGGATCTTACAAGACATATCTAAAAAGTTAGATTTACAACAATATGGTAATATTAAGTGATGTTCCACCACACTTTGTTAAACAGGGCCATTATGCTTAACTCTCCACAATAGACTTCACCAAGGAATTTGACTGTGTTAAACACACCATTGTGATCCTTTGAAAAACTTTGAAACCTTGGAGTCAGAGGGTCTATAGTTCCCATCATCTGCAGCTTTCTTTCTGGTCGTACCCAAAATACTAAGCTCGATGGTCATATTTTTTCAATCCAGGCAATATCCTGTGGCATTCCCCAGGGAACCAAATTAGGTCCAATACTTTTTCTTGCTATTGTCAATAATGTATCAGTACTTGCTGAAGATGATGGAAATATCTGGGGGAAATTGTCAAATTTGGGGAACAGCATAAACTTCAAATGCATCTTGATAATCTCTCTATTTGGTGTACATACACTGTATAACGTTTTTCCTAAATCCTGTAAACATGATAGTTAGTTTTTTAAAGTTTGAGGATGACCATAGGATGACCATATTGCATAAATCAGGCATGAACATGACTTTACCCATAGCCTGTCCAACATTACTCTGTTACATTAACGGAGATTCGTGGCCGAGCGGTCTAGTGCATCGGATTCAAGTTCTGGTGGCGTCAGAATGTGGGTTCGAATATTGGCCTTGCCGGTCACGGAGCTTGTGTCCTTGAGTAAGACACTTAACCATAATTGCTTCATCCTTCGGATGGGACGTTAAGCCGTAGGTCCTGTGTACTAAAACATCAGTGCACGTCAAAGAACCCATGATGACATTTATCGTACAAGAGTAGGGGTTTACCCCAGTGTCTATGGTAACTAATTGATGGCCCATTGAAAATCATCTAGGCTATAGGTGACATGGTTACGCGTCACTAAATAAAGCGTTTATGTTTATGTTGATTATGTTGATGTTGATTATGTTGATTATGTTGATTATGTTGATTATGTTGATTATGTTGATGTTGATTATGTTGATTATGTTGATTATGTTGATTATGTTGATTATGTTGATTGTGATTGTGATTGTGATTGTTGTTATTAATATTATTATTATTACTGAAAAAGGAACTTTTTGAACTTATTGGAATGCCCTAACTTATACTAACATAATAGAATAGAAATGCCCTGATACTGACATAATAGAATAGAAATGCCTATAAAGAACTGACTCAAATTGTGAAAAATATACATAAACTTCACTGAACACTGCAAATAATCATACATGTAAACAAAGCAATGTAAACAAAGCAACTTTCTAAGCCATTAACTTTCACTATCAAACACTACAAGTGATTACAATGTAAATGTATCTATACTTTCATATACATGTATCTTTCATTTAAAATTTTGTTGCTGTTTTTAGATAAAAGGAGTTGTGAAATTCCATGAATATAATCCAACAAACCTTTTTTGAGCTAACCAATGTATAACAAGATCAAGTCTGTCTTCTGTAAGCGCAATCTTTACACACTCCAGTGACGTTTCAGCATTAGGTAGTATACCCACAGCTTGCACAGATGACATTAGTGCCTCGCAATAAGCCAGGAGGGGTGATGCTTTGCCAGGTTTTACATGAATTGCTATACACACAAAAAACAATCCAATCTAATAAGTACCTACATTGTACATGTACACATCCAATTTTTGGGTAGCTGGGTCAATGACATTTAGCCCTTTGTACTTCCCAGCCATTCCATTGTGACTCGCGTGACGATCCCACTTATTTTACAACTTTGTCTGGATCTCTACTCCAAGATATTACACCTTGCTTTCAGTGAACTCAGTTCTTACAAACTATAAGTAGGGGTCTTTAATTATTGGGAAAAAATTTTTGCGTCACTAAATTATATCAAATTTAAGAAAATGTGACTTGTGTAACGGCCAAAAAAGATAAAATCTTACATTTTGATATGAAATCAATCATACATGTAAGTAGTCAATTAATGAAAGCTTTAAATTCTGGGTCACTTTATTTGAAAGTACAATAGATGCACTGACATCACTAAAATTATTTTTTTAAATATTCAAGTTTAAAAAAAATTCATTTGGCAGCTTGACTCATGAGACAAAAAAATGTGACTTGCGTGACAAGTGGGAAAAAAACAATGTTATGCAGGATGTTGCATAATAAAAACATTTTTTTGTGTTCAAGACACCCTAGGGACCAGCGGCAGCACCAGACCTGTTAAACTGGGGGGACAGAGGGGGCGGCAAGCTTAAATTTAAGGGGGGCAAAGATTAATCTTTAATGTAATTTTGTACTGCTGAAAAAGCATTGACTTACCATCGGGGAAAAAATTGGGGGGAAATTGGGGGGTAATTGGGGGGAAATTGGGGGGTAATGGGGGGGGGCGGGGGGGGGGCAAAGAAAGTAATCGGGGGGGGGCATTGCCCCCCCCTTGCCCCCAAAAAAATTTTACTTTGTGAAATAGTGGGTGTCAAATACCACGGAATGGCTGTTCCCTAATCCCTAAGAAACAAAATGGTGACCCCAAGATGGTCCCAGAGTACTCTAACCAATGTTTTCTCTGGTGCAGTTTCTCGTTTGATTTGTGAAAACACGCCCGCATATTCCCCAAAATTTCACACGATTGTTTCACACTAAGACCAAACACCAGGAAAACTGTGCTGGGTTTTCATATGATACAAAATACAACAAAATGCAAGGCAAATATCAACCCCACAAGTCAAAACAGAGCAAAAGCATTACCTCTGAATCGTGTAAGAGTCTCTGAGTTTCTGAGTATTCCTTTAGGACTATTGGCAGCATGCATTGCAGCTTGTATGTATTGACCATCCTCAAATAAATCATTAAAGTGTTCAATGTACTCAAGGAGCATCTCTGCTTCTCTCTCTTTACTTGGGTCATCATCATCAAAAGTGGATGATGTGGTATCTCCACCTACATGTACAGAGTAGAAAATCAAAATCATTATTCACATACTTGTCCATGTCATATGGATTATTTGCATGGCACTAAATTTTGAAATGATGGAAATAATGTAACTATAGAGTATATAGAACTGGTCATAGAAAAATAACATTTAAAGGGGGACTGACATCCTTTACTTAAGGCGTTTTGTAATAAAATATTGTTTTTGAGACCCACCTGTGTCTATTTAATCATTGATTTCTGAGTACAAGTATTTTAAAACAATATTTGAAGTGTTTGGGGGAGGCAACCCCGCCCCATGGTGGAAGCTTCATTTGCATAAGATATGTGACGTCAGGTCGGGAAGATCCGATGTGTACATGATGTACATGTACATACACTCACTGTCCATAAGTATTGCAACACACACCAAAGTTCAATTTGGAGAACTGTGTTACAATAATTTATTTTATTTTATTTACACTACTTAAGACTTCTTGAAAGTGCCTGTGTTTTGAAGTCAATGTTCTTTTTTACTGTTCTTGCTCAGAAATTATGTAATATACGATCGATAAAATATGATTAAATGATCATCTCACCTGTTACTGTAAAGTGCTCAGTTTTGAGCATGTTGCAATACTTTTGGCCAGTGAGTGTACATACACATTCACACACATTCACACACGTAGCGTCGATTTCATTTCTTCCGTGATTTTTGTTTCCGGAACTGATAAAATGCTGGGAAGATGTGTTGCTGCAGGATGCAGCAACACCACCATAGACGGTGTTAGCCTTCATCTGTTCCCAAGTGACCCAAAATATCGCCGTATTTGGACGAGCAAAGTCCGACTGACAAGAGTAAAGTGGTCAGGTCCATCGGCTCACACAGTTTTGTGCAGCGATCATTTTGAGCAGAGTTGTTACATGTATGACAAAGATCGCCAGTGGATGTACAGCTCTTTCGGCTTGAAAAGATTGCCATAGCTGCGACTCGATGCCGTCCCGACCAAGTGAATTGGAAGGATACAAAGGTCCAAAAATCAAGAAGAGGTGCTCTTACAAAGAGAGAAAAACTCAGGGTAAGTTTTAAACTGTACTCGTTCATGAATTGTTTCACCAGAGCAAGGGCTTCACTGCATAGTAATTCCGGCCTCTCAGAGTCTCCCACAAGCGGCGCTATTACATGCGGGACGGGATTATGTGCTACTCGGCCTACTAGTTTTCCACTTCTCGTGTTGTCATTAAAGGCAGTGTGACTGTGAAAGATGTATTCTTATTTATCATAAATCCCTTCCCGACATGACGTCACGAACAGCTCCTCCGTGCAGGGCGGGAACAACTAGTTAAAGTGGGGGGCATTTTTACAATGGTAAAATAACACTATCAAAAACAATAAAAACACAAAACAAAAATGTTATTGATCTTTTACTGATATAAAAGAATAAAACGATCACATATTTAACTGTTTGATTTAAATCCACGACAGTCCCCCTTTAATTATTATTATTATTATTTCGCATTAGCACAGCATGAAAAGAAAGATCTTGTTTTCCTTTCTGCCGGTTACACCTCGAGTCAAGCTACGTCCCGTAGCCTTAGATCTCGAATGTCTTTCGCAGAATCCTTGCTGTCCCAAAGAGTGCCGCCTTCTGTAGTAATTCTACTCTAACAGATGTTCCTATCTCCTTGAGATGTTTCTCCAATGCCTTCGGGATTGTACCCAGTGCTCCCACTAACACGGGAATAACCTTGACTTGCCACAGCTTGCGGAGTTCTCTCGCTAAATCCTGATATTTCTGTACCTTCTCCTTCTTCTCCTTCAAAGCTACTCTACTATCACCCGGCACAGCTATATTGATAAGATGACACATCTTCTCATGCTTATCCAAGACAACAACATACGGCTGTCTATGTTCTATAACATGATCTGTCTGGATGTTGAAGTCCCAGAGAATTTTGACATAGTCCGTTTCTTCTACATTTTTCGGCACATGGTCGTACCACTTTGATTCCACCTTGACACTGTACTTCTTACACAAATCCCAATGGATCACCTTGGCCAACTTGTCGTGTCTGCCTTTGTACTCTGTCTGAGCATGCACTCTGCATTCGCTGACAATGTGAAATACAGTCTTCTCTACTGCATTGCACATTCTGCACATAGAAGAGACACCTGACTTCTCGATCCTTGCCTTCATCACATTCATCCGCAGAGACTGGTCTTGCGCTGCAGTAATCAGACCCTCGGTTTCTTTCTTTAGTTCTCCTCTCCTCAACCATTACCAAGTCTTGATAGTCGCCACTTCTTCGGTACATTTCAGGAATCGGCCGTGAAGTGGTTTTTCCTGCCAATCTCGTGTTATTTCTTCTCTTCTTTGGACCTAGCTCGTCTGCCTTCATGTATTTCTGCGCAACCTTCAACAACTTTTCCTGAGTACTACTTACATGACAGTGCAAGCTCCTTCTCTCGATGTTAACGCTGTCTGATACACTAAGTAACCCTCTTCCGCCTTCTGACCTTGGTAGATAGAGTCTGCTGACATTCGACCGTGGATGTAACATACCGTACATCGTCATCACTTTACTCGTTTTCCTGTCAGCAACATCTAGATCTGCCTTAGTCCACTCGAAAATTGCCACACTGTATCTCATTAGTGACACAGCCCAAGTGTTGATCGCCTTTATCATATTCCCTCCATTCAGCTTGGACTTCAAACACTTCTTCACTCGTCTTATATACTCTTTCTTAAGTCTCTCTTTCGATAATAATAATTATTATTATTATTTCGTGTTAGCACAGCATGAAAAAAAAGATCTTGTTTTCCTTTCTGCCGGTTACACCTCAAGTCAAGCTACATCCCGTAACCTTAGATCTCGAGTGTCTTTCCCAGAATCCTTGCTGTCCCTAAGAGTGCCGCCTTCTGTAATAATTCTACTCTAACAGATGTTCCTATCTCCTTGAGATGTTTCTCCAACGCCTTCGGGATTGTACCCAGTGCTCCCACTAACACGGGAATAACCTTGACTTGCCACAGCTTGCCGAGTTCTCTCGCTAAATCCTGATATTTCTGTATCTTCTCATTCTCCTTCGATGCTACTCTACTATCACCCGGCACAGCACATGGCATGACCGCCCATTATCAAGTGTCCATATCTCCTTCATAAGGAATCCAAATTTGCCATTAATTTTGATGTAGGAGCAATTTCAAGTTGACCTTTACTTTGACCTTGAATATAACCTTGTGGATCACATGACCTTGAGATGAACTTGGGTGAAAATTATACCCCAACATGTTTTCTACAAAATATCAAAAAATTGGAGATATAATATTTTTTGTTTGCTTTCAAGCTCTTCTCAAAGTTGACATTATTTGACTTTATTGAATCATTCAAGCGATGCTTGCGCGACCATACTGTTGTAATATGTTTGTACAGTAAAGAGGATGTAAATGGAACTGCGTAAAGCCCGGAGCTCGTAGCTGAAGTACATTTCACCGCTAGAGGGCTACGATATGCACGAGGCGAATATGACTGTTGTTATTAGTGTTAAGCTCATAAACAATAGCATTGATCACTACTAGCATGATTTGCTTAAAATATTTGTATGTTGTAATGGCAGTTGCACGCAGAATCAAAGTTTCTGTCATTACTTATCCATGGGGTCATTCCATGTCAAATCACCCCCCCAAAATGGAAATTTACACCCTACCCCCTTCAAATTGGTTCATATTTGGTGTATGGGGTAATTTTGGCTCAAAAAGCTGAAATTTCAAGTTTTAGACCCATTGGACAAATGGTTTTCGAGCTACAGCTGGCCATTTTGGGGCGATTTTGGCCAAAGTGGACATGACCGCCCATTTTCAAATGTTTATATCTCCCTAACCGGTGGGCCAAATTTGTTGATATTGGTGTCTTTGGAAAGGTAATAATATTATAAGGAATCCAAATTCCATTATTTTTGATGTAGGAGCAATTTAAAGTTTGATAACCTTTTGACCTTGAAATTAACCTTGTGGATCATGTGATCTTGAGATGAACTTAGGTGAAAATTATACCCCAACATCTCTTCTCAAACTTGGCATACACATTGTACATACATGTATCAGAGATGCCAACATTCCAAATTGAAAAAGAGTAATTCGCCTAACGAAAGGCTTTCGTCATGTAAACGGCTGATGAACTACAGTGCGTGTGCCGTAAACACATGTGGTTCTTTACGTTGGTTTCGCGGCTGGCCAAAAATTGATACAAGGATCGTACAATCGTAATTGGACTCAATAAATCGTAAAAATTACGCCCAAATCGTAAATGTTTGCATCTCTGCATGTATGTAAATCTATGTATGAGATCAAGTTCCAATCATATAGTCCTTGTTGCAGCCTGATTAAGATTAATTAACTACTTTTAAAGTGACAATAATAATCTTAATGATCCTTTAATCTAAAAATTAATCATTTATTATGTTTTCAATTATCAATTTGATTGATAGCTGAGAGCCATCACATCTTCATTTGTAAATTTCCCCATTTCATCTCGCCATTCTGATTTTCAACCTTAATATATGCCATACAATTTTAACCATTCAAATTAGGATCAGAACCTGAACCAACATTGCAATTGGAAGTAACGGAACAAAACTGTCTGCTGTCTTTATGACGGCTTTCCATGGATTGGTATGGTGGATGAAATTTCTGAAGAGCTGGACTACCACATCAATTTCATGCATCCTCATGGACCAGCCAAGCAATTCAATTAGCCATTGCAAACAGACAAATGCTGGGTTACAGAAGATAATATTTTGTACCAGATCAACACTCCATCTCTGACATCATCCTCTTCCAGAAAGTATTTTATCTCAGAAAATGATGCAGTGGATCATTGATCAAGTTGATAATTGAAAACATGGTACATTTAAATGATTAATCTTTAGACTATTATTTTATTTATTATTTTGTTCATGCATGAGTGCTTTAGAGCCGATAATAACAGGGATGTACCCATCTACAAGCGTCACAATAACTTGCCAGTTTTTACCTGAGAGACATGTGCAATTGCGCCATTCATGAGTGCACCATGGCCATTGGCAAATTCGTTTGCATAGGCCTAATAATTATGTAGGGCGGTTACTGCGTTATCGTATAAACATGTGACTAGGTTTATTCCTGCATAGTACATTTTTGCATCAAGTACATGGTGTATGGCAAGTTTGAGAAGAGCTGTGATCCACAAGGTTAAATTCAAGGTCAAAGTAAAGGCCAAAAGGTTATCAAACTTTAAATTGCTCCTACATCACAAATAATGGAATTTGGATTCCTTATGATATTACCTTTCCAAAGACACCAATATCAACAAATTTGGCCCACCGGTTAGGGAGATATAGACATTTGAAAATGGGCGGTCATGCTCACTTTGGCCAAAATTGCCAAAAAATGGCCAGCTGTAGCTCGAAAACCATTTGTCCAATGGGTCTAAAACTTGAAATTTCAGCTTTTTGAGCCAAAATTACCCCATACACCAAATATGAACCAATTTGAAGGGGGTAGGGTGTAAATTTCCATTTTTGGGGGGTGATTTGACATGGAATGACCCCATGGATAAGTAATGACAGAAACTTTGATTCTGCGTGCAACTGCCATTACAACATACAAATATTTTAAGCAAATCATGCTAGTAGTGATCAATGCTATTGTTTATGAGCTTAACACTAATAACAACAGCCCTATTCGCCTCGTGCATATATGTATCGTAGCCCTCTAGCGGTAAAATGTACTTCAGCAGGGAGCTCCAGGCTTTACACGGTTCCATTTACATCCTCTTTACTGTACAAACATATTACAACAGTATGGTCGCGCAAGCATCGCTTGAATGATTAAATAACGTCATTTATGCAAACCGGACATTCTCACTGCTGAATTCCACCCTCTCATCCATTACTTTCCAAATCTCATACATTTTCCTATGTTTTTTAACCTTATGCTGCACTTATCATTATTCTACCTGAAAAAAGCAGATCTCAGCGGCCATTTTGTTAGAAATTTTCAAAGTGAAAACGGCGCTCAATGCTTACAATAAAAAATGGCCTCCGCGAACTCCTGTATCATATGTGATGGCGCCCACATATGGTCATAGACGGGGCCAATACTTATCTAATCACATCTGACATGTGGCTAGGAATCACACCCTTTTGCAATGCAAGATGGGAAGGGTCAGTGTAAGAATAAACAAACATTTCAGAATAACAAGTATGCAGAGATACAAGTATGCAGCGAAAATGGACTTGGCTAGTTTTTTAGAATGGCCTTAACTCATCAGTACCTCCTTAAGAGGACTTCCTTGCTGTGGGATTGATATGGGATTTGAACCCGCAATAATCACTTAATCATGATTAGGATACATACTTGCATGTGCTTATCATACATGTAGTTGGTGGGTGGATAGCCTGAAGATCTGACATTTTCCCAGAGATTCAACTTTGACCTTGGTTGGTACATGTAGCTAGTGCGAGCCTCGAAGCATGATGTCAGATCTTCAACACAACGTATCCAATGAAATCCCTTGAATATCTTTATTCTTGAAAATAATGACAGGGAACCAGTCTAGCTACAATAATATTTTCCATAAAAATAATGCTTCTTTTTCTTTATCATAAAAATGAAAAATGTTGGAATTGTTCATATCAACTTCAACACTGTCTACAGATACATAATCATGTCTAGAGAATCTTTCATTCAAAAAATTAGAAATTCCACAGATCTGAAGAAAGGAAACTGTCACTTAACAATACTCACTTCTTGAACTCATCTTGGAGTTTGAACGAGTCAGTGCATGTATGATAGCCTCTGCTGGTGTCTGTCCTAAAGGTGGATCCTTACAATATATCCTTAAAGCATCCAATGCAACACGTAGTTTAAGGCATCTTAAAAAAAGAAACATTAACAAACAAACAAAATTAACAATCCATGTCATAATAATTGGATAAATGTTTTAAAAAAATTTAAAAAAATCCTCATTATTTTACATGTATATGGCCTCCAAATTGTATTCTGAACAAAGTGGGACTTGGAAATTAAGGATTCTTCAATCTGCCCAGAGAATATTTTTTACAAGTTAAAATTATGTGTAATGTGATTACAGTGGAATACCCTTTAGTTCATTGTCCATACAATATTTATCACATGTTCAGTTCTTTTCATTCTTATGGCTCATTGTTTTGGTAACTAAAATGTTTATCAACAATAAGCTCAATAGAATTAGGGTCCATGCTTAAGGCACTGTAGTGTAGGTAATGCTATGCACTGTACTGCAGGGTACTGTATGTAGGGTATTAAAGGATGCTACAGTGTACTGTGTGTAGTGAGATTTTTCAGTTTTGGCTAATTAAGCACTGCAGTTTCTACATGACCTTGGTGCACATATGGACTAAGGAAGTTAAGCAACCAGATGAAGGATCATTGCAACAAGTTTTCTAGTAGATTAAGTGAGTTTACATCATAAATGGGTCTATTTGAATTAAAATGCTCTATTTTGCAATTAAAATTTAGATTGAAAGTTTGCAGAATGCTAATCTCTCAACATGTTTTTTTTTAAATCTTTACAATGTACATGTAGGTAGGCTTGTAATCAAAACATAATAGATAAAAAGTGGAGCTAGTTATAGAACAATTTAAAAAAAATCAGAGACATGCAACACAATAATACTTTTGATATGAGGTCATCTGCAGAATGATCAGTAATTGAAAAAATGGTATGACATGTACAACAATCACTTTTTTTAAGGTGGTGAAAAAACACAAAATCACAATTTTCTCCAATTAAAAACATAACATATTTTAAAGTACTACAATTCAATTCATCAAATCGATTTATACCACAAAAAGATTTATATTTAAGCCAAACTTTAAATTGTTCAAGGTATAAGTGGTCTAGAGCACAGAATGTGTAACTTTATTTCTGAAATGTTATTTCTTGTTAATAATCTTTAGAACATGATCATTTATGACACCAACCTTGCTTTCAATTGTGCATTCTTCTCAACAACATGATCTTTGGCTTTACTCTTGCTTGCCAACTGAATTTTCAAGTGATTCTTTTGTTCTCTAGGTATGTAACAAGTATTCTTAGCTAGATGTAGGTTCTTCACTTGCTGCTCCAAGCTGCTAATATTTGTATACAGATGGTCAATATCGATAGATTCTTCCAGTGTTAATCCTGTTGAAATCAAACATAGACCGGTTATCTTTCGTCATTCACCAAGGAAGCACCTTAATTAAACCAGTACAAAATTGATGAACAATTGTATGCATCATTAACTTGCTGGTTTTAATAGTACTTTAACAACCGCGTGGAGAATGAACTCATACTTAAACTGTGTTTATATAATTTACATATGATTTTATGCTTCTGTGCATTACATGTACTTTGAATGTTTTACAGAGTAAGTGCGCCTTACAAATGCTGTGATATTATTATTATTATTATTATTATTATTATTACATGTACTTGGTGGTAAATAAAACATTAAACACTGATATTCTCTTTAAGGAAACTTTGCAAATAAACTTGACCAAATTGTGTTGACAAAAGATTGTAAAAAACTAGCATGCCAACATTTCAACTGTTATCCTAGTGACATGACTTGTCCTAGTGACAACCCGGGGTATAATTTGACTAAAATGACAATATCTTGAACCGAAGGTGAACCAAAGGTCAAGTTACAAAAATATGTTAAATATGTAGATACAGAAGAATTAAAACGACTACTTAGCAAAATGCCAATTGCAAAAATGGGCACAATAAAACAATGCTAAAAAATAAAATAAAAACACCAGTGCAGTCAACCCCACCACCCCTGCCCCCCCCCCCAAAAAAAATAATAAACCATGTAAACCAACCAAACCAACCAAACCCAAACCAAACCAAACCAACCCAAACCAAACCAAACCAAACCAAACCAACCCAACCCAACCCAAACCAAACCAACCCCACCCAACCCCAAAACCAAACCAAACCAAACTAAACCAAACCTAACCTAACCTAACCTAACCTAACCTAACCTAACCTAACCTAACCAAACCTAACCTAACCTAACCTAACCAAACCTAACCAAACCAAACCAAACCAAACCAAACCTAGCCAAACCAAACCAAACCAAACCAAACCAAACCAAACCAAACCAAACCAAACCAAACCAAACCAAACCAAACCAAACCAAACCAAACCAAACCAAACCAAACCAAACCAAACCAAACCAAACCAAACCAAACCAAACCAAACCAAACCAAGCCAAGCCAAACCAAACCAATGTTACGATCCGAAAATCTTCAAACTATAGGTGAATGCAAATTACCCAAAAAAGCCTGAATTTTCTCAGATGCAACAAAGAAATCAAACAAGTTCACACTGATATAAAGAACAAAGAAACAAAGTGATTTAATAATGGAAATATCAACTGCTACAAATATCGATGGGTTTAACAAGCGTACAATGATTAGGGTAAACAAGTGTACATTAAGAAAAGATCTTATATTAAATAAGAAGATCTTACGGGTAAGGACTGAGCAGGCTCCAGCGAAAACGACACAAAAACAGTTCTCTGACACGGTGTAAATAGAGATGGACGTGGGGCGAATTCACCTCCAACAAACGGCCGGAAATAGACGAAACCACGGGGACACAAGTCGACTACCGTGACAAAAATATGGGAAAGAAGAAATCCCAAAAACACTGAACTGTAGATTTAGTTCACAAAATGTCTCTTCCGGAATTAAATTCAGCTCTCAGACACTTCACTCGGTCAAGACGAACTTTCTCAAAACACTCCACAGACGAGTCGTAAGCGACATCACCAGCCCGTATTTATAGTTTTTAATCCCTTCTAGAAAATACTAGAGATTTCTTCTTCACTTCACTTCTAGAAATTTCTGTTAAATTACATCATTTTCCAAAATAAACTTCCAGAACGTTCTATTCATAACCCGTAAACATAATCCCGCCCCCTTTGGGGTCAACACGCGGTCACGCACGGATTATCTCCACATACGGTTTGTGTGTATATATGTAACATCTCCCCCCATAAAAGAAAGAAAATTTATCGTTTCAAAAAGAAATTTTAACATAAACTTATAACAAAGTTTAAACAGTTATGCTTGGCTAAGACTTCTTACAGTAATAACAAAAGAAGTCTTATTAAAACTCTTAGGCCCACTGGTTTACCAGAGAAATAAATATTAAGTAATTAAGTACAATCTTCTAAACTCTGGACAGAGCATCAGCAATAACATTGCTCTTTCCGGCAATATTAACAATCTTCAGTGGATAGGGTTGCAAAATCAAACTCCACCGAAATAATCTTTGGTTCTTGGTCTTGAATTTCTCCAAAAACACAAGTGGGTTATGATCAGTATAAATGATCGTCTCTCCAGCACCATTGGTTATATACACTATTTATTCAGTTTCTTTGAGAAGTAACTAAACGGTCGCTCGATGCCTGACTCATCTTCTTGGAGCAAAACTGCTCCGACACCAACATCACTGGCGTCAATGGCTATTTTAAACGCCTTGTCAAACTTTGGCGCAGCCAGAACCGGTTCGTTCGTTAGAATGGCTTTCAATTTCTCAAATGCATTTTGGCATAAGTCAGACCAAACAAACTTCACATTTGTCTGTAAAAGTTTAGTCAATGGAGTCGCAATAGTGCTGAAGTTTGGAACAAACTTTCTGTAAAATCCACTCATACCAAGGAATCTCATCAATTCTCTCTTCCCTGTGGGTACAGGGAAATCTTGAATGGCTTGAATCTTTGCTACTCATGGTAGCACGTGACCTTGACCGACCACATTGCTTTGGCAAACTCACTCTTTTTGAGATTTACCACCAGGTTTGCTTTTGAAAGCTCATCAAACAGGGCACTCATGTGTTTCAGATGGTCTTCCCAGCTATCGCTGTATACCAAAATGTCATCAATATAGACAACACAATTTTCTAGCCCAGCAATGACTCATCATTCTCTGAAACGTAGCCGGGGCATTTTTCATCCCAAAGGACATCGTTTTACATTGGTACAGACCATCGGGTGTCACAAACGCCGAAATTTCTTTGGCTCGGTCAGTCAAGGGCACTTGCCAATATCCCTTTAACATGTCTACTTTCCTGACAAATGCAGAATTTCCCACCCGATCAATGCAGTCTTCTAACCTAGGGATAGGATATGAATCAGTCTTAGGTTCTGCATTGACTTTTCGATAATCTATACAAAATCTAAGAGTACCGTCAGGCTTTGGTACCATGACAATGGGAGAACTCCAAGAACTCTGACTAGGTTCTATAATGTCATGCTCTATCATGAACTTAACCTCTTCCCTAACCTTCGATAATTTGTTAGGATTAAGTCGGTAGGGTGCCTGTTTTATCGGCCTTGAATTTCCTACATCAACATCATGAACTGCCACCGACGTACGGCCCGGTTTGTCAGAACAAATTTGCTCATACTTTTGGAGTAGGTTTGATAAATCTGTCTGTTGGTCATTGTGCAAATGGCCAAGGATTTCATCCAAGTTAGCCAGAATTTCAGAATTTGAAAGCTGCACAGCGAAAAACTCAAGTTCAGACGTTTTTGTCTCAAGGTCTTCATTACATGAATTGTCATCGTCGGGTTTTAACTCAATAACAGCTACCCCATTGGTTGACCAAAATTATCACACTCATAATACTTCTTGAGCATGTTAACTTGACAAACTCTTTGGTTCTTTCTTCGGTCTGGGGTACTGATTACGTAATTAACATCATTGAGTTTCTTTTGGATACAGTAGGGCCCACTAAACTTCGCTTTAAGGGGCTCGCCAGGCAGAGGCAACAGCACTAGTACTTTCTCGCCGGGTTTAAAGATGCGGCCCTCAGATTTCTTGTCTGCTCTTGTCTTCATGACCCGTTGAGACACCTTGAGATGTTCTTGTGCCACACAACACGCCTTGGATAACCTCTCTTTGAAGTTCGACACATAGTCGAACAGATTGGTCTCATCCTCCTCTGCCAAAAATCTCTCCTTAATTAGTTTCAAAGGCCCCCTCACCTCATGACCGTAGACCAACTCAAACGGAGTAAAACCAGTTGACTCGTTCGGTGAGTCCCTAGTGGCAAACAACAGAAAGGGAATTCCTTTGTCCCAATCTTCTGGAAAATCCTCACAGTATGCTCTTATCTTATTCTTGAGGGTTTGGTGGTACCTCTCCAGAGCTCCCTGAGACTGTGGGTGATATGCAGATGATTTCAACTGCTTGATCCTCAGCTCACGCAGGACTTCCTGAAACACACCCGACATGAAGTTAGACCCCTGATCGGACTGCACTTCTTTCGGTAAACCATATCTTGTGAAAAACTGCATAAGTGCCTCAACAACAACTTTGGCTGTTATCTTCCTCAGTGGAATGGCCTCTGGAAATCTGGTTGACAAATCCATGATGGTCAACAAAAACTGATGCCCGGACTTCGTCCGCGGTAGAGGACCAACACAATCCACTAGGACTCTTGTAATTGGCTCATCAAATGCAGGAATCGGTATCATCGGTGCAGGCTTGATTGATGGTTGTGGTTTCCCCACCATCTGACACGTATGGCACGTCTTGCAGAATTCCACCACATCTTGGTGTAGCTTAGGCCAATAAAAATGTGCCATGACTCTAGCTTCAGTCTTTCTGATGCCAAGATGACCTGCAACCGGAATCTCGTGAGCAATTCTCAAGATCTCATCACGGTAACACGGAGGAATAACAATTTGATGGACAATACTCCATTCTTCATCAGCTGGTCTCTGGGTAGGTCTCCATTTCCTCATTAACACGCCCGACTTGACGTATAAGCATTCTGGAACCCCCTGAGCCTCTTCCTCAGAACACGCTGTCTGGGCGAGCTTCCTCAAATCTGGGTCCGCTTTCTGCTTCTCTATAAGTGAGGATCGGCTAAATTTAGCATCTTGAGACACTCGCTCATTTTCTTCAAAATTATTGAAAAAAGTTTCAGCCAGCCAAACACCAGAGTCCTGCTCCATAAGGCACTGACTCTGCAACCTCCTTTTCTGTCTGTTTCATCTTGAGATCTTGTCACTGCACATTCGGGGAAGATTTCTGGAAACTCCTCCTCCAAAGAATGAATTTCTGGCTCATCCACAAGTTCACCAGAGACAATAGGGGATGCCGACACTTTACCTCCCGCAACGTCATTACCTAGCAAAAATCCGACACCTTTCATCGGTAGACTAGGAACAAGTCCAACATCCACAGGGCCAGTGATCAAGTCACATTTCAAATTCACCCTATGCAACGGGACAGGCATAAAATTACCCCCAATACCTTGAATCAACATTTTTGCATTCAGCGAACTTTCTGGAGACAATGACAACACATCCTCCAGCATCAGTGACTGTGACGCACCTGTATCCCTTAGGATAACAACTGAACTGCCGGCTTCATCAGACGCACACGAAACATCACCACGATAAACAAAATCTTTGTAGATCTCATCAACTTGGTTGATTTCATCATACACCTTCGAAGAAGAAACACGGTTGCCATCGGCCTCACCGGACTTCCTACCAAGTAGAGTGTCCTTACGGACAAAAGCGACAGGCTTTTCATATTTCAGAACGCTCTCGCTCGTCAGCGATGAACTTGAAACATCTCGCCTTCGTGTGGCCCTTTTTGTGACAGTAATCACACGGAGGAAAAAACTTCTTCTTTTGGTCCTCCTTGGCTCCACTTGGTGATGAAGACTTCTTATTTGATGGATCAGGATTTCCAGTGCTAGACTGTGCCTCGGGACCTGACTTGCCCTTATCAGTGTTTTTGTAGAAACCCTTTGACCGGAAATTAGTTTTACCCATACTCATATTGTGAGTTAATTCATAATCATCGGCTACCACTGCAGCTTTCTTTAATTTGATGATCTGGTGTTCTTCCAAATGGGTTTTGATACTCAGAGGGACACTGTTTTTGAACTCTTCCACGAGGACAACTTCTTTTAACTCCTCAAATTTCTTCTCAATTTTGAGAGATCGATACCATCGGTCAAGAACAATTTCTTTTTGTCTAGTGAATTCGACAAAGGTCTGGCCATTTGATCTAGTCAATTTTCGAAATTTCTGCCTATATGCCTCAGGAACCAATTCATAAGCATTTAAAATAGTTGCTTTAACAGTAGCATATTCACTACACTGTTCCTCTGAAAGTGTGGCATAGACCTTTTGAGCCTTACCCACAAACGTGCTCTGCATGAGCAAAGGCCAATATTTCTCAGGCCAACTACATGTAAGACTTTTGGCAATTTTCTCAAAAGATAGAAAATATGTTTCAACATCATGTTCGTTGAATTTTGGCACCAACCTCACGTTCTTCGCCAGATCAAAGTCAATTGGAGTTTTCTCTTTGCCAGTGTCTTTCTTTGCACCCAATTCCATTTCTTTAATTTTGACTTGATGTTCGAGTTCAAGCTTTCGTAGTTCAAATTGTGTTTCTTTTTCTTTTTCTTGTCTTTCTTTTTCTTTTTCTTGTCTTTCTTTTTCTTTTTCTTGTCTTTCAAACTCAAGTCTGAGCCTTTCTTTTTCCAGCTCAATTTTGGCAAGCTCAATTTCTCGATCAGCAGTTTGCGGAGACTCAGCCATCTCTAGATTCAATTTTTTCCGCAAGAACGCTCACTAGTTTTGCCTTCTTGACACTTCGAGAAATTTCTAGTTGAACATATTTAGCAACTTCATGCAACTCATCTTTTGTTAACAGTTGCAACTTATCGACTGACAAATCCTCAGCCTCCACGAAAGCTTGTACCTCAAACTTACTAGCCATAATTATTCTACACTACAAACTAGCAACAATATAACAAAGCGTGGAACCTTGCTTGACAGTTGTACAATAAAAGTAGTATGGCTTATTTTTATTTCGATTTCCCGGACAGTCCCCCAATTTGTTACGATCCGAAAATCTTCAAACTATAGGTGAATGCAAATTACTCAAAAAAGCCTGAATTTTCTCAGATGCAACAAAGAAATCAAACAAGGTCACATTTTTTGATATAAAGAACAAAGAAACAAATTGTGATTTAATAATGAAATATCAACCGCTACAAATATCGATGGGGTTTAACAAGTGTACAATGATTAGGGTACATTAAGAAAAGATCTTATACTAAATAAGAAGAAGATCTTACGGGCGAGGACTGAGCAGGCTCCAGCGAAAACAACACAAAAACAGTTCTCTGACACGGTGTGAATAGAGCTGGACGTGGGCCGAATTCACCTCCAACAAACGGCCGGAAATAGACGAAACCACGGGGACGCAAGTCGACTACCGTGACAAAAATATGGGAAAGAAGAAATCCCAAAAATACTGAACTGTAGATTTAGTTCACAAAATGTCTCTTCCGGAATTAAATTCAGCTCTCAGACACTTCACTCGGTCAAGACGAACTTTCTCAAAACACTCCACAGACATGTCGTAAGCGACATCACAGGTCCTATAGTGGGTGTACACTGAAGTATCGATATAGTCTCATCAAATTTTGATGGTTTGCTCAAGTCCTGTTTAAAATCCTCTACCAGCCCGTATTGATAGTTTTTAATCCCTTCTAGAAAATACTACAGATTTCTTCTTCACTTCACTTCTAGAAATTTCTGTTAAATTACATCATTTTCCAAAATAAACTTCCAGAACGTTCTATTCATAACCGTAAACATAATCCCGCCCCCTTTGGGGTCAACACGCGGTCACGCACGGATTATCTCCACATACGGTTTGTGTGTATATATGTAACACCAACCCAACCCAACCCCACACAACCCCAACCAACCAAATCAAATCAAATCAACCCAACCCAACCAACCAACCAAACCAAACCAAACCAAACCAAACCAAACCAAACCAAACCAAACCAAACCAAACCAAACCAAACCAAACCAAACCAAACCAAACCAAACCAAACCAACCCAACCCAACCAAACCAACCCAACCCAACCCAACCAAACCCAAACCCAACCCAAACCAACCCAAACCAAACCAACCCAACCAACCCACCCAACCCACCAAATCAACCAAACCAACCCAACCAACCAACCAAACCAAACCAAACCAAACCAACCCAACCCAACCCAAACCAACCCAACCCAAACCAACCCAACCCAACCCAACCCAACCAAACCAAACCAAACCAAACCAAACCAAACCAAACCAAACCAAACCATCACCCAAACCAACCCAAGCCAAGCCAAACCAAACCCACCCAACCCACCCAACCCACCAAATCAACCAAACCAACCCAACCAAACCAAACCAAACCAAACCAAACCAAACCAAACCAAACCAAACCAAACCAAACCAAACCAAACCAAACCAAACCAAACCAAACCAAACCAAACCAAACCAAACCAAACCAAACCAAACCAAACCAAACCAAACCAAACCAAACCAAACCAAACCAAACCAAACCAAACCAAACCAAACCAACCCAACCCAACCCAACCCAACCCAACCCAAACCAAACCAACCCAAACCAAACCAACTAACTAAAATAAATAAACTAAATAAATAAACTAAATAAATAAACTAAATAAATAAACTAAATAAATAAACTAAATAAATAAACTAAATAAAAAATAGATTACTCTGCCATGGCAATAGGGATGGGAGGGGG
Organism: Zoroaster sp. YZ-2022; assembly: GCA_029582265.1. Lineage (NCBI taxonomy): Eukaryota > Metazoa > Echinodermata > Asteroidea > Forcipulatida > Zoroasteridae > Zoroaster > Zoroaster sp. YZ-2022. Next base: position 11,256,373 of record CM055821.1, on the reverse strand, counting down.
ATATCTATGACTGGAGTTGATTGCAGCTACATTTGTAGGAACATCTTCTTTGCTTACATGTTGTTTGAATAGAGCACAGTGGTGATGCTAATAATGGTTATAATTTGTCCCATTGACTAAAAGTGTAACAAGTCAAAATATATTGGTTATATTTATTTGTTTGTTTGTTTGCTTGTTCGGGGGTTTTAAAGTTTTTTAGGTGTTTTTTTTTTTCCTTCACCTCGATGAAACTTATCTACATGTAACAACAAAAACATAGTTGCAAAGTTCACAGAACCTTAAAACTTATGACATCATGGTGACTGTTGTGATCATCAAGTTTATTATTTCAAAACAAATCTCAAGAACCACAAAAGATATTTTCACAATCTTTGCATCATCTTACAGATCTTGAATTATGTGACATTTTGTACATAAACATGACCCCAATAGGACCTCTTCTTCCAGTCGAAACCGGAAGTTACATGAAAAAATATTCTGAAGTACTATTATTGGGTTTGCAGCCAATATGATAGGGTATTTGGACATGCCTTCAGTGGACTAAATAACTTTTGAGATGTGACCTTTACAAAAATATTACTGATGACGTCATCACCTGTCACAGTACCCTGTGGTGGCAGGTTTAGAACAATAATAATTTTTATCTCAAAAACCATATGAAATTTGAATATGACTGTGAATAAAGTGATTAGTGACATCTTATCGTTTAAAACAATATATTTAATGATGTCATCATAAAGATCAGAGTGCCCATTAGGGAATATTTTTCAATCTGAGAAATTGAACTTTGGTACTAACGTTATTTTTTTCATGATCATGAGCAAGTTGACCTTTACTTCCGGTCCAAGTTCAACACATTCTAACGCAAAATTGATATTGTTATAATAAAAGATGATAGACCTTTGCAAAATATGATTGTGACATCATCAATGAAAATTTGATTTAACCGGAAGTTCACATGAACACTGTGTTTGTTAGTCAACAAACAATTGTTTGTGAATTTGTTTTCTTCCATTTTTTTCTTTTTTTTAAAATAATGCTAAACTTTGCAAATACAAATTTATGAAATGATGTAAGATTGTTATAATAAATTGTATCAAATAATAGACACCCAATCTTTGCTGACAGACTCCCCTACCCTAGTGGATTTATATAATACCTGGCAGTAGTTTAATAGGCATGCTTGGTATTGCTGCTTTCATTGTAATCTCTTCTTCCTGTACTGCTTGAATTTGACTCTCATGTGCCCCTAAGATCACGTTGATCTCAAGATTTAATCGCTCATTATCAGATTCAATCACATATATTCTAAAGAAAATAAGAAAAACAAATAATGAAGTGACATAAAACTTTATGCCTTTAATACTGGTATTACTGATCATTTTACACATATCATTGAGAGTCTCAATTCATTATTTTTTAACAAGATATTCCACTGGAATTGACAAATTAATGAACAACAGTGCATGCAAATGCACCTTTCCATACTTGTAGAATGAAATGTAGCAATAATTGAAGAATGAAATGATCAATGAAAAGTTTGTTTCTCATGGAATTCCCTTTCATTTGACACCAACATCAATGGGATACTTTAAAAAATGAATGGCTATCTACCTGCTTTAATCCGTATAAATACACATGAGAAGCTGAGGTACAGGTTCTGAAAAGAACCGTATCGCACAACTCGTATCTCAACCTTCGTTAAGTGAGAAAGGTTCAAGAGAGAACCAATTTCGGGCAACTTGTTTTTCTCTACTGTCGCTAAGTGAGAAATATGGTTCAGGGAGAACCATGGGGACTTCACGGGTTAATATGGTTCAGGGAGAACCATGGGGACTTCACGGGTTATTCTCAACGTTTCGATTAGCCTGCTCTAATCTTCGTCAGGAGAATGAAGAGGTTTGCCGATGCAACTCCTTAAGTAGTATTTGCTGGGATTATGTGTAGAATGAAAAGTGTTCCGATTGGTGCCACTGTTTTGTGATGTGTTGTGATTGGTTGCCACCGTGGCATTGTTCTTGTTGTGTGTGTTTCCTGCATGGTGAGTCACTGTACATGTACGTAAAAGTGACTGCAAATTTTCACCTGAGACCCTGTATGCAGGCTATTGTCTGCATCTTTCCACTTGGGCTGACTACCAATGGGGAGGGAATAACAATGCTCAATTGTGGCACCTGATTAGAACCTCAAAAAATAAATTACTTTCATTAATTTCAGCAAAATGAAATAACAGATAACAAAAACCCTTCCAATTTCTTTCAGTAACTTACATCTGTCTTAACTGGTCAGCCCTCTTAGTGTAAAAGCTAAGAGTTGTTTGCTCGGCAGCCATGGTTTTCACTTTGCCCGATAGATAGAAAGCTTCTTGCTGTCCTCGCTCAATTGTCTGTATACAGTCCTCAAATTCAGCTTTAATTGCTGTCAAAAGGGGACAGTAAGCAGACAAGTGCTCAACAAGCTGAAAACAATAATAACTATGTATTAAGCTGATTCAATAGGGAATCTTTCCTTCGCATATAATTGGTGATGGTAAAACACATCCTGAGAAATGTTTCTTCTTTGGGTGCCTCATTTAAGATTTTAAAAAGTATACAGTTCTTTTAATGAGTTCTAATGGACAACACTTGTGACCACGAACATGAAAAACAGTCAAAATACATGATTCATTAGAATTCAACTACAGGACAGAATGTTGCCCTCTCTTGCTTTATGTGACGAAGTGTATTTGAACATAATTGTTTTCCAGTAAATTAAAAAAGCTGCATTCTCTCTGAGTGATCCCCAAGATTGCTGCAGCTTCCCATGTTTACCATCTTTATATTATAACTTGGGGCATGATCCCTGGCTACACAGCATGTTCCAATCATCAACTTTAACCTTAGGTATGTTTGAACTTGTTCTTTTATAACTTTTTTTTAATTTTAAAGCCAGAGTTGAGCGATAATTTTTTTTTTTAATTAAAAAAAGAGGAGTTTTGAACCTTGTTTATAATATATTAAGGTATTATTTAATTGTAAATATATTATTACACTCATGACTGTTTCATAATTTTGATTGAAAAAATTGGGCCCCCTTCTTCGGTTTCTGAAAACCTTTCAACTCTCCCGCCGTTGGTGGTGCACTTCCATGGCACCCTGCATAGCCCTATCGTTTGTGCAATATGAAATCAAGAAGTGCCAGCAGTCAAGAAAACAAGCGAAAAACTCCCGGATGCCAGTTATGTCTTCAGTGTACCATGAACCCAGAAGTGGCTATCTTTTAATGTGTGTTTACTTGAGGTGTCTAGATAGAAATGTACTGTTTTTTTATATTATTTTCAATAAATACAGTTAGTATGCCTAACTCATGTACATGTATTTTTGGTGGATGTACATGTAATATTGCCAAGAATTCTGCCACTAACAGAGGCTGCAGCGGTTCATGACTCGAAGATTTGCAGAACCCATTCTACCAAGGATTGTAGAGATTTTTTGTCAAACTTAAAGTCTAACATTAGTTTGGGGTTGAAAAGCTTTTAGTTTTACAAGCTGAAACAGGCTTCAGTTTCAAGATGTCATCATGGCCAGGCAAACATTTGCGAATGGAATGAGCCAGGTAAGCAATTTTTTAGAACCCAACTTGTTGATTTTTTGCTAACAATAGCTTTACATATACATGTACATCAGTCATAACAGTACACAGAGACAGTACGGATATATGTACATGTACATGTACATAATTCACTCTCTACATGTACATGATTGATTTAACATCTTGCAGGCTACTGAGTACTGTACATGTACTTGCCTACTGACATTTAATATGACATGAATAAAAGTTTTACCATAAAAATAATAATAATTTTGGCCTTGTGATTGAACAATTAATGAAGACAATGTATTGTAAATTTACAGACCAAAATGTGAATTTCAAATGAGTTTTACAAAACAAAACAAAATGGATTATACATCAAGTACACTGTTGGGGTGCAGTCAATTAGTTTGTTTTCTTATCTGAGTCATTCGTCATCCATTTTGACTGACTGACCTGCCACTGAACCAACTCGTACTCGAGTCAACTTAAGTTAGCCTAATTGTTTATAATTTTCTTCAGGTTTTGTATATGTATAACTACTTGTAATATATAACTACTTTATTATTTCAAGTTATCTCAACTATTGTTAAAAGAGATTATTGGTTCTTATGTTTATAAGAACTATTATTGCGGTTCGTTTAATCTGCTGGGGGAGGGCTCACTGCAAAAAATGGGGCCACACAAAACGTGCACATTCAATATACTCATGGCGATATATCACCCCTGGATCTGCTAATGGATGACACATTATTTGATTGCAAACTAGGCAAATGTTTAGCAATTTACTTATAATTTGCCTAAAATTTGACTTAAATGTTGGATGTCATGAACTCTATGTTTATTTTTACGTTTGTTTCTCCATCAATTTAAATTACAGAAAGAGAAAGGACGGAATTGAAGCTGAGGGATGGGGGTGAGAGTGGGATGAGAGACTGAAAGAAACAAAGAAAGCTAGGTGGTGATGGGAAGAGGAAAGCAGAGAAAAGCTTGAGGGAAGCGTTCTATTTAAATTGGACACAACTACATGTAGTTAGGGACACAACAAGCAACCCACTATGAATGTTGTAAAATAAGATGTTGGTATGAGTTAAATGGTCAGTAACAGAACAGACTTTCAACAGGGCATGGAAGCAGGTTTCTAGTGTAAGATGAACACAGTGACTGTAAATTACTGGTATTTATAACGGTATTTACACTGTATATGATCTTATCTTGTGGGGTATTATTTTCAGTCACTGAGTTAATAGTCTAAAAATAGCACTTTGATTCTATGCCCTGTTGATTCTATGCCCTGTTGATTCTATGCCCTGTTGATTCTATGCCCTGTTGATCCTGATGATATTGTCCCTTTAAGGCGACAAAGGAAGATTTATAAAACCAAGGATATTATTATTGTCCAAGGATGCATTACGAATTAACTCTATACTCCTAGGCTACAGTACATGTGAACAGCAAATCTGGCAATGATGGTCACAGAGAGATACATGTAAAGGTCTAATGTATCAGTGGCGTAGCCAGGATTTTCAGAGTGGGGGGAGGGGCATTTTTAGGGGGTAAATTTACCGACACAAAACTTAAATGAGCCAACAAATTATGTCACTCACAAATACCAACAAGTTTGTGAATTTAAACAGACACAATTGGCTATGCCACTGACATGTATCCATTTGCCAGAGTATCAGTTATTCTGTACCTTTGGCAAGTAGCAAGGATTTATTTATTTTCATTTGTGTGTTGTACCCCCACTTTTCTTAGTTGTATTTCTTTGAGCCTACATGTAGTTATGGGGTTTTCTTTATCTAAAAAGATAAAAATCAATGATAACAGCTAGTTGTTATAGTAAAGAGGCCAAAGTAATTATGTCATGTGAATGGAAACACTGAATCATTTTGTAGGCTAAGTGTTGCTGTTGAGTAAAATAAAGAATACAGAACCAGCAGCCATGCTGTAAAGGGAATACAAGTATGACATCACACTTTGGTATTTTATGAAATGGGGGTGACTTTCTAACTGAAAACAAATTATTACAAGACTAGCTATATTTAGGAATTTCTTTAATTCTCAGTAAGAATAATTCTTTTTTGGTGTGTACTGTTTTAAACACACACCCATATTAGACCTAATACATGTAAATGTATTGTGCCATGGAAAGATTATTATGCAAGTTAAGACAATTTATAACATACATGTACATGTATTATACTCAGACAACAAACAGGGGCAATGACCAACTATTTGACTTCTCGCCACAGCTTGACACTGCAATTTATTTAAATGCAAACCTGCAAATTAAACATCAAATATAATAACACCAAATAGACAATACTTTTGAAAATGGCAAGGAGCCGGATACCGGACACAGGGCAAACCGGCATGGACAAACGCACAGGACATACTGTACATGTAACAGATGGACTACCACGTCCATCCAACATAAATTTATGAACCATTTGTTCATAATCACATGTGGCCACCACAAGGACAACCATGTCATTACCAACATAAAACACAATGGACTACTGGGTCACGCCCATGTGTATCCACACAATGGACTACCACGCCCATGTGTATCCACACAATGGACTACCAAGCCCATGTGTATCCACACACAACACCACATGAATACTTGGGGTCCAATGACCCCGATAGAGGTCGAAAACCCGACCTCCACAAGTGAACACACCACAGTCAACACACCTTGCCTTAACCATCCAACTATGCACACCGTGCACCTATCAATGAAGTATTTTAAAAACATACACAAATTGTTATTCCCCAAGTTGGAAAACGAGGGGGAAAGGATGGCCCCGAAGGAACCGCCGGGCACCCTAAATCTAACTTTACCGTTAATTAGCAAAGATAAAGTGTAACCCAGTCCTACTAACACATCAGAAATTCCCCAATTTGGAAAACGAGGGGGATAGCCCGACCGAAACTCGGAAGGCACTATCGTAATAAAAATTACATAACCTTGGCCTTTACAAGTAGAAATTACTTGATACAATTTGACCTACGAAATTAAATTATAATACTTCAAATATTTTTGTCATTTTCTGCAAAAAACTGCCAACAGCTCTGAGAAAACCCCTAAAAACTGAATACCAACCATCCCCCTGATGTTACAAAGGAGGAGCCATAGGGGAGGTGGCGGGTTATAAATTTTGACTTAAATCACAAGCTGTGACAAAGTGACACTAAGCCAGAAAATTTCCCTCCTAATTGAGACAAGCCCTGCAATTATTGAGCTCTCATTGGCTGCAAGTTCCAACATATGAACCAATCAAACCACTTAGCAAATAACGCCATTGCTGATTGGTTGCCTGCAGATCCACCAAACCAGTATGGATGGATTATAAATAGCTTCACACACCAAGACTGCCAGAATGTACTAGCACGTCCAACTGTCAACACCATGACAGTACATAAGCAAAAAGCCCAAAGCATGTATACATACAAACACTTAAACGCAGGCACCACCGCACGCAACATGGAACGTAATGTGTCAGGACAGAAAACGGGGGAAATGTGAGTATTGAATGCTGAGTATAAAGCATTTGATCATAAATTGATAAAATGAATTATAATATACATGTTATAAATGTTAGAAACCAAAATATAGAAATAATTATCTGAATAGCACAATATGAATTATATTGACATATTTCACTTCTCATTCATCTCACTTATAGTCGGTGAAACCCCCGCAATGGCTCTTTCTCAGCCAAGTTTCTGAACTATAGATTTGGTTCAGTGGACCCCTTTTTTTATAAATTGGCGGCCAGCTGAAACACATACAACGGATTTATCACATCAGTTTTTAATCATTCACGGAGAGATACCGCTAACGTGTTTTTAATGAAGAATTGATGTCTGGGTCAGTTTTATCTCGTTCATTACGAGTTATATTTGTTGGCATTTCAAAGAAGTTTTTCTAAATATATATGGTAATTTTAGTTAATCACTTTCGAAGGATCGCCAAGATAACTTCGATCATTATTTAGCTCAATGAAATAAGGAACGATAATTTTCAGCTCGCGCAATGACGACTAGATGATCAGGCAATTGTTATTTTTCCCTATGGTTGAAATCCATGATGTTGCCATGACAGCACTGTTACCAGGGTTGCACCAAAACAACAAGTGCCTTGTTAGATAAGTTAGCGACACCGACCGAGTATTTAAAGAATTTAAATATATTTATCGATATGCCTGGAGAATAAATACATTCATTCCAACGAGAATGATTGACAGGCAAGGAACATTATTATGGTTTCGGCAAGCGGCTGCCAATCGCGCGCTGGAGATTGGACTTGAAAATTGCCCCTGAAGTTAATTCTAGCCGTCGTGATCGGCTGAAAAATCAGACGTGGCGGGCCACGGCAGGACGTTGCATTTTAAAACGATCCAGGACATTTGAAGCCACAAAAACCACCGATAATCAGGAAAAGAAAATAGGGTCGACTTGTTAACAAGTTCGGCGAAGATACTATGAAGATATAATGGCCGTCGAATGTACGAAAATAATAACGGAAGTTGATCGAACTTTTTTCTATCACTGGACAAAATTATTCTTGCAGCTTTTTTAGTTTTGCATCTTGGGAATTTCTGTAAACATGGACCAGTGTGGTGCTTTTGTGGTTAGTGTCAGCTCTTATCTTCTGTTTATTTTATTTTCATGGGTCAGTGAGCCTTAGGAGAGCCGGGCGCTGCCCTCGAACGACGGACTTTCGAGGACAATTTTTCAAACGAGCGAGTTGCGAGCGAGTTCGAGCGAGTATCAGGGTGATTTCGAGGGCCCCTGAACTAGCTCTTTAAAACACGTTCTCGCTCGTCTCGCTCGAACACTTTAGGAGTACTTACCTTTAATCATCACTGTAATGCAGTAACAGGGCAAATAGAAACATCATCTATACGAACTAGCCTGATTACAAGAGGCCTACCTGACTGACTTGTCTTACATGTTCGAAAAGACACAAGCACAGACTCAGTACCAACTGAACTAAATGTAACATCGGATAGCAGTAAAACCGATTCCTGAATATGATTGTTGAATCAGCTGTAAATTCACCCACTCTCATGAACCCAAAAAATGCACACAACATCGCTGCCTTGAATTAACAGCTCCTCAAAGCGTGATTCACACACATGAGGTAAAGCCCCCAAAATGGTAATGAGAATTGGCACTGTAATGGGGGCACGAGTATCAGCAATCTGACGATCGCGACGACAACCCTCCAATAGTTTAGAAACCAAAAAGGGATCAGGATAACCATGAAACTTATGATAAAACCCCACCCCAGCTACATAAGTGGCAATAGTAGACAATGGGCAACCCTTGAGCGAGAGCCAAGCAATAAATGCCCTAACCATTGCAGAAGTTAACGGCAGTGTGGGAGCCGGTGACCGCTGCCCTGCAAATTCACAGAAAGCACTCGAACCAGTGGAGTACAGTAGGTTTTGTAAGAATTCTTGGAGAAAGCAACGGACAGCAATCTAGAAATCTCACCCACTACCAAAGGACTGAAAGAGCTGGAATTGGTGTCATCACCAGATCGGCATTGGGAGCTGCAGCCCAAAAGCGGTCCATCTGAAAACGTGACAAAGAATCAGCCAATACATTAGAAACCCCTGGGACATGCACCGCTTTAAAGATGATATTGTACTTCAGGCAATGTAACACAAACAATCTAACAAGATGCAATATAATCCTATCACACTGTGATGTTTGACTACATGTATTAATAATATGAACAACTGCAGAATTATCAGATCAGAACTTAACCCGCCGATTTGCCAACAGGGAACCCCAGCGCAATACAGCCACCAGCAACGGGAAAAATTCAAGAAATGCAATAGAAGGTGGGTGCTCGAGTATGCATGATGGCCAACGACCTTGGACCCACTTGCCTTGAAAAAATGCACAGTACCCTACGGAGGCTGCTGCGTCTGTAAATAACTCTACAGAATCATCCCATGCACTGCCCAAAATTGGAGACACCCCATTGAAGTGTTCCAAGAACTCTAGCCACATAAGCAAGTCCAGCCTTGCCCCTTTGGACACACGCACCCGGTGGTGAGGCTCAGATACAATGTAGACCACGAGAGAGAGCAATGAGTCGTCTCAAAAAGGCCCGACCTGGTGACACTGCCCTGCAAACAAAGTTCAAGGAACCAACAAGCGATTGCAGTTCAACAAGGGAAAGTTTTTTCTTTCAAAGTGCGGCATGAATTTTGTTGCAGAGTGCATTCACCTTCATCGCAGGAACCCTAACTTGCTGATAAACAGTATCAATCTCTAAACCAAGATAAGTTATGACCTGCACTGGGCCTAAAGTTTTCTCCACCGCTAAAGGCACACCCAACTCCTCGCATAAACCTGTAAAGGCCAAAAGTGCCTGCCCACAAGTCTGAGAAGAGGTTAGCCCTGATAGGACCCTATCTACAGTACACTTACGATAGAGTCCTGACCAAGAGTTCTTCCTGTTTGTATACCTGTAAAGTTTGCACTGAATTTTCTCCCTTTTTTACCTGTCTTCGTTGGCTGAACCAAGGAAATGCAGGCACTGTAACTTCTTAACTGCCTCTTGGAGAAATGATTTTGGCTGAAAGGTGTCTAAAAAAAAGAGTATTTCCCAGACATTTCTCAGAGCAACGGCCACTCTGTGTACAAACTTTTCATGCCGTTCATGCTGAATAATGCGCATGAGCGATGACCTTGGGGTCAGTACATCGATTGCGCGGCAGAACATCAATTGCGCAAGAGTGACAGGACTTTACTTACAGTGCAGGCGATTTAATGAGACGTGTTCTGCAGCGCAATCGATGTTCTGACCCCAAGGTCATCGCTCATGCGCATTATTCAGCATAAACGGCATGAAAAGTTTGTACACAGATTGGCCGTTGCTCTGAGAAATGTCTGGGAAATACTCTTTTTTTTAGACACCTTTCAGCCAAAATCATTTCTCCAAGAGGCAGTTATTAGTTACAGTGCCTGCATTTCCTCGGTTCAGCCAACGAAGACAGGTAAAAAAGGGAGAAAATTCAGTGCAAACTTTACAAGTATACGAACATGAAGAACTCTTGGTCAGGACTCTATCGTAAGTGTACTGTAGATAGGGTCCTATCAGGGCTAAGAAGAGGTCTCAATAAACAAAAAAACTGTGAATGAGCAACCTGCTTAACCTGAAATTCTAAAAATGTACTGAACAAATCAAACAGTGAACATGAAATAGAACTTCCCATAGGCAAGCATTTATCATAGTACAAAACCATCAAAAGTGAAGCCTAACAATTCATAATCCTCAGGGTGAACAGGGAACAGTCTGAAGGCAGATTTAATGTCAGATATTGCCAGCCAAGTGCCCACACCCGCCCGCATGACAAGGTCAACAGCCGTGTCAAATGAAGTATAATGCACAACACAACGATCCCGCGCAACAAAATCGTTAATTGACTGACCCGACGGATGCGACAAATGGTGAATAAGCCGAAATGCACCCGGCTCATGCTTGGCACAAGACCAATTGGGGAACACTGCAACAGAGGCAAAGGACGGGCAGCAAAGGGACCCACAATACGGCATAAACTTAATTCTTTGGAAAGCTTTTCATGCACAATATGTGGGTGTTGTGCGGCGGATGGTAAACAAACTGAATCCCTACACACCCGCGGACCTAAATAACCAATACGAAAACCATAAGTAAAACCATACAGTAAAACAGAAACCACATTTTTATCAGGGTAACGTTCTAACCATTTCCGCAACACAAACAGCTTAACTGGCGTTGGAGGAACGAAAATTCACGGGCTTACCCTGACTGAGGCACAGACTTGGCCGCTAGCAAATTTGATTGTGGCACAAACTGCGACAGCTGACGCTGACCGCCATATTGTGGCACTGGCGCCCGCTTACCAGCATGTGACACTTATGTGCATATTTACAAGGCATAACAAACACCACTTGCGCGATTAGCGTGTGGATAGCCAGAATTAGAAACATTTTGGCTGGAGTAACCATGCACAGTAGGACCGATTGACGAAGCAGCGGCAACTGTGACCCACAACTCCATATCCATTTCGCCCCAACTACTGCTAGGATCGGCTGCATGGCGCAGCCTAAATTGCTCATCATATGCCCACCAATTCAGCCCGGGAAAATGAGCCGCAGCCAAGTGGATTGTCTCAGCATATTTAAGTACATGTAGCTCTGCTGCCCAAGAGGAGTGTTTCTCAATAAAAGTGGCCATAAACACATGGAATGCTGAAAACCACTTATCTAAAGTATCGACCTTTTCTTTGGGCTGCACTGCCGGCCTAATCACCATACTACCCTCATCATTAATCGCAAAAACCATCTCCGATTGTTGTTGCTTACGTGACAAAAGCTGCACAGAATTACAATGTAACAATTGGGCAAAGTCAACATATTCCCCATCCCAAATTTTCTGCTTTGTAGCAGAGGGTACCGCAAAGCCCAATGAACTACCCTTCTTAAAACTAGGGACAGCAGTTGGCAAGCCAACTTGGCAAGGCAAGCTCACACTCAACCCCACGGGCTGATTATCCAGCTTGTCTGTAAAACTGCCCTGGATTAAACCCCCTACAGAACCATTATCTGAAGAGGCACCTACGCCTAAGGAAAACTCACCACCCTGGCCATTAGCATGGTTAGCACTTCCCTGCACTAACGTGACTGGGGCCGAGTTGCCACCTCCACTGCCACTTGCCACTGGCACCGATGCTTCCTCAGTATTTATAGCAGGAACGGGAGCAAGGTTGCCAGAGACTCTTGTCCGAGTCCTCTTGGACGGCGGCAGCTCCATGCCCTCAGCAAAATGTGCCAGCGCACGAACTGCCCGCTTCGACCGCGGCATTCCGTACAAAGTCACTCCATAGGCGCAACGTTTGCCCCCAAGCGTGAACTCCTGGAAAGTCTGGAAAAAATTCCGTAGCTTCCAAGCGAACACGGCAGCGAAGAAAAAGCACAGCGACGGTAGCCTCAGCAATCAAAGAGTCCGCGAAGAAAAATCCATCCTCCTGGTCCTTTAGTAGCCTCCATGCGAACACGAAAGCGAAGAATTATAAGGCACCAAATGCCGACAGTGTCTTTAAAGGGGGACTGACATCCTTGACTTAAGGCGTTTTGTAATAAAATATTGTTTTTGAGACCCACCTGTGTCTATTTAATCATTGATTTCTGAGTACAAGTATTTTAAAACAATGTTTGAAGTGTTTGGGGGAGGCAACCCTGCCCCATGGTGGAAGCTTCATTTGCATAAAATATGTGACGACAGGTCGGGAAGATCCGATGTGTACATGATGTACATGTACATACATACACATTCACACACGAAGCGTCGATTTCATTTCTTCCGTGATTTGTTTCCGGAACTAATAAAATGCCGGGAAGATGTGTTGCTGGATGCAGGATGCAGCAACACCACCAAAGACGGTGTTAGCCTTCATCTGTTCCCAAGTGACCCAAAATATCGCCGTATTTGGACGAGCAAAGTTCGTCGGAAACAACAGGATGAACATGGTTTCAACAACCAACAATCATGACTATCGAATTTCTCTTCCCGACATGACGTCACGAACAGCTCCTCCGTGCAGGGCGGGAACAACTAGTAAAAGTGGGGGCATTTTTACAATGGTAAAATAACACTCTCAAAAACAATAAAAACACAAAACAAAAATTTTATTGATCTTTTACTGACATAAAAGAATAAAACGATCACATGATTAACCGTTTGATTTAAATCCACGACAGTTCCCCTTTAATAAAAACAGTCACTGGATTGCTGCAATTCTGTAGGCTCCAGCAAACACAGCAAAGAAAAAGCATGAAGACGATAGCCTCAGCAATTAAACAGTCCTTGAAGAAGAAGAATCCGACACTCCGTTGCCTCCAGTCCAAGCGAACACCGAGAAGATATTTAATGTGTCAAAGCACCAAAGCCGATAGTTTCAAATGAATAAATCAGTTATTGAAAGGCTGGAAAATCATGTCAGTCCGGCGAAAATTCCGTAGATGGTACTTTGGTCGCCTCCAGCGAAGAAAAAACACTGAGACGGTAGCCCCAGCAATCAAACAGGCCGTTAGGAAGATGAATCCATCACTCAGTAACAGTTAGACACGAAGCGAACGCCGACCACGAAGAAATAGAGGAAGTAGGGGCATAGCCTCCAAGCTCAATAGCACAAACCAGTGTATCTTCCGGAAAAACAAGATATGGGCACAAAAATGATATAACTAGAAGAGCTCCGGAACTAGAAGATAGCTCGACCTTGCAGTTTGTTGCGGGCGAACAACCCGCCGCAAATGTAGCGGAGCACCAAGCCGACGAGTATGAACTACTGCCCATCCGGCCCAACGTGCGTAAGTCGCTCAGCGAATATAAAGATCCAAAGAAGCACCAGGATGAAGCAAAATAAACCGTAGAAAATCGTTCCCTGATATATCAATGCTGCTGAATAACTCACACGTACAGCAAACAAAAAAGGAACCTTTCACCCTCGTGTAAGTAAAATCCGGAAGATACGCTAAGCAAAGGAAAATCTGGTCAATTTGCCAGAGCAAATTGTTATAAATTTTGACTTAAATCACAAGCTGTGAAAGAGCCACGGAATGCTGGTCAAAATGATTTTTGTTTTACATTAAGGAATCATCTTTATTGATTGGTAACTTAAATTTAGTAATTATTAAGCATATATTGAATGAATTTTTGGCTTGATCATTAAGACATTTAACAATAAACAAAACCTTCAATATTTCATTGGAAGCCAGTGCGATTGCATGATAGCTGAGGTAACATGATCATACAGAATTCTGTACTCTTTGAAGGGAACAAGGGTTGCATGTCAGAGACCTGCCAGGACAGCATAACAATAATCAATGTGCGAGGTGTCCAACATGTGAATGATTTGCTCCGTGACTTGTCCACAAATGCACCTCTTCATCTTGAAATGTAGCCTTACAGGATAAAACATTTACATGTACTGTATGTGCGACTGCATGTTCATGTCTGTCACATGTCCTATCTAGACTCTTGACCTCAGTCGTGATACTTTGACTGCTGATGGAAACATTTTCTCATTGACGATAAAGACCCAATGACAATAACATCATCTTGTTAAGAAAATTACAAGCACATGTACCTACCTTACCAAAGGCATCTTTAAAAACAGAATATCTCTGCTTATGTGGACCCTCCAAGGGACATTCAAGCTTTTCCATTTCTAGCATGACATTATGTACTACATCTGTTACAAATTTGTGGTCCCTGTCCAGATGTGATGTAATGGGAGGAAGTACTGGCTTGGCTGGGGAGACTGTCTGCTTCATATTCTCCATACTCAACTGGTCATGGGCTTCTTTTTAACTGAAAAATAATAATTATTTATAACACATCATCCCATAAATGAATTCATAAAAACTAATTTCTTAAGTTTTACTGTTCAGGCCAAAAGGTCAGCTTCACAATCAGTGCGGTGACGCATTTTTTTTAAAACCAGTTCGCACCGGGAATAAAAAAGTTTTTCCGAACTCCCGTGGCGGGTTTATTTTTACCGCACAAACACGAACAATGGTGCTCACCAGAGCGTGACCGGGGAGGCCGCGTCTTCCACTGTATGCTAATGGCTCGTTGCCACGTCGACCGGGAATCTCTACAAATATTCCCGAGAATCCTGTGGCGTGTTTAGACACTCTCCGATCCGCTGTCCAAAAACAAATTTGCGTGTATACACGGCCTCCGACGCGAACTGGTTAAAACACAACACAGCAGAATTCCAATTGATCCAGCAATTACAGCTGTAATTGGACATCATTTCATAGCCCCAAAAATGCTGATGTGCAGTAGTAGTATGGTAGATGGGGGTTCTGGCTCACTTCACTCCCTGGGCGTGTTTTTGTGAAAAATGATATTTTTAAAAAAAATAATAATTTTTTAAAGAAATCTTATTTTTATTAAAAGGAAAAAAATGAGATTTAAAAAAAAAAGATTTTTGAGTATGATTTTTGTGAAAAAAGATTTTTGAGTATGATTTTGTGAAAAAAGCGATATTTAAAAAAAAGTACATTTTGTTAGAAATGTACTTTTATTAAAAGAAAAAAAAAATTTGGGGGGGGATCTTTGAGTACAAAAGATGCCAGGGAGTGAAGTGATCCAAAAGCACTGCGCTGCGCTCCGTTCCCCCATCTACCATACTACTGGGGGTGAGATGATGTTTTTTAGGGCAGTTGGCCTTTTGTGCGGGCGTGGTTGATGATGAGATTAAAAAAGAGGAGGGTGTGTTGACGCTTGCGCGGCGGAGCATGACGTCATCAAAAATATGATGACGTCATCAAAAATATGATGACGTCATCAAAAATATGATGACGTCATCAAAAATATGATGACGTCATCAAAAATATGATGACGTCATCAAAAATATGATGACGTCATGAGATGGTTGTTGCTCGCGCGGCGGAGCGTATAGGTAAGATTTTTAGCGAGTCGTAGAAAGAGCGTGTAAAATCCACCCCGAAAAAAGATATCGGTTTTCGTCGTTAAAAATTTGAAATAACGATTCGATATTATGTGGATGAATAGTAAAGATGACTACGAGAGCGATGATTCCCTGCGAATGGCTTTTAGTTGGCAAAACAGCCAAGTGTAGTAGACCAAGTGTGTGCGGCGATGTATATTGCCCGCTTCATTTGAGGCGTATTCGACACGGTCAAAGTATACCCGTTCCGTGTCGAAAATGTAAGATTGGTACAAAATCAAAAGTTAATTTATGCGCAAAATGCGGTAATGTATTAGCATTAAATAATTTAAAACACGTTCAAGCAAAAGCTAGACGACGTTATAATATAGTGATGATTGAGTTGGTTGAAAAGACAAGCGCTCGTTTATAATGACTAAAAATTTGAATTATACGGGGGAGGTCTATCAGTTACTCTTACTCGCTCCGCTATTTGCGAAGCGGGTTTTTCATTATAATAAGATTTATTTACACTAAAGTTTATTTTAAACTTAAAAGTTTTTCTATAAGATCTTTAATTTGTTGATCTAAATTAACATTTAGATTTTTATCAACATTGTCATTTTTAGGAGCACGAATATTTTCTTTCATTTGATTAAATTTATCTCGTTCTTCGCAGATTAAATGAAATTCTTCTTGGGTAATGACACCGTCTTCGATCGCTTTTGAAACGTGGTTTACGATCGTGTTGAGTTTAGACAAGGGCGCAACCACGTGTTGAAAGTTGGGGGGGGGGTCCCAAGCAGCCAATAGCAACGTGATCTGCAGGCGAGCGAAGCGAGCACGCCACTAGCAGCTGGGGTCTTGGTTCAATATCACGTATTTCAGCGTGTTGATGGAAGTGTTGCATAATTGTGATGTCATGAATGACATTAGTAGGATCATGTATACATAAAATACCAAAATGTTCCAGAAGTTGGGGAGGTCCACATAAAAGTAGGGGGGTCGTGACCCCCCCGACCCCCCCAGTGGTTGCGCCCTTGAGTTTAGATAAAGCCAAGACTCTAATCTCATCGTGTTTTTTAGCTTTTTTTAGATAATTTATATTTCGCGTATCTGAGAGCAAACGCCACATCGCCTAACCCTAAAGCTAAACCTTCTAAAGCAAATCCGACCGGCGATGTTAATAACGCTGGCGATACTCGTGGCTCCTGCTCCAGTCCAGCCCAATTCTACTATCGTTTCTACGATAGAAGCAAGCGTTAATGATTTTATTATATTTTTTATATACAGCCTCGCGCTCGTTTCTTTCGGCTCGTAATTCTTTTTGAATGTTATCGATTTTTTGCAAGCGAAAGGTTTTAACATCGCTAGCTGTCGCTTCGGAGGTATCCATATATCGTACATTTGGATAAAGTACATTTGTTTCGGTAACTACGCTCATTATTTTTTATTAATAGTAAAAGATTTTTAAAAATCTAATTTAATAAATTTTTCTTTTAAATCAACGGCCAAGTTTTAATTTTAATATCGTAACAGATTCCTGTTGATAAAGAGCCGAAAAAGGTCGCTCGTGCAAAAACTTTTTTTCTGTAGTTTTCTATTTTGAAGCAAATTCCACATTCTATATGTTTCGCTTCCATATTATTAAAATAATCTTGCGATCTAGCATCAAACTCAAAAAAATCTGGTATACGAAGTGGGTTTATTTCTCGTTTCATAACGTTGGAATAAAAAGATTCATCGTTGTATATTATTTTAGAAAAAGTTGTACAGTTTGTTATTGGTTCAAAGATGGCAAACCTCGGTACACCGATATTTGGCGAACCATTGAATGTAAAATATATCGTGTAATTTATACAATGTTATATTTTGTTGAATTTCATCGCTGTCGATATAGCCAGTTTTTTCAAAAACGTTTTTATCGTCGCTAACGATACCGCTACTTATTTGACTACTCTTTACGCTCGCACGAGTAGTACCGTAAATACTCGCCATATTTAATATAGTATAAATTTAATTTAATGGCAAACTTTTAATTTTTATATTGAAACAGATTTTAGTGTTTAGAGCGCCAAAAACTTTTTCATCTCGCGTTTGAAAACAAATTTCGTATTGTACGTGCTGCGAATCGTTGTTGAAAACTAATCCTTTATCTCGAGTGGGAGAAGGAATATGATATACGTTAGCATCGCAATCACCCTCTGCCGAATGTGAATAAATATCATCGGTTTTCGTAAATTTTACAAAAAATGAACAGTATGCGGGTGATTGATTAAACATGTAAAAAGGTAGTTTAAGCGCGCCGTGCCATCCGAGTATAATTCGATATTTTTCGACGAGAGGTATTACTCGTAAAATATCATCTCTATCGATATAGCCGTGATGTTCGTAAATGGTGGTGTTGCTACTTTGTTGTAAGACGCTAGATAAAACTTGCTCGCTTCTTCGACTAGCTCCATAAATACTCGCCATATTTATTATATTAAAATCATTTAATTTCAAACGTTAAAAAAATTGGCATACCGTGATTATTGATATCTCTACCTAATGGATCTTTAATTTGAAAACTCAATTCATTAAAAGTACCAATTTTAAGATTTTTTCGTAACGGATTTTTAAATTCCATATACATACTATATCCCAACGATTTATCTTGTATCGGAAAAACGTTTAAAATGTTACATGGTTTACCATCGCAAAAATTTTCACTCGTAGAAATTTGATCGCAATGAATGTATATCATTTTAAAAGGTAGTAAATCGAGTCTTCTTCCTTGGTGCTCTCCTTCAGCTAGATATTCATTATCAAATTCGAGTAAATTAGCTAATCCCGATGAAAATTTTATTCTTCGTCTTGTTTGAGTAATATTTAAAATAGATTTACCGATTGTTTCATCGACGACAAACGTTATCCAAGGTACGTTTGTCTTAACAATATTGATAATTTCGTTAAGATTATAAAGCCCCGGCTCGATAAGTACGGTACTGTCTTCCTGACTTTGTTCATTTCTTTCGTTTATTATATCTTTTCGTAAAAATATTTTTTTCTTTTTTACGGATATTATAATATCCTACCCAAATGTTAACGCTATTTAATGATATCGTAAGATTACCTTTTTTATTAACGATGGCATTATTTAATGAGATTGTACCATTTAAATTTTTAATTTCTGCCGTATGATGCATTTATAATTTATAAATTATATTTATAAATTATAAAAATGACGTTTCCATTAGCATTTCAGAGTAACTTTTCTTTTTCATATCAGCAATCTGGAAATTTTAACGCGCCTCAAAATTTTACCGCTGGCGATTTGACGAATATAAACATTTACATCAATGAGACAGAGTTTTTAGCGTACAACTCGATAATCCATTTGAAAATTATGCGTTACATGTACCTCACGTTGATAGCAACGACGTTGTAAATGATTGGAATTCTAACCCGCTAAAATTTTATCAAAATCAAATAAATTTTGTAACGTACTGCGGTAAATCATTCAAACTTGATGATTCGTAGTTTTTTTAGATTTCACGTTTATTATCAAATTAGACGAATGCTCAAAGAAATGAGCTGCCCTACATCTTTTTCAAATTTTTATGACGCGTTTGCCAACAATATAGACATTAGCGCGTACAATAGACTATGTAATGAATTTCACCTCGCAATATCGGATAATTGGAAACAACGAGTAGATAAAAACTCTAATGGATTGGGAACGGCTTATTATTTGAACATTTACGGCTACATTCCAGTGCCAGGGAAAAACTATGACAATTCAACTTTGTTTCATCAAAACAATAAAAGGATGGATTTTGATAAAGAAAATGTTAATCTTGATAAAGTGAATAGCGTTAATGATATTGGTGGTTCGTACGTTGTTGAATACATTTCTCAATCTGAACGCGTTGAAACAGCGTGGACTAAATTTATATTGTCTTTGGGATTAGCTCAAGGTTTTACGGATGTCGGCACAGAACGCATAAACGACTCTATAAGAACCTACGTTTACGCATTATTGGGGGCTCAAGTACGGGTTAAAAGTGGATTTCTTACACCCGGCACCGGTTTAGACGCACAGCGTGAATTTATAAATATAGTGGATGCTGAGATTGATTCTCCGGTCGATTTACAATCTTCTATTCAACGATATCAAGATAATTTACAATACGCTCGTTCTCAATTAAACTTTGCTATCGGAGAAAATTTATACATGATGCCGAGCGATATGAATTTACGAATAGGCACGTATGCAGGATACAACAATAATATATTAATCGCAACGAGTGATTTATCTCTAGGTTCAAATTTAGATACAAATTCAGAACCCGTTCCTCATCCTATTCCACCTTTACAATCAACGCCACTGTTGATCGCTAAGCATGTGGAAGATGATCTAGTATCGAGCCCTACAACAACGAGTGTGCAAGCTACAATAACCCAGGACGATAACCACCAAGAAGAAAAAAATGCTTTAATTATTGGTTTTGCGATTTTAACCGGACTTGGCGTTATGATTTATGAATTGTTAGGCTAGAGTTTTTTCTGCGTGTAAGTTAAAATTAAAACTCCAACCCCGGTTAAAGCTAGCTACACGTGTTCCGCCGTCCACGTTACTACTTTTGAAATGGTCGTCAATAACCAACTTGTGACCGCACCTATAATACCCGGTAAAGCGGCTAAAGCTTTTTCTCCGAGTTTTTTTAGTACATTCACTAGATTTTTTAATGTTTTTTGTATCCACTCTTTTAAACCGCTAGGTTTTGGCGGTGCGGGTGGAGAGGGTGTAGGTTTTGGTAAAACCGATTTTGTTGCATTGACGATCGATTCGACGATAAAAGCGATGGTCATACTAAAGGCCGTTAATAAACTGACGATCGTTACGCCTTGTTCTCTAAATAAAGTTTTAATTTTTTCACCCAACGTAGCGTCGCTTTGTAACACGTTACGAATTGTTTCTTTAATTCTGTTGAGTTGACTGCGAAGAATGCGATCTTGTGTACTCGCGGCCTCTAATCTAGCTTGTCTTTCGTCTCTCGCTGCTTCTAGCCGTTTACGTAGATTCGAGGTTTCTTCTACATCTTCATCGTCTCGATCTCGAGCGCTTACGTATCTTTTTTCATAATCGGATATTTCTACGTCGAGTTGACTCAATCTGGCTAAATTATTCGTTAGTTCGCCTCGAGTCATTTGCATGGCTTTATCGAGACCCATCAGTTCTCGTATTAAAATCCTGTCCGAGAACGAGTGCAAAATAGATTCTTGTTGATCGTCCCATTCTTGTTCTTCTCTCGAAGCGCTATATAGTTCTTGCATGGCTATTTCTACGTTATTCGCTTCTTGCACGCGTTGTTGTTGCGGCGGTATAGACGGTAACTTTCTACCCGACGGCGGTCTTTATGACGCTTCTATCGTCGTTACGACATTTTCGAGCGCTAATTTTTCTTTTCCCGAGATTTTTAAACCATAGCCTTTTACGCCCAATCGCATTCTGATAAATAAAGGTCCCGATTGGCCTGTAGCTTTGCGAGCTCTACTAGATATCGTACTCAGCGAAGCAAATTCTTTCGGCCTTCCGTCGATCGACAACTTTACGTTGTCGTAATAAAAACCATCATCGTGAAAATGAAATTTATCGTATTCCGGTAGTTTAGCGATATCGTAGCCTCGAGTTTTTACAAACTCATAAAAGTCGTCGGCTTTTTGACTCACTAGTCGCGCCGACGGATTGACGTCAAAATCAGTATCCCCCAATTTAATTCGTTCCAATCTTTCCATTTCCATTTTTTTTCTAATTCTTTCTAATTTCGCTAATTTTTCTCTTTCCTCCTCATCTCGTTCAACATCTTCATCTTCATGGTGGTTATACATTGGATCCAACTCTATAAAATCATGCCCTCCTGTTGCCATTTTATAATTACTTTTTATCTTTTTTCAATAATTTATAACTCGCGTAGCTTACTATACTCATACCAATCAAAATGATCAAGATTTCTCGCGTTTTTTTATCTTGGCTAGGAACGTAAAAATCTTCAAGTTTTGGTTTGTCGTATAAATCTTTCGGTAAATCGAATCGTTTGCCGGTGACAATATGATATTCATTCATCGCTTCGTCAATGTTGTTGAACGTTTTTTCAGCATTCGATTCTTTTTGTATTTTTTTGTTTAAATAATCTAGATATTTTAAACGCTTTTTACTAAATTCGTCTCTCGCTTTCGAAAGTTGTTCTATCGCTAAATCGTGTCTTTTTAATTGTTCTTCATGACCACCTCGAGAAAATAAAAAAATTGTTCCGGTAAAGGCAAACGCGTTTACTACCGCACCGCCAATCATCATCGCTATAGACACCATTTTACTGTTTATTTTTTTTAAATATTTTATATTTACAAACTATAAAATATGACTAATGCGTACGGAGATGTACTCGATCCATACAGAAGATTAAGAAATCCTTTGGGATTAAAAGGAGAACATAAAAAAGTCGTCATTACAAACAATTGGGAAGAAATTCAAAAATATTTCGGAGATTCAAACAAAGAACACGCTATTCGAGTCGTTAAAGCTCTAAATTTATCCAACGTCAAACAAGCGATTATTTACTCAATCGATACGGTTTATTTTTAGATATGAGAACGAGCGACGACAATAAAATACACGGAAGTGGAAGACGAGTATAAAACTTATCCGAAGGAATTACCATTCAAATGGATAAAGAAGCGGAAACCCCGGGTGAATTATACATGTACACTTTTATTATTATGGATGCGCAACTCGTTATAAAAAACGGACGTTTTGAATCTGTCGATTATTAGTATTAACGACTAATATTAAAAGGGAATGTTGTCTAAATATCCACACGCTGCGTTAATTTGTGGTCAATCCGGATGCGGAAAAACTGAATTTGTTTTAAATTTGTTACAAAAAGAATATTTAAAATATTTCGAAACGATCGTTATATTATGTCCCACCATCGGTGACAACGACGCGTATCAAAATAGAAAATGGATTTGGAACGACGAGCGAGTGCTCGTTGACGATTTAAAAAATTATACGTTAAACAAAGCGATAGAAATGTATAGCGACATATTCAAAGGATACGAGACGTTGTTTATCATCGACAATTGTAGCGCGAGTAAAGATTTGCGCTATAAAAAATTTGGTCGAGATGAGACAAATGCATTGTCATACTTGGCTTTTAGTGGTTGACACGCGCGTCACAGCTGTTGGGTTATTTCACAAAAATATAATAGCGTATTGAAAGATTTTAGAGAGCAACTCAAATGGGTGTGTTTATTTTATTGTAAAGATAGAGATTCGTTTGAGAATTGTCTTCGAGAAAATGACGTCATACCGACGAAAGAGTTAAGAATGGAAATTCATGAAAAATTAAAACGAGTCAAACATTGCAAATTGATTTTAAAAACGGATCAACCTACAGATTACGTGATTCTAGACTAAATTACCCTCTCTTACTGAATCGTTACCCTCTATTACTGAATAGTTACCCTCCATTACTGAATCGTAATGCACGTAAAAGAATGCGCCTTGAGCACCACTTAGTTGGTGGATACGTGCGCTATATAAGTCCCCACATTATTATTATTATTATTATTATCGTTACCCTCCATTACTGATTGCTTACTCTCTCTTACTTAGCAATTACCCTCCATTACTGAATCGTTACCCTCCATTACTGAATCGTTACCCTCCATTACTGAATCGTTACCCTCCATTACTGAATCATTACCCTCCATTACTGAATCGTTACCCTCCATTACTGAATCGTTACCCTCCATTACTGAATCGTTACCCTCCATTACTGTTAGCTTAGTGTTTATTTTTTTAAATATTATAGGATCTATTTATAAAAATATGAATACTGAAAAAGCAAACGATTTTATATATAATCTTAAACAACTTTTAAATACTGAAGAAGTAAAAGATCTATTTATAAATATGAATACTAAAAAAGTAAACAATCTATTAATAAATATAGATACTGAAAAAGCAAACGATTTTATATATAATCTTAAACAACTTTTAAATACTGAAAAAGGAAAAGATGAACTAGTACAAATTTTAAATACCAACGCTGAATTTGTAATAATAAACAAGTTCTTCTATATCGATAATAAACAATTTATAGAAGAAATTGTTCCGTTTTTAAATAATAATAAAACAGAACAAATTATAGAAGAACTTGTTCTGTTTTTAAATAATAATAAAATGAAACAATTGTTTGCTTTTTTAGATAAATTAAAAAATATAATAAAAGCTATTTAATAATAAATGGAACAAGTTCACAAAAAGTCATTCATATTACCCCCACCATCGGATGATACGAGTGATAACTTGCTACTGTTGCTGAAGCAACGAAACAAACGACTCTTGCCCATTACTGGTGGGTTATCTAGCATTACTTATTGGTTACTCTCTGTTGTTTTAAATTTTACTGATTATTCTATAAATACTTATAATAAATGGAAGACTTTCATAAACTGGTAACCGAAAATCCACAGATGTTAAACCTACCATCTGATGATACGAGTGACAGCCTGCTGCTGAAGCAAAAGCAACGAAACAAACGACTCTTGTCTGTTGTAGCGGGAGGAGATTCAAAAAATTTTTTTAGGAAAAGAGTATTCCGTCAGCGACATTGAAGCTTTGTCTACAGAAGAGCGGGATGTATTATACACGCAATACGAAACTAAATTAGGTCGTGATATAACGCAGCCTTTAGGTAGCGCCATTCTAACATTATATGCCAAATTATTAGGAGTTAGTTTAAATCGCATTGATTTATACGGCCATCATTTTGAAATTGACGACGAAGGTAAATTAATTACAGATTTAGAAAACAATCCATTCATTTCATGCATGCTTTCTACCGTAGCGTGCGATTTATACTACAACTATGGGATGTTAGTAGCACCGCTCTCTGCAACGCTAATTACGGCAAAACATATAAAAAGAAAAGAAGAATCTTGTATAGAAAATAAAAGCGATGGAGCAGAATACAGAGCAGACGCAAGCTGTGGAGACACCGTCGTCGACGTCGTCGTCAGTAACGAAACCGATCAATAAAAAAGAAAAAAAAAAAAAAAAGAGTCGCGGCTGGAAAAAGACTCGCGGAACTTAATAAAAAGAAAAAACCAAGAATTTAAAAAAGGCCCAACCAAAACTCGTTATGCGACGCCTGCGTCGCAAAACACTATACCGATAAAAGAAGAAAGCAACGAGATAAACTACTACTATATCGCTATTGCCTTAGCCGTTGGAGGTTTGGGTGCTTATTACTTGTTTTCCAAAAAAGAGCCAGCGCCTGTAAAAGCTCCGCTAAAACCAATACCAAAACCTACACCCTCGCCAGAACCAACGCAAAGACTCGTTGTTTTTTAAATGGAATAAAAACATTTTTTTATTTTTTTTATATTTACAAGTATAAAATATGATGGATACAAAAGTAATCGTCAATTCAGCTTATCACAGTGCCGTTTTGGGACTTTTTACCGTTTTATACAGCATGCTCGGTAAAAAAGTATTAAGCATAGAACCAGCCAATTTAGGAAAATTGGATATAAAAGACAGGCTAAAACTAACCACGACGGTTGCAGCGGCTTCGATGACGCAAATGTGGTTAGTTAATCAAGGAATTTTACCGGGAGCAGTTATGCCTAATGTTTCTCCGGAATAAAATATATTGTACAATATTAAAAATGGATAAACGTATAAA
The DNA here is from genome assembly GCA_029582265.1 of Zoroaster sp. YZ-2022. Lineage (NCBI taxonomy): Eukaryota > Metazoa > Echinodermata > Asteroidea > Forcipulatida > Zoroasteridae > Zoroaster > Zoroaster sp. YZ-2022. Next base: position 11,230,596 of record CM055821.1, on the reverse strand, counting down.
ACTAAAGCTACGAGACGTCTATTATAGTCCGAAAGGATACTGGAAAGGTCTCGACGCGATTAATAAATTAGCTAAAGAAACTAAGGTGAATAAAAAATTTGTTTCGTAGTGGATAAAAAAGCAAGCGCTGTGGCAAATTTATTTACCCTATCCTAAATACATTCCTAGACCGACTAGTTCAAATAGTATATTGGAAAAACCAAATGAGGTTCATCAAGCGGATTTATTGTTTCTTCCGTACGATAGTATAGGTAAAAAGACATACAAGTACACGTTAACCGTTGCGGATGAAGCCAGCAGATATAAAGAAGCTGAACCGTTAACCGATAAAACCGCCGCTCAAGTTAGTAACGCGTTTGAAAAAATTTATAAACGTTCACCGCTCACTTGGCCAAAAATTTTAAAAGTTGATCCTGGAAAAGAATTTATGTCGAGCGTCGGTGTATTAATGAGTAAACATAATGTAAAAATCCAAAGAAGCGAAACAAGTCAACATAGAGCGCAAAGTATAGTAGAGCGATTCAATAGAACTTTGGGTGAAAGAATATTTTCTCATCAATACGCTAAAGAAATAGCGACAAAAGCACGAAATAGAGAATGGGTTAAAAGATTACCGCTGGTCGTAAAAGCATTAAACAACGAAACAACCAGACTCGTTAATTTAAAACCTAAAGATGCATGCGATTAAATTGTCCGTCGTCGAGCAAAATCCAGCCTCACCAGCAATTAGAAAGAAAGAAAAAAGAATCCCAACTAGCAGTTTGGTTCGGTATTTATACGCACCCGGTGAAGCTGAAAAAGATACGAGATGTCGCGCAACAGATCCTATATGGAGTATAAAAATTTATACATTAGCTAAAACGATGAAAGCTGCTAATCAACCCATCTTGTATTATTTAGAAGCGGGTCCCGCGCGTAGTTTTGTTAAAGAAGAATTACAAATTGTACCTCGAGATACAGAAAATCCACCGATTAAACAATTATAGCGTAGCCGCTAAAGCTAATTCTGAAATTTTATAGTGACCGTAAGAACAAGTACGGTATGTATTCCATCTTCTAAAAAATATCTCTTTGTGTCTAAAGGAGATAGTGATATTTTATTTACTCGCGTTGTATATAATCTATGTTTTTCATTTCTAATAAAATTCATCTTCTGATTTAATGGTTTTAAATCGCGTAAAACTTGTTTATATCGATCGTGTTTAATTTCCTGTTCTAAGACTTGTTTTTTAACGCCCTTGGCTTTTCTTATTTCTTTTGAAAATATGTCGGGTCTTATTTCTATTTCTTTTTGTAAAAGTATCGAATACATTTTTGGTCTTAAACTGACAAATTCAGAGATTAGAGTTCCCGCAGTCTCGTCTTTCATTTTACCGATCACTTTTTTATTCTCTTCAGAATATAAAAAATGTTGTTTTTCTTTTTCTTTATTGTAATAATTACTAAAATCGTATAAATGCTTGTCTTTATATTCTTTATAAACATCTTCCGTTTGAATCTCGAGTAATAAGCTATCCGTATCCGTGTACAGTAGATTACACCTAGAGTCGTATTTCTTTTTTAAATGATTGTAATAAAAATCGTACATTAAATGTTTAGATAATTCAAGTATGCTCATTCCAACATAGACTGGGTGGTTGAGTACGAGTTTTATTTTGTGCATGTGAATCGCCACTAGATCGTGATCTTCAAACATTTTTGCTTCGGCAAAATTTGGTTTTGCGAATAATTTAAGCATTTGCTTTTGTTCGTTTTCATCGTTTAATCGCTTCAAATTCACAGTAACGCGATTTCGTACATTTTCCATCATTTTTCCAAAAACTGAATTATTCATGAGTTTGTACAAATCTTGCTCAAATTTTGACGATGCATTTTTTCTTAAACGAGTGTTTAAATTAATGTACAATTCCATCCACGGAGAATGATTAAATTTTAAAACGCGATGAATTTTAGTCAGTTTCATACCGAGTTGTAAATACAATTGTAAATTGCGATAATAAAGTACGTATTTTGATTTGTCGTTTAAATTTGGAACTAATTTTGTGACGTTTGGAGTCGGCTCGTTGTTTAATAACTTTCGTTGGTATTCAGACATCCATTCTCTCGGTACTACCAACGACTCTGGCGCGAGTGGAAACGCGTTGTGAGAATCGTGTAATTTTTCTGGATATTCTAAATCAACTTGTAAAACGTAGCCGTTGCTCGATTCTGATGAAATTGATTTTATATCTAGCTCGTCAATTTCATCATTAGTTAACCATTAAAATTTTCCAGTTGGTAAATATTGACTCATCGCATACCCATATAAATTATTTGCATCTAAATATTGTATATAATTCGTAGGTTTCGTTTTATCGTAATCGGGTAAATAGCGGTTGTTTGCTCTCGCGTATCTTTTGCTTACCATACACGTTCCTCCTCTCAAACCTTTTTCTATAAATAAATGCATGTTGTAATCCGTTAACAATTCTAAAGTTTGTCTCGAATGTTTAAACAGAGCGTCCCAGCTCAATCCTGGACTAGTATAATAATGAGCCGGATCTAACCCGTATTGTTTTATACAAGTGTTACGAAAATTTTCAAACACGTCCGCCAATAAGCAAGTATCCGTACGCACGTACAAATCGTGATAATCTCCTAAATTTTTACATTCAAAGGTTTTCCAAACGTCAATTGCATGCGCGTATTGTTCTTTAGTAATACTAACGTTGTTCAAACTACTATTAAATTCTTCTATCGGAGGAAGTTTTTTTTCTTCAAACTTGGCGAAAATATCCATGTACTCGTAAGGATAAATACCCTTTTGTTTTAAAAGATTAAATTTGTCTAAATCGGGTTCGTGTAATTTCGTGATACGAAAAGATTTACTCGATTTTACGAGGAAATCTAACGAAGCGAGTAAAAATTGAAAACTCAATAAATCGCAGTTGCGCTATTGAAAAAGAAATATACTTTTCCATATTGTTTGAAATACACGTTAGATTTCCTCGCGTTTGACTCGCGGCCTGCATAATGAGATGAGAGCCATATCCTCGCAAATTATGAAATACGACCGGAATAAACGTTTTATAAGGCTTTAAACTGAGTTTTAAATTACAACAATTGTGCGCAGCGCCTCTATATTTACCAGTAACGTGACAATGATCGCGTACTTTGCTATCACTAGTATCACCTTCAAAAAATCCCTTTTCGCATATCCAACAATTGCTAGCAGAGTTAAAATCTTGTACATTTTCTTCAGTCATAAATATTTTTTTAGGATTTTTAAATATCTCATTGATGTTTTTTACGTCTTTTTCTAATTCGTTTAAAAAATGCTTCGCGGCATCTTCTCCTCGGTATACAACGGGAGAACATGTTTCACCGTCGCACCGAACGATAACGTACGAATAACCACAAACGACGTGTTCTTGCAGTTTTTTAGTATTAGTCGTATTCGCATCGTTAATCTTTTTAATAATACTTTCAAAGTCGGCATATATAACGAAAGGAACTTTCATCTTTTTATGAAACTTTATAAACTTTAACGTATTGTTTTTACCTTTTTCCGGCATTTTAATCGCCGTTGGTCTGCCGTTAACTCCCTCGCACATTTCTACGTGATCTTCAAGATACGTTTCTGTCGAAAAACCCTGTAAACATCTCATGCAAAAATGTTTACGATCTTTATGGTTTGTTTGATCGTAAAGTAAACAACTTGTACTCTTTATCCAAACGTAGTGCGATACATCTTCTTTATGAATTAATAATACATTTATACGATCTATAGTTTTAGATCGCTCGCTGAGCTGGTAAACTACAAACATATTTTAATCATAGCCAAAAACGTTTATCGCCAAGTTATTTTGTTCTACTTTTTCAATCTGACTGATTCGAGTCGGAAAATCATTTCCGTTAAAATTTAAACCGTCTTCCGTCAGATAGCTAGACGCTCTATCACCATTCTTTTTCACGGGGGAAAAAGAGCGCTACGAAGCGCCCATCGAAAACATTCGTTGTCTTTATTTTTCACATTGACGCATGCATGTTTGTTTTTTATGTAGTCGCATAGCTCGATATAAGAACGACCGTGAAAAGGTTGACATCTCTTGTAGATAATACTCATTTCTACGATACGATTCACGATCCATCCAGAACCGTTGTGCGTCCACTTTTCTAAAGACTCTTGAATTTGTGAAAAAACAGTTTCGAGTACATTTTCAATTTCATTCAAATTAAATAAAACAATTTCCCCGTTATTATGAAATCTTGGTTCGGCCCAATCCATATAACCCTGTCCTCTATCTTTTTGTAATCCAATACGTATATATATCATAAACTTAAATGACCTAAAATCTTGCAAGTTTATACCAAACTTGGCTATAATCTTGGGCTTTACCGCTTCCCAAAATATGTTTAAATCTTCTTCTTTGCTATGACCATACGGTACATACATCCATCGCTCACGTAAACATCTTCCACCATCAATCGGTGGTTCGTCAAATCTCAACTCGGGTTCTAAACCACGAAACCTTTTAATAGTGACGATATACCCTTCTTTAGTATGCTCTCCTCTTCTCCCACGGTAACGTTCTAGTAAAACAATATTATTTATTCTTACGTACTCTTTAAGTTCGGCTAAATTTAATTTATACAATGGCTTTGGTTTACGACGACGTAAATATCTTTTTACCACTTCGTAATAAGATCGTTTATTTATTTTTTTCGATCTACTGTCTCGCACTAAAAAAATTGGTCTACTGTATGCGAGCGAACAAACTCTTTCAATTCTCTCAATGTCCATTTCGATAAATATCTTCTTCTTTCTTCCATACTCGATTTACTATTCATCTACATAATATCGAATCGTTATTTCGATTTATTAGCGACTAAAACCAATATCTTTTTTCGGGGTGGATTTTACAGCGTTTTTTCTACATCACTCGCTAATAATCTTACCTATACCTACATGTATACGCTCCGCCGCGCAGCATCATCTCACCCCCAGTAGTATGGTAGATGGGGGAACGGAGCGCAGCGCAGTGCTTTTGGATCACTTCACTCCCTGGCATCTTTTGTACTCAAAGATCCCCAAAAAAAATATTTTTTCTTTTAATAAAAGTACATTTCTAACAAAATGTACTTTTTGTTAAATATCGCTTTTTTCACAAAATCATACTCAAAAATCTTTTTTCACAAAAATCATACTCAAAATTTTTTTTTTTTTAATCTCATTTTTTTTCTTCTAATAAAAATTCCTTTTTTTTTTTTTAATTTTTTTTTTTTTTTTTTAAGATTTTTTTTTTTTTAAATATCATTTTTCACAAAAACACGCCCAGGGAGTGAAGTGAGCCAGAACACCCATCTACCATACTACTGCAATGCTTAGGTGACAGAGAGCAGAAACTGGATACATATATATACATATATATACATACATGTACATGTACATGTATATATACATGTATATATATATATATGAGCGAACCATTTATATATAAATATATATATATATATATATATATATATATATATATATATATATATATATAAATAAAACAAAGTATATATATCCATGTATATAAGAAACATGTATATAAGAAGCATGGTAACAAATTTGGCTGCTAGTTCCAGAACAAATTAGGATGCAAATAAGATGTGACTTAGCTACAACAGTTGCACAAACATGCACTATATATCGTGTATGTAATTCGCTGCACTTATGAATAAATGATTCACTTAGCTGCCTTTCTTACATAACTATGGCATATTACTGGTTGCGTAAACTTATCTAAGTCATACTTGTTACAAAAAGAACAATCATAGTGAAATTGTATTTACTGGAAAGTTAGTGTTTGTGAAAAGTGGGAAAAAATTGATTGACCACTGATTTTTCTAGATATGAATATTCATGTACATGACCTCATTTTTCATGAACATCTGTGAATTTATTGTGCTATGCTGTCTGCGAGCTGTTGTCTGTGGAAACCAAAACATATAGTATGAATGCTTTGCATTTGCATTGATTATTGAAAGAACTACATGTAGGGATCCTTAAAATGGACATGTTTTTAAATCTTTGATGTTTACTTGGTCAGTAGTGGAAAATTATTGAGAATATGAAACATAAATATCATGGTTATGAAAACAATTCTATTATTTGACAAAATGACATTTTTACACATTTCAAAGTACTTTTTACAAAAACCACTTTCCCTTTTATTGGTGTTTCAGTTTGTCACCCGATCTTTACCATAGGTTAATGACCGGTTTTGGGTGTGGTCACAGGTGATAAGGACCGAGCACAAAACCCTGCACAAAACAAGTCATTAACCTGTGGTAAAGACCAAGCATCAAACTTTTATTCCCATTCATAAATGCCCGTATAAATTTTGTTTTCAATAAAGGCAAAACTCACATTTTGGGGACATACAAAACACTTTCAAAGAACATGAGTCAGCGAGATGTAAAACAATCTTTGTCACTCTGATTGGTTCAAATGCTAAACAGGAAAGCTGGCAAACAGCTGGCACATTTTGATTTTGATAAGCCATGTCTTTACCATCCATGATTACGTTTTGTCCAATAAGATTGTCTAAACTGTCTTGGACATTTATGAATATTGATTAAAAGCTTTTAGAGCTTCTCCAAATGATACCTTTTTATTTAATTTTTTTTAAATTGTATTTTCAAGATTAAAATAAGATTGGAATAAGATAAAATAAGATTGGAATAAGATAAAGCATGATCAAACTTTTTTCCTTCGGTACATTTTATGTGCCCCCATAAACTTTTACAGTTTGGGGTGAGTCATTACAGCAACATACTTTTTTGATGACTACATTTCTGTACATCAAAAATAAGGCTACACTACACAATAAGCCATGTCAATTTAGACTGAGAGCTGGAAAGGGTTTAATCAAAATTTCGGGAACAAATCCCCTTATGGCCCCATAGCATGGTACACTGAGCCAAAAAAGAAACTTATACAATTTTAACAGATCACCAAATAAAATTCTGTGCATGAAAATGTACCAAATTTGGATACAATATTACTGCAATGTATTGCTTCAAATGGCAGTCAATAACCAATTGTTTGCTTCAATGACACAAGAGAAATGTGCACTGACCCAAAGGACTTGCTGTTCCACATGTCACATTATTCAGCTGCAGCCCTGTACACACATGCATGTTAGCCTTGGCATATCTGTTTCATTAGCAATACTCAGAAGGACTAGAGCAACCCTGTATGAAGACTTGCAATCATGCAGGTAAGGGGTGCAAATCCCTTTACAAATTCTTTTGTTTCATTCATTGACATGCATGTGTGTACAGGGCTGCAGCTGAATAATGTGACATGTGGAACAGCAAGTCCTTTGGGTCAGTGCACATTTCTCTTGTGTCATTGAAGCAAACAATTGGTTATTGACTGCCATTTGAAGCAATACATTGCAGTAATATTGTATCCAAATTTGGTACATTTTCATGCACAGAATTTTATTTGGTGATCTGTTAAAATTTTATAAGTTTCTTTTTTGGCTCAGTGTATCATCGACCCTGATCACAGAATGGCCAGTCTTAAGTTTCGCTAGATCAGACCGAGGCTCGTTAGCGCCATCCCAAATGAGGCCAATTTTACATTTAATCAAAATTTTGAGAACAAGAACGAAACCACTTTCTTTTGATAGCTTGACTCTTGTAGATGATGGAAATATAACTTAAGAGTGATTTTAGATCAGACTAATTAACTTAAGAGTGGCGCGAAAAGCGTGGAGGGGGCGGGGCCGCCACCCCCTACACGTACATTTTCGCTTATATCGTCACAATTGACTTCTTAAACCCTGCCAAGTTTTCTTGACATTTTTGCTGATGTCTCGCAGATTATTTTGACACAAATTTCATGAAAATATGACACACCGTTCTCGCGAAATGTCCATTTTCCAAAACAGGTAGGCCTGTTGACCACGGCATCCAATGTACATACATGTACATGTACATGTACATGCACAACACACGACAGGGCGGAAGTACATTGTACACGCATATAATATATTGTACTTCATTGCCATCACTGTGACAGGTGCTCGTGTGTCAGCGTTAGCATCGGTGTTCAATATCGCAGAAAAGAATCGTAGGGTCTACAGATTATTTCAGTATCCACGGTAAAGATGGCAACTGCTGATGAAGGTAAGCAAGACACTGCAACTGTCCAATTCAAGGTTAACTTACCTTTCGGTTTTTTGCGATAGGAGCTGTTTCGAAAATGCGTGCTTAATGTCGTCATAATTCTGAGATATGTGGACTAACTTTCTGGCCACAATGTAACTAGTCTTGCCGGTCGTAAAAGGAAATTAAGATATTTTTTTTCTGATATGGGTACTCACGTGTCGGGTACTATGGGCTCCTAAATGAAGATTTTTACCCACCCTTATAAATACAATACAACATACAATACAATTTCTCCCCGACCTCTACCTATTGTATATGGGTTTCCCCAACCCAAGATGTGGCTAGATTATGACTTTTGAAGCGATCAAATCCCCGCCCATGGGGCAAGATTTAATGTACAATCTCCAACATGCATGGATGGGGTCCATCATATTTCTTATAAAGGCCCATTATTTTTTATATTAACCACGTTTGTCTTTCTATTCGTCTTCTGACATCCACCTAATACATGTATGTGGTAAAATTTAAATGATGCTGTTGATTTGACACGTACACGTTGTATGTGAAGCCGTCGATCAAAGATGTTGAACGGGAAAGAAGAGGGCAAGAGGAAGCGGTCTGTTCCATAACTAGACCTCAACAAGAGCGGCCAAAGATGAGCAAAGCCCTGAAGTCGTGTTCATTCAAACAACAACGGCCGAACTTCCTTGCCAATGAGTGGGGCAAGCCAGAGCCCAAATTATCGGGGACCGACAGGTATACGTCGGTTTTGGAGAAAAATGCATCAAACTATGTCAGGAGAACTCCGTAGTTACAACAGAGAACATTGAGACGCTCGCCTGTAATCACCATGAAGCGGACACACGAGTGGTTCTCCACATCAAGCACATCACCTCAGAACCAAAATACAGAGGCAATGTCATCGTGAGAGCCACAGATGCTGATATAGCAGTAATACTGGTGTTTCACGCCCACAAATATCCCGCACAAATTTGGATGGATGTTGGTACCGGAACAAGCCGTAGATACGTCGACGTCACCTCAGTCTCTGAAAAACTGGGACAAAAAATGTGCGCTTCCTGGTTTTCACGCCTATACTGGATGCGATTATACGTCTGCTTTTGTACGCCAAGGAAAAGCCCGTCAGTTGAGTTGAGGCAAGAGATCAATACAAGGATGCATTTGCCAATATGGCAAGCGATGACCGTCTGACTGATGCAACCCTTGACGCCATTGAGGCCTTCACATGCCAGATGTATGGCTTCAAGGGCAAAGTTCAGTCGCTAAATACAGCTCGTTTCCTGGCTTTCGAAAAAGCATTCCATTCTTCCAAGAAGAACCATAGCCCCCTTGGCAATCTGAAGGGTATTGATGCCAGCAGTTTACCGCCATGCCGAGACGAATTCAATCAACATGCCAAGCGGGCCGCCTTTGTAGCGAGGATGTGGGGGGCTGCGGACGAGCAGCATATCAACCAGGTTCCGGTGGAGGGCTGGATGACGTCAGACGGTAACTACAACATTGTCTGGTTCGATGGCCCACAAGTACCTGAAAAGCTGATAGTAGATGAAGTCAACAACGAAGACCCAAACGACGAGTGTTACTACGACAGTGATGAGAGTGATGAGGTTGGATCCACCTCATCGGATGATGACTGACAACATGAATACCATGATTAATTAAGTCTCCACAGAAACGTATGACTGACAAAACGCGATATAAATGATGTCATGATGACGTCAAACAAAACGTTTTAGGCCAAAAGGCACATCTACAGTACCCCACAAATGTATAACTGAAAAAAGTTTGATGATCGGGTGTATACATGTACTTCTTGAGATATGCTTTACACAAGATTGTCTAATTAAATATTCATGTAACTATAACTAAGTTAATTAATTAAGAATCCTAGTCAAATTAATTTAGAGTCTAAGTCAAGATAAGCTTTCATATGGTATAAGAATTATTTTTTTCTGATAAGTCTAAGAAGGATATTTGCCGCCAAGAAAAGTCATGTGTTAAGTCAATGGGATTTGGAAGAAATAAAGAATAATAAAAATCTCGACGAAAACAAGAGCTGTTCCGCTGGAACTCGCGGAACAGCTAAAAATAAAAATCTTGACGAAAACAAGAGCTGTTCCGCTGGAACTCGCCCCGCTGGAACTCGCGGAACAGCTAAAAATAAAAATCTTGACGAAAACAAGAGCTGTTCCGCTGGCTAAAAATAAAAATCTCGACGAAAACAAGAGCTGTTCCGCTGGAACTCGCGGAACAGCTAAAAAATAAAAATCTTGACAGAAACAATAGCTGTTCCGACTACCAGGTCGTAACAGCTAATTACTAACTGTTAACATTGATTAGGTTAATGAAGAAGTCTTTTACCTACATGAAGTGTGCCACTGGATTTGGCCCATTCGTGATGTTTTGTTCCACAAACTGATGTGCAAAGTCTCAAAATGAAGCAATGCAGTCTGGGAGACTTACCCAGCGTGCGAGAGAACTGTATCGCGTGCGAGAAAACTGTATCTCGCACGGGCACCTTAGTGTTTACTGAATGAGCCCATGGTTAAGCACATACATGTACATGTAGATGGTTCGTCTGCATCTAGTTCTCTAGTAACTAGCTTCACATGGAAACGCATGATGCCCCACGTCAAGCCTGGCAGGAGGAATAAAACCCGTAACCAAGCTTATTGTGCATGTGCACATTTGGAGTACAATGCCGTGGTGTGGGTTATAGCAGGCTGGCACACTTCATGTAAGGTTAGGTAATAGACTTCTGGTTAATGTTATAATTTATAATTATTGTTAATTTTTAGTCCAAATGCCTCTTCCATTCACAGTCTCCTATTTTTAGAATAAGGATGTAACGTTAATTGTCGCTGTGATACAACAACAAGTTACAGTTAACGTTAACTTATACTTATAGTTAGCCCAAATATGGACTCCGTCTCTGTATACACCGAAATGGAGTCCAATCAGCCAGCAGGTTAGTCTCCGCACAGAAAATTTCTTTTATGACCTTTTTTAAATCTTAGCTGTGTGGGGAGGCTGAAAATCATTACTAAACTTCCATGAACAACTATAACAAGCGCTAAGGTTCAAATTTCAAAATATCATTTTTACTAAGTCATTTTATTGAAAGCAAAACCAGATTTAACGTTGAAGAAATCCTAGAGTTTCATGGTTGTTCGTCATTGCAAAGTACATTTCATTTAGCATATCCACGTGTAACGATAAAATGGCTGCATGTGTGGTATGCGTAAAATATTCCACACAGCAGGTTTTATGTATGCTCGCCACGCTCGTATCTACGCTGACGCACCTGTGCCGACACTGGCATATTTTTTGTCATAACGCTCAAGTGACGAACAGCCATCAAAACGGATACCAGTCAACTCGCCCCCTGGCAAACTCGCCCCTTACAATCTCGCACCCTTACAAACTTGCCCCCTGACAAACTCGCCCCCTACTGGTACAAACTCGCCCCTAACAAACTCACCCCTCACAAAGTCGCCCCCTGACAAACTCGCCCCTCGGCAAACTCGCCCACCGGAAAACTCGCCCACCGGAAAACTCGCCCCCCGACAAACTCGCCCCCTGTAATTTTTTGACGCATCTCACGCTATTGAGACTGTGTTCATATAAGAGAGTAAATAAAACATTTATTATAATAAAGGCAGGATGTATGGGGATATAATTATTTTAATGAATCCAATTATTAATTTTAAGTCTTATAACTCTGTGGTAAATTATTTCATCTTGGCGCTAGTGATAGACTGAAGAGAGTAAATCAAACATCATTTCAATTGACGTTTTATTTAACGAAAACAAATATTACAAGGAAAAATTCATTTACAGTTACAATTAATAGAATAAATAGGAAACTAGCTAAACAAAATACTGAGTAAAATAAATAAGAAAAAATAAAAATAAATAAGTAATTACATACAAAATACAGAATTAAATCAAACAAAATAACTTTGTAAATTTTTCATGTAGACTAGAGTATACATCGTATAAATCATAAACGTTTTGTTTAGCTAGTTTTCTATGTATTCTATTTTAGTTGTAACTGTTGTCGTGTTGAATTATTTCATGTAATATTTATTTTTGTTAAATTATATCAAACCAGTCTCAATAGCGTGAGATGCATCACAAAATTACAGGGGGCGAGTTTGTCGGGGGGGGCGAGTTTTCCGGGGGGCGAGTTTGTTAGGGGGCGAGTTTGTACCTGCAGGGGGCGAGTTTGTCAGGGGGCGAGTTTGTAAGGGGCAAGATTGTAAGGGGCGAGATTGCCAGGGGGCGAGTTGACTGGCATGCATCAAAACTGAAGTAATTCTTTAACGTTAAATCTTGGGATTATTTCATTAAAAACACTTAGGCCTATCGGAAATTCAAACCTCATTGAGATGCATTGTTTGGTCATGGGATTCTACTGACGCGTTTCATCAGCTTCACACAGGTAAATAATTCAGCAATTTATGATTTTACACAAAATATTTATTTTCCGTATTAGGGCCTACTCGGACTCCTACTAATACTATCTTAGCAATTTTTTTGTTAAGTCCTGGACGTCATAGTAAGTACTATTACTACAGTGTATACCTCATACATGTACATATTCATGATCGAGAGCCGAATTCTCATTGGTCCATTCACCGCCACGTGCCAGATGCTATTTTGGCTATTTACCAAGCGCCCGCGAGTATTCACGCACAGGGTAAATACGCATGCGCAGTAGTGCGTAGTAGACTGTCGCATCGGGGAACAGTCCCGGCGGGGAAATAGTCCCAACGATCTGTTCCCCGCGCGCCGCGGCACGCGGGGAACAGTCACACGGGCGTAGTACGCACGCGCGAACACCGCCCTAGCTACATATTATATACATGAAAAGATGGCGGCACACGTAAATGTAAATTCGCGTTTTCCCGAGCTCAATGGTGCCATTGTGAATATGTATGAGCTAGGTATAGTAAAACAAATATAACATAGTTTATTTCGGGTGCACAGTCGATATTAGCTCCCCTCGGTATTGGAAGTTGAGAAACTAGTTCCCTCGGCTTCGCCTCGGGAACTAGTTTCCACTACGAAAAATGGCCTACATGAAATGGCACAGAGCGGCCGCGAGAGGGGGCCACGCAGCACCTCATTATATGACGTCATACGCGTCACGGATACTCGACATATATGGCAATTTTCATGAATGAAATTGCCGCTCATGCGCATATACTTGCCATGGGTCACTCGCTGCGTCTTTACTTCGATAGAGCTCGTGACGATCTTTCCAATGGTACCAAAATCTTACGATTTGGGCGTTTTCTTCAATTTTTTCTGGAATTTCTTTGATTTCAACATAAGGATCAACAACTTGCGGATTCGTTGGTGATATTGTGAGTTTCGCAAGTTACATTTTTGTTACCATTTTAGTATGAAACCGCGCCACCCTCCAAATGTGTTCGGGATGTATTAAATAATCATTGGCGACATGTATTATAAAAAAATGTAGGCCTATGGGATGGATGGATTGAGTGCGCCGCGGGATTATGCATGGAATTGTCGAAGCAGGTCGTTTCGTACCCAAATCGTTTCGTACCCAAGTCGTTTCGTACCCAAGTCGTTTCGTACCCAAGTCGTTTCGTACCCAGTCAATTATGACGCACAAAGGAGATTAAGCCAGTCTCGCAAACCTGCTCCTGTGACATCGCCCGGTGTAGGTGATGAGGACATCACTACCTACAAGACGGTGGAGTCCGGCACGAAACGGGGGAAAGTCATCTTGGTTGACAGTCACGGCTACACCTACACGAAGAAGTGGAAGAAGGCCGGTTCCACTTCTTCCAAAGTCACATGGTTGTGTAGTGTCCGGGGCAAGTTGCACCGGTGTGCCGTGTCTGTTCACCAAGATGGCAACCGTTTTTGTGCTGGACTTCACACCAAGCATACGCACCCTTGGTAGTGCCCGCCATGTGGTGTTTTTTACACCAGATCAACTCCATGTGCTAGATGGCGCCAAGACCTGGTACTTGGACGGAACTTTCAAATTGGTGAAACGGCCATTCACCCAACTGTTCTCGGTCCATGCATTCGTCAAGGGAGACACCGGCGGGATGAAGCAGGTTCCGCTTGCCTTCATCTTGATGTCTCGGCGGACGCAGAAGGACTACAAGAAGGTGCTCAAGGCTCTGCGGAGGAAGCTGCCGTCCCGTGCTGCCAATCTCCAAGAGCTGGTGGTGGACTTCGAAGTTGGACTGTGGGGTGCCATCCGAGCTGTCTTTCCGGACGCTTCCGTGAAGGGCTGCCTGTTCCATTGGATGCAGGCAGTCTGGAGAAAGTGTCAGGCACTCGGTTTGGCAGTACCTTACATGTCCAACGACGGAGTTCGTGATTTCATCGGCCAGCTGCTGTCACTCCCGTTCCTGCCCTATGAACATATCCAACCAGCTTTTGAGGAACTCAGCGGCCGGGTGACTGATCCCGTCATGGCCGAGCTGTGCAGCTACCTCCGCACCACGTGGCTGGAAAGCTCAACCTGGAGCCCACGTGACTGGTCGGTGTTTATGAGAAGCATTCGCACAAACAACGACGTGGAGGGCTGGCACCGGAGACTAAATGGGCGGGCAGGACGTCACACCGTCCCATTCTACAACGTCGTCATGCTCCTGCATGCTGAATCCAGCTACGTTAACGTCCAGCTCAAGCTCGTAAAAGAGTCGAGACTGTGCCGGAACCAGCAGCGGATGTACCGGCAGGTTCAAGGAAAAATCTTCAAGTTGTGGGACGACTACCAAGCCGGCCGCCTCACAACATCGGGACTACTGCCAGCCTGCAAGTACCTGACAGGTCCAGCCCTGTAAGCCACAACAACAAGCCAACAACAAACAAACCGGTCCTTTTCAGGACCACCAATTCTATAAAGAGAGATTGATACCATGCATTAAGTGAAGAATAAAGACGGAAATAAATGTGTTTTTCTTCACAGGTTAACAAAAAAAATTATGCAATGCAATTTTTTTTCCCGTTACTGTAAAAACAGTGCCAAACTGATCACAAAATTGATCACAAAATTGATCACTGATTGAAAAAATTTAAAATTGAAAAACAATCATAATAACAAGAAATGCAAATAATGCTGGGAATAGATTTTATTACAATTTCACAAATTCAAATTCATTATTGCTTAATCATAAAATTTATGGGAAAATAATTATTTAGTAAATCCAAAATAATCAAGACTTGAAAATTATAGAAAAGGGAAGACAGTGATAAATTTGCAAAAACAAATAATAATAAAAAGAAATGCAAATAATTCTGGGAATAGATTTCATTATTAGATTTTATTTCATGCTGGGAATTGAATTTATTAAATCCAAGCTCAAAAAAACCAAACGAAACAAACCGCAGCGACAACACATTTCCCGTGAACCCATCAACAGTGATTGACAGTCACATTGTTGTTCAATATAAAAGGACTTGGAACTCTTTGTTACTGTGCTATGAAGCCTGGGTACGAAACGACTTGGGTACGAAACGACTTGGGTACGAAACGACTTGGGTACGAAACGACTTGGGTACGAAACGACCGACATTCGGAATTGTCATGAGCTGGATGGAGATTTTGATGCGCGCGTCCGTGCGTGCGTGGTGTGCATAGGTGTTTGCGCATGCGTACTTGCCATGTTGACTACCGCGACACCGAAAATCACTGTGCGTGTGGCATGCGAGTTTGCATGCGCTTGCCAACGCGTGTCTGTGACGTCACGAGCTGAGGAGCTGACCAATCAGCACCGCGCTACGTTTTGTGGTGTTTCGTGGCGCACAGTGGCTATCCGTGGTACATGTCTAATGGGAAATTTTTCGCTGTGGTTTCTCAACTTCCAATACCTCGGGGAGCTAATATCGACTGTCCACCCTCAACCATGTTATATTTGTATACTACTTACTAGTACTAGTAGTAGTAGGCCTACACGAAGGTGAAAGTCCAACCTGGGCTAATGTGGGTAGCCTCTGGTTAATTATTAAGATATAAGATAGGGTAGATGTCGTATCCGGCCGCCACTATTTCTCACTCATTATAACCAATGGTATCTTACCTGCTCAGCTCAGTAGTAAGGTCGAGAACATATGAATGATGATGGTCATGTACTTAGATGATTCTACTTGTTGTACTTCTCATTTTGATTGATTCACTCATGATCATTCATATGATGAATGAAGTATACACGGTAACCATGATGACGCGTCGACGCGAACCAAACTGAAGCTAGCCGTGAATTGGGCCAGAAAAGCCATCCGCGAATTCGCAGCCGCAAATTCCCAGATGCGAATTCCCAACCGCGAATTCAGAAAAGGTAATGAGCGACACGATCGAGTGCGCGCGGCTATAACTTGCCAGGCACTTCGTGTCTGACGTCACTGTGTTGGAGCTGGTATTGAGCGGCGCCCAGTTGAGAACCCATTTGCAAACATATAAACAATATGCACACGTGTTCGTGCTTATAATCACATTGTTTGCAGTATTTCACTCATAATTGGAAACAGGTAGGTATAAAACATCAGTTTGCAACCAAAAATGCCTGTTTATTGTTTGAATTTTATTAACCTCTCCGTAAGATTCTGCTGTAGAAATGGGTTCTCAACTGGGCGCCGCGATCAAACACGGTGACGTCAGACACGAAGTGCCTGGCCATCGGACCACGGAGGTAGATACTAGCCGCACTCTAGTACTAGTACATGTACATATTTTGCATGGCTGCGTTTTGTTTACACCAACGATAACGTCGTTAGTTACAGCTAGCCAAGGTACGTACATAATCCTCAATTTACCCTAAATGACGCACCTAAGGTTATATAATCAACTGGACGGTAACTTACAAATGAAATTAGCAGTTTGGTGTTTCAGTGAAGGATTCTCTTGTAAAATGCTGAATTTCAATGCATTATCATACGCGTGGACGTCTTGAGCACCGTTTTTTGAGACGCACAGAATTGTGGTCTATAGAATCAGAAAATTGATGTTGGTATAAAAAAAATTACTCACCCCCAAACTGTTAAAGTTGATGGGGGCACAGAAAATGTACCCAAGAAGAAAAACAGTTGAATCATGTTTCATGTTATTCCAGATGGTTGTAAAATTGTTTTTAATCTTGAAAATAAAAATATTGTTTTCGATTTTTAAAATAAAATGGTATAATTTGGAAGAAGCTCTCAAAACTTTTAATTAATATTCTTGAAAGACCAATAAAATGGAAGGTGGTTAAAATTTTTGCAAAAAGTGCTTTAAAACTTTGAAATGTGTAAAAATTCTGTTAACATTTTGTCAAATAAAAGATTTCTTTTCATAACCATGATATTAATGTTTCATTTTCTCAATAATTTTCCACTACCGTCGAAATAAACACCAACGAATTAAGTAGTCTTCGTTCGCTTCTTCTATAAGAAATGTGTCCATTTTGAGGATCAGTATTTCTTTAAAAAATCATTGCAAATGCAAAGCATTCATATATTTTGGTTTCCACAGACAACAGCTTGTTGATGGCATAGCACAATAAAATCACAGATTTTCGTGAAAAAGAAATTGAGGTCATGTAAATCTCTTACTATTTGTATCTAGTAAAATCAGTGGTTAAACAACTTTTCCACTTTCACAAGCACTAACTTTCCAGTGAATCATACAATTTCACTATAATTTTTATTTCTGTAACAAGCACGACTTAGATAAGTTTATGCAACCAGTAATACGCTATAGTTTTGTAAATTTCCCGAGAAATGCTAAGCCAAAGGTAGGTGTGTCATTTCACGAGTGCGGCGAATTACGTACATGGACGATATGTAGCCTTGTTTTTTCTGGCATAATGTTACCTTCGCTAAGATGATCTGCATGTATCTCTATTGGTGTAGACCAACGACTTAAGTGAGAATTTATATTGTTACGACTACTTCGAGTACGAGAATGTATCGTCATGATCGTCCATGTACGTAATTCGCCGCACTCGTGAAAGACACACTTACTTACCTTTGGCTTAGCATTTCTTGGAAAACTTACAAAACTGTGGCGTATTAATGGTTGCATAAACTTATCTAAGTCATGCTTGTTACAAAAATAAAAATCACAGTGAAATTGTATGATTTACTGGAAAGTTAGTGCTTGTGAAAGTGGAAAAAGTTGTTTAACCACTGATTTTACTATCTATACAAATAGTAAGGCCAAGGGATTTACATGACCTCAATTTTTTTTTCACGAACATCTGTGATTTTATTGTTCTATGCCGTCAACGAGCTGTTGTCTGTGGAAACCAAAAGATATGAATGCTTTGCATTTGCAATGATTTTTTAAAGAAATAGTATCAATCCTCAAAATGGGCACATTCTATAGAACTGAAGAAGTGAACGAAGACTACTTAATTTGTTGGTGTTTATTTCATGTATCGGCAATGGAAAATTATTGAGAAGATGAAACATTAACATCATGGTTATGAAAAGAAATCTTTTATTTGACAAAATGTTAATAGAATTTTTACACATTTCAAAGTTTTACAGTACTTTTTGCAAATTTTTTTACCACCTTCCATTTGATTGGTCTTTCAAGAATATTGATTAAAAGCAGTGATGTAGTACCTTGATGCCGAGCCTTGGCCTTAAGGCTTGATTTTAGGGACTTGGCCTTAGCCTTAAGGCTTGAGGGCAAAAGCCTTGGCCTTGGTCTTGAGGGTCAAAGCCTTGCAACTTTAGGGCCTTGCTCTTCAAGGCCCATCGATTTTTGGATTTTTCAGGTAAATTTGTTTGAAATTTTGCTTTTCTACAAACATACAACTTGGAGTCAGCTGTCTGCAAAGTCTGCAGTATCTAATTTAATCATGTTTTACCATGGAGTAGGGAAAATATCCTAGATTTGTGTGTTGACACACTTTCACTTTTACAGCATCACATATTGTTACCATGGTAGTACATTTTGCTGCTTCCCCCAAAACAAAGCTATAATAATTTTCTGTATACATGTACTTGTGGGGCCAGGGAGATATAAATTATACTTAACTTGCATACAGTTATATGGGGTAGATAGAACATTGATTTGTGCTGTGGACTGCTTTATTTATTTATTTATTGTATGGTTCATACAAAGTTAACATGACAAGGTTAGGTTATGGATCCAGTTTAATACAGACTGGTCGAGTTCAGTTAAATTTCCATCACATCTGTAAATAATACAGTCATGAACGATGTGATGTACAGTCTGGTCATCATGACCACAGGTACATTTAGCGTTGTCACTTAGTCCCATGCGGAGCATGTTACATGTATGTCCAAATCGGCCATGGCCAGTTCTTAGTCTGTTAAGTTTGACCCAGCAGTGGCGATGTAGATTGCATCCTGGTGGGTTGGTAGAAGGTGAGGGAATGTAGTTAAATATCCACGTCCTGGATTCTGATTCTTGCCACATATTCCGCCACGTGTTTAGTGCCCAAGTATTTGGGTGCGATCCGGTGTTAATTTCTGGCAGTTTGTGGGCTTGTTGATGGAAAGGATTTCTTGATGGCAGTCGCAGTTGTGGTAGGGGTTTTTGATTGGTGTTTGTCAACAGTTGATGAAGCAGATGAGAGTCACACCCAGCGGCACGTCGTGCAAGAGCAAGGCATTGCTGCTGTCGTCTCACTTCATAAGGAGCAATTCCACTGACTACTGGAAGGTATTGAGTGGGAGTTGATCTGATACATCCTGAGATGATGTGCATGTAGTGTTGTTAAGGGCTACGTCAATCTTGCTGGTGTGAGTGCTCCTTGCCCATACCGGTGCACAGTACTCTGCAACATAGTATACTGAAGCTATTGCTGAGATTCGAAGAACGTTGTAGTCTGCGGCTCTGCGCCCCAGGAAAGGCCTGCTAGTTGTCTAATGAGACAGTTGCGAGCGTTGGCTTTCTGTGCGAGCTGTGTGAGATGGCTTTTGTATGTTAGAGATCTGTCCAAAGTAACACCAAGATACTTGGGGAAATCATCATATGGGATGGTTGTGCCATTGCAAACGACTTTGATTTTGTAGTTAGCCAGTCTAGTTGCTAAACAGTTTTGTTGATGTTAAGTCGGAGTCTCCAGTTTTTGAAGTAACGGCTTAAGGATTCCATATCGGTGCCAAGTGTTGTTTCAAGCTTGTTAATGTTTTTGGCAGAGGTTAGGAGTGCTATGTCATCTGCGTAGATGTATTTCTTTGAGACAGTGGTTGGTAGGTCAGCAGTGTAAATGTTGAATTAAATCGGTGCGAGCATTGAGCCCTGCGGGACCCGTTTTTCAGGAAGCATTTTTTACTGGTTTCTTCGCTAACAGTCATTGTAAAGCTTCTGCAAGTGATCATTGTCATGAGAAAGTTTACTAAGGTTTTATCAGGTATGATTTTATGTAGTTTTAGGGCAAGACCTTTATGCCATACCGTGTCATATGCTGCTGATAGATCAACCAGTACAGCACCATTCTTGAGACCTTTTTGGAAGTTGTCCTCTATGTCTTCTGTGAGGAGTGTTACTTGGTCTGTTGTACAGCGTCCTGTATGGAAGCCGGCCTGCTCAGGTGGGAGTTGAGGATCCACAATGGGTTGGATACGATTGTATATTAGTCTCTCCATCACTTTGTAGATTATGCACAGTAGGCTTATTGGACGGTACCTGCCCTTGTCCGGTTTGAGAATTCCCATTACTTTAGCATGTCTCCATATTTTTGGGATTTTCTGAACTTTGATACAGGTGCTGAAGTAATCTCGAAGCCATTCAGTAGATTTTGGTCCAAGATTTTTGACAAATTCTGGGTGAATATAGTCTGGTCTGTTTTAGGTAATGCTAATATTTCTAACCATGTTGGCCCAGAAAATAAAATTACTTCCATGTTACATAATAACGAGGTAACATCAGTTAAAAACAGCCGTTCTTAGATCCCCTTTTGTTATACTCGGTTTAGATTAATGTGCATCAGTATGGAAGCAAACCATTCTTTTTGTTATATTTAAATGGTATCCACGAAGACCTGAACTTCTACTCAGTCATATATTTGTACATGAAGTTTTTATTCTTACTTTGAGCGATTCGTTATGATGTGATATGTTTTATATTAGTAGTAATTTTATACTAGAGGGCCTTGGCCTTGGCCTTGGCCTTGGCCTTGGCCTTGAGGGTTAAGCCTTGGCCTTGGCCTTAGCCTTAAGGCTTGAAGGTCAAAGCCTTGGCCTTGAGGGTCAAAGCCTTGGCCTTGAGGGTCAAAGCCTTGGCCTTGAGGGTCAAGCCTTGGCCTTGAGGATCAAAGCCTTTGCTCCAACACTTCTCCAAATTATACCATTTTATTTTTTTTTTAAACTAAAACAATATTTTTATTTTCAAGATTAAAAACAATTTTACAACCATCTGGAATAAGATGAAACATGATTCGGAAAGAATGTCATATCCGGCCGCCACTTTTTAAGGGCTTTTTTGGATTTTTTTTTGCAACCACTAACCATTCTATCGATTTTTGGTGGTACAGAAAGCGAAAACTATCTTTAAAATCCACTTTTATGATGGTTTTCGGACTTGATTTCCCTTCTAAAAAAATCCTCCCCTTCAGAAAATAGAAGGATCCTATTATAGTTGCCACTACGCATGTACATGTACATGTACAATGACTGTGTTGGTCACTAATTGTGGAGTTTACAAGATCAGACTGACATGACTGAGGAAGTCATCGTATACCAAAAATGCCTGATTTTTCATGAAATAAATATCCTGGAATAATTTGAAGTACATGTATATGTCCATCATCATCCATATGTTCTCCACCTTACCAGGTAGGTAAGATTACATTATTGGTTATATTTAATGAAAAATAGTGGCGGCCAAATACAACATTCTACCCCATGATTCAACTGTTTTTCTTCTTGGGTACATTTTCTGTGCCCCATCAACTTTAACACTAATAACAGTTTGGGGGTGAGTCATTATACCAACATCAATTTTTTGATAACCACAATTCTGTGCGTCTCAAAAAACGGCGCTCAAGGCGTCCACGCGTATGATCATGCATTGATATTCCGCATTTTACAAGAGAATCCTTCACTGAAACAAACTGAAACACCAAACTGCTAATTTCATTTGTAAGTTACTGTCTAGCAGTTGATTATATAACCTTAGCTGCGTCATTTAGGGTAAATTGAGGATACATTCAATGTACATGTACATGTACATGTACCTGTAGCTGTGTATCTGTACGTTAACACTAGCTTTCGGCTGGCTCAGTCTGTCATTATCAGTCGATCGGTCATAAGACATTTCGACCCTTGTGACAACTGACCCTTTATGTGACAACTCGACCCTTTATGTGACAACTCGACCCTTTATATGTGACAACTCGACCCTTTATGTGACAACTCGACCCTTTATATGTGACAACTCGACCCTTTATGTGACAACTCGACCCTTTATGTGACAACTCCTCCCTTTTTTTCTCACACTGTGGGAAGGATTGATACAGATGATAGAATGCGGCACAACTTAGTACGAATTTGAATTTGAATAAGTCGGGTATTAACTTGAATAAAAAAAAGGGTTGAAATTGGCCAGAAAGGGATGTACATGTCTAACGCACAGGCCAAATAGTGTTGTTATTTTGACGGCATTTTCCAAAATGTTTTTTTTTTCATCGGCTTATTACACATTTTTCAACATAAGAAGCGTGCCGTGGTTTTATGTCCCAGTCATTTAGGCGCTAACATTAAACCAAGCATAATGACATAATTATATTAGGGTTTTCAGTTTGTACGTGCTTGACCGAAGCCCTCCACACGCACAGCGCAACGCCCGCAACAAAAAACATCAACATTTTAATCTCAAAAATTTTACTACTTTTGCCCGTCGAAATCTTACATGTAATAGCTCATTGGATCGAAAGCGTATAGTTTCAGCTATCCAACAATGTACATAAAATAGCAATCTGAACTACGTGCGAAAGCCTAGGTTTTTATGAATGAACCACTCTCGCCCGCCCAGCCTTTCGCGAAGTGTTCCGAGATCGCGTGCATTCTGCCCGTAAAATTTGGCGCGCTCTGCTGATGGCATCCACTTCGGAGCTGTCTCACCGCCCGAGTACATTGTGATTGACATGAAAACGGGTTTCCATATTAAGTCAAAGGGCTCCTTTACATAGCCATGCTTGCTCGATCTCCATAACTACTCTACAACCGAAGTTACGAAGTTACCATTTTTTGAGGTGAAATCTTCAAGTTGAAAGGTGAGAGTAGTGTGTGAATGAATTTTACACCTCTTTTCTATCATATGTGAAAGTTTTGAGCCGTAATTGTGTGTAGTTTTGAGCGGAGAGTGTATTTTTTACACCCTTTCAAAGCTCTTATGAGGGAAATGAGCACAAACGCTGTGCGTGTGTATCACGGTGTGTGTAGGCTGATTCAACGGTTTTGTTGCCATTAGGGATGTACACAGTGTATGGACAGTCGCGCTTCATCGAATGCTGTATGCTTTATTAAATAAAACAGGATTCCTCAAAAAATGCTCGTCCGATTTTCTTGATTTAAAAACCATTGTATTTCTTTCATCAACTAATCAAGACCTTCAATTTGATATAAATATTGAGTATATTGGTTTAGGAATAATTTTTCAACTGAAAACCCTAATTATATTTATTTTTCAAAGAATTTGTTTTCCTTAGAATTTGCTTTCCTTAATAATGAAATCAAGAATGTTCCAATTCAGGAAATTATCGGTAATAATTTTTTTAATAATTTTAAATCTGTAATTTCACCTCTTGGATTCGTATCGTCCACAGCGGGGAGAAAAGCCGCCACCGTGTGGGCATGAACACGTTTGAAAAATGTGTCGGGCCTAATTACATGTATGCTTTTGCCTATTGTCGTTGATTTTATAGGTCTTTTTATGTTTTATTATTTGAATGGCATTCAATGATATTTAAATTTTTTATACATTTGAACCCTTGTTTTTATTTAACATATTTTTCCCGGGGATTAGGTATATTTGCTACATTCTAAAAAGGATATTCCAACAGTTAAATATATCCCAAATCTTTTCTCATTTCATATTATTCATGAATCATATTTTGGCATCCCGTGATGACACCTGTCGCTCACCGGCAAATGCCATGTCACATGTTAATTTCGCCAGCGCATGCATTACGGGGGAAATGATTTGTGCTAGAATTTGAGCCATACGTGTAGAATAAGCCTAGTGATCAATCTTTTTTGATGATCCACTTCTAAGCAACAAGAAATTTTGTCGAGTTGTCCGTGTCAAGTTGTCACAAGGGTCAGAGGGTTGAGTTGACTCGTATGTCGAGTTGTCACAAGGGTCGAGTTGTCTCGTGGGTCGATTTTTTTTTAGGTCGAGTTGTCAGAAGGGCCGAGTTGTCTCGTGGGTCGAGTTGTCCATGATGAGTTGTCACAAGGCTCGAGTTGTCTAATGTTAGTCCGAATGCTTCTTCCATTCACAGTCTGCTATTTTTAGAATAATAATGTAGGCTTATTTGTCGCAGTGACAAATTACATCATTATTCTAAAATTAGGAGACTGAATGGAAATCATGATCAAAGTCGCCCCTCGGCAAAGTCGCCCCCCGGCAAACCCCCTCCCCCTCCCCTGACAAACTTGCCCCCATAATTTTTGGACACATCACTCTATTGAGACTGGTTTAATATAAGAGAGCAAATTTATGAAACATTATTGTAAAAGCAGGATGTACAGGGACATAACTATTTTGATGAATTATTAGACTGATTTAGTATAAATAACAGAGTAAATCAAACATAGGGCCTAATTTCAATTGCCGTTTAATATTTAACAAAAATAAATATTACATGAAATAATTCAACAGTTATCAGAATACATAGAAAACTAGCTACATGTAAATAAAACGGTTTATTTTACTTTGTATACTTTGTATTATAAATGTATACTCTATGAAAAATTTACAAAGTTGTTTTGTTTGATGTAATTACATTTTAATTATCTATATTTTGTATGCAATTACTTATTTTTTATTTTACTTAAATTTATTTTCCTCAATATTTTGTTTAGGTAGTTTCCTATTTATCAACTGTAAATTAATTATTTCTTGTAATGATTTATTTTCGTTAAATAAAATGTCAATTGAAATGATTTATATATGTTTAATTTACTCTCATCAGTCTCACTAGCACTACTAATTTACCACAGAGTTATAAGACTTAAAATTAATAATTGGATTCATTAACCCTCCTACTGTTTGACCATTTGAAACCATTCAAAATTTCCACTTACCAAAATGCCCATTAGTTTTGTACACACCTGGTGATACCATTTGAACAGTGTTGGTAGCAAGTCCGCCATCGTCAAGCACTCGCACATCAAGGACCACCAAATCGACTGGCAGGCAGCCCAACTCATCACACCCATCGACACATGGCACCCCAGATGCATCAGAGAGGCCATCGAGATCGTCAAACACGACACTGTGCCACAGGACATCGGCTTCAACATCAGCGACATTTGGCGACCACTACTACAGACTGAAGGATCTCCTATATCCAAAGTCCATAACCCACCCCAGACTGAGGGATCTCCTATATCCTAAGTCAACCACCCTCCATCCCCTGTGCTTGTCAACAACTGATTCAGTTCAGTGAGCACACACTCCTCTCCCTCAACCCCTAGGATCCTAGTCTCAACAGTTCCCGCCTGCGCGCCTCAATGAACTCATCCTCCAGCATCCATATGGCGACCATTACTACAGACTGAAGGATCTTCTATATCCAAAGTCCATAACCCACCCCAGACTGAGGGATCTCCTATATCCTACAGTAAGTCAACCACCCTCCATCCCCCTGTGCTTGTCAACAACTGATTCAGTTCAGTGAGCACACACTCCTCTCCCCCAACCCCTAGGATCCTAGTCTCAACAGTTCCCGCCTGCGCGCCTCAATGAACTCATCCTCCAGCATCCATATGGCGACCACTACTACAGACTGAAGGATCTTCTATATCCAAAGTCCATAACCCACCCCAGACTGAGGGATCTCCTATATCCTAAGTCAACCACCCTCCATCCCCCTGTGCTTGTCAACAACTGATTCAGTTCAGTGAGCACACACTCCTCTCCCCAACCCCTAGGATCCTAGTCTCAACAGTTCCCGCCTGCGCGCCTCAACGAACTAATCCTCCAGCATCCATTCATGGGATGATCCTCCAGCAGTCTACTTAAGCAGCAGCATTTTCCAGAGTCCGGCATTCTCCTGAGGACGATCAGAGCTTACTGATCGAAACGTCGAGTTGTACCACCAGTTCTTTTCAGAACTAATTACTACTCAATTGAGATTCCACATGGTGTCACCGCAATTAGTCTTACTTAGCAAGCTTAACTACCATTCATATCCATTCAAATGGTTTTGAATGGTTGTTACACTACACCTTGGTGTGTTTCCATAGCCGAATGGATTCAAATGGTGAATGTACTTCACAGTGGCTTATCATTCAAATGGTTTTAAATGGTGGATACATTACACCTTGGTGTGGTTTCACATAGCCGAAAAACAAAACCTGCATTATAAGTAGATAAAGTGGACTATCCATCATCTCACAGTACCATATGGAGTTTTAACACATGGTGGCCAGTGTACAAGTAATTGATCTACCACTTAAAAATGGCACTAGGGTCTTTAGGGTATAGCAGACCTGTCATTCAAAACCATTTACTCGTGTCACTAGCATAGAGGGTCCATTAATTCACCACTTAGAAGTATCCAAACAAGGTTTTGTATTAGCTGACCTACCATTCCAAACCATTTGGGAATCAATACTGTACACAGTTACATGTATTTCACCATTCAAAACCACAAAAGCGAATGGTTTCAAATGGTGGGCCAACTTGTATGAAAAAGGCACCAGAAGTACATGTAGGAGGGTTAAAAAAGTTATGTCCTCGTACATCCTGCCTTTATTATAATAATGTTTTAATTACTCTCTTATATTAATGTTAAACCAGTCTCAACAGCATGAAATGCATCCAAAAATTACGGAGGTGAGTTGTAGGGGGGGGGGGGCGAGTTTGCTGAGGGGCGACTTTGTGAGGGGCGAGTATGCCGGGGGTGAGTTTGTATTGACAGAGGGCCGAGTTTGTCAGGGGGCGAGATTGTAAGGGGCGAGTTTGCCAGGGGGTGATTTGACTGGCCGCATGTGGTTATGTAAATAACAATCACTTCGGCATCTGCACAAAAACAAACTTGGCAGACACCAAAGAACTGCACTGCAAAATTTCAGTAACAAAACAAAACCTAATGGGTATTTCCATCAATTTAAATTATTTATTTAAACGTCTAACTTGTTACTAATCTATCCTATTTGTTGGTGTAACATTAAAAATTAAGAAAATTTCTTTGAAACATTTCTTTCCAATAACGGTTAATTACAAATGTAGTTTCTCCAAGGTGCTGGTACTTGCTGTAATTTGTATCAAGTGGGGGAAGGGCTAGACAAAATAAAGTTGGGGCAGGCCTTTTAGTTTTACATGGCATGCCACAACAGGCAAAACATTTTTTTTGTTACACAAATTTTACCACAATCCACACATTTGTCAAATTTGCATTCATCAATTACACCAGGCGCAAAAGTGACCTCCTTGGCCTTATAGTATACTGAGGGTGATATCACTATTGGGTCATGTCAGTGACAGTCAATACAAGTCAATGCATGCAATAAAAACCTTTTTACACTTTTCAAACATTTTAAACTTTCGATATGCACCTGTTTTATACGCCTTTTTCCCTGTCTGTAAATTTCAGAATGGCTAAAATTTTATATTTAAGGTAATTTTATCTAATACTGTGTTTTTTTCTCTAAAAAATTATTATTTTCAGATAATGGTATTGTAGTATTATCAGTTATCAATTGGCCATACATGTAGCTGCAAGTCTGTGGAACAATATGTTACAAATGTCCCAAACCCATTATTCTTGGAGTATTATGCCGTGGACTAGGATAGTACACGATACTGTGATATAAATCATGTATTTTTTTCTATTTTGTTTATAGTGCGCCTGCTAACGTTAGAACTGACTCCGACCAACTAGTTCTTGAGGTATTCAAGCCAGCATTACTTCAGGGAATAGAAGACAGCAGCTATACCACTTGAATGTAACAACATTCATAAGTCAACTAGTGATTTCTTTCAATATGCGAAAAGGGTAATTTGAATGATATAGTGATATTTCCTGTATAATAATAATAACTAGAGATTGGTGTTTGTATTGACAAACACTAGGTGTTCGGGACGAAGTAAAGGTCAAATTGGGGTCAACTTTGTTTAAATATTTTTTGACAATTAACGATCTGTACAGTGGTGCAAAGATTGTGAATTTACCTCTTGTGGATGATTTTTTTTAAATATTAAACTTTGACTTCCGGTTTGGACAGGAAGTAAAGGTCAAATTGGGGTCACCTTTGTGTAAAATTGTTTTGACAATTAACGATCTGTACGATGGTGCAAAGATTGTGAATTTTTACCTCTTGTGGATGATTTTTTTGAATATTAAACTTTGACTTCCGGTTTGGACAGGAAGTAAAGGTCAAATTGGGGTCACCTTTTTGTAAATATTTTTTGACAATTAACGATCAGTACAATGGTGCAAACATTTTTAATTTACCTCTTGTGGTTGTTGAGATATGATTTTTTTTAATATTAAACTTTGACTTCCGGTTTGAACAGGAAGTAAGGTCAAATTGGGGTCACCTTTTTGTAAATATTTTTCGACAATTAACGGTCTGTACAATGGTGTAAAAATTGTGAATTTACCTCTTGTGGTTGTTGAGATATGATTTTTTTTAAATATTAAACTTTGACTTCCGGTTTGGACAGGAAGTAAGGTCAAATTGGGGTCACCTTTGTGTAAATATTTTTTGACAATTAATGATCTGTACAATGGTACAAAAATTGTGAATTTACCTCTTGTGGTTGTTGAGATATGATGTTTTTAAATATCCATGTTTTGAATAACTAAGTCATAATGTTTACTAATTACATGTATTTGTATAAAAGTGATTAACTTTAAAAGAAAAAAACATTAAATTTCATAGGAGAACAGATAGCTTTTTCCAATGAAAGTCGTTTTCAAAAAATTGAGTGTGATTTCCGTCCCGTCTGTCACGCTTTGTTGTTTTTTAATTTGAAATATAGAGTGTTTACTTTGACATTATACATAACTTAGAAGGTTACACCTTACAGATTGTTTTTGGCAGGCCTTTGAAAAAAACAGGTAGTGTAAATCTGTCCCGTCTGTCACGCCAGAATTAACCAGCTATGTATACCCCAATAAGATAATAATTAATGTCAAATGAGATCAAGGAGATATGGCAGCATACAAAGACTGTCTGCCAAATAGTTTGATTATTCGAATATTCGTGAATAATTGTTGCTAATCGTACTTGTATTCGCGTTTTTTTAACTATTTGATTAATCGGGCTGGCGCGAATACCTGCAACTATTTGCGAATAATGACCATTCACGATTAATTGCGAATAATAATATATTGCCTTTACTCTGCATAACTTGCGGTCGTGAACTGTTTGCTAACTATTTGTGACTACTATTCGTGATTAACGCTGCCATTTGCACTGTTTTGTCTTGACACTGCTGGTACTGGTAGTGGTTATACATTGTAGTATTCACAAATAGTACTCGCCAGTAATGCCTTTGAGGAAGCTGGCTAGCTGGCTGGCTGTAACTGCAGAGACTGTTACCTGCTGAATGCTGAATGAGAGTACATGTAAATGTAATACATTTTATTTTGTATGAAGAAGAATAAATCACTTTGCCTTGGCCAACATGTTTAGTTAAATACCTATCTACTGGTTATTTAATGATGGGAATTATAAATTATAAGATATGCTAGCATCCTACTTCTAGGTGATTATTACTTGTGAATTCAATCATACATGTATTATAATGCCTGGGAAAATGGGACAGAGGGTTCTTTGGAATTTTTGGCCGATACACTGCCAAAATTGCAGAGCACATTTTTTCCACCCGATACGCTCTATTCTTTGAGTACCTTTATTGTTCGTAGTGAAAAAAGTGGTCTGGGGAATAATAAGTTATAATCCAACTTTCGTGTACAAGTACCGAACACACTCTGTTTACATGTCAGCATGTTTATCACGCAAGCACTAAATGAAATTCATATCACAGAAAACCTGTACGTGACATGAATGCAGGCGCCAAATAGCGATTCACTGATTCCCTTTCCTAGACCCAATAGAAAGGTGCTTCTTTTCCAAAGACGGGCACCAGTGAAACCACAGTGAAACATCGACCCCAAAAAATCATGAATATGCAACATAATGAACATATTCATGATCTAACACCCAATGAGAAAAATAATAAAGTAGCAACTTTGCAAATCTATCCAATCACGATGCGTGGAAATGGGCATGTGATACTGAGATCCTGAATTACAACCTTATGTGCACAATGCACACATACTGTACATGTAGTCTGTAGCTCAAAGCATACAACTTAAAAAATACATCTACATGTACTGTACATGGTACAAAATCAGTTCAGGGGCACGGGCACCACGTGCTTCGAAGGCTTTTTTAAACATAGTGCGGGGCACATCTTGGAGGCTTTGTATTTTTGTGAACAACAAATAACATCTAAACAGTGGCCATTACATGAGCTTATACACTGCTTACACTGGTTATTTTTTGTTTAGTCTGTAGGGCTGATCGATTTGAAATATAGGGGCGACCATTAATATACTGGCATTACTCTTAACGACGACTTAAATACAACTCGATTGCGTTCATTTTATTACGTATAGGGGGACTTCCCTTTGTCGATATGGGATGAACACCATGTGCATGTGCTAATTGTGCTGGAAGTTTCACATGCTGCCAAAGCAATAACTACATAACTTGACAACCATATTGGATTTTCACTTACAAATTCTATTATTTCGAGTACAATTTTGCAAGAAATAAAGAGGAAACAACAACAGGCATTCAAGAACTCAATGCACTTATAAACTGCAAGAAAAATTTTGCCAACTATGCGCGATTATTCGCGAAATATTGTGGTGTGATTAATCGAATAGTGAATTTCACTATTTGCCCAGGCCTACAGCCAATTGTAATCTCTCTAGAAAAATTTAGTTCACAAATCAATCACATTTCAACAATATGTGCATGCCATAGAACTTGGAAGGCCACAAATAACCAGTGAATAGTGCCTTGAATGAACAGGTTACAAGAAGCGGAAAATAATACATGGTCGAGCGGTTTAGTGCATCGGATTTGTGTTCTGATGGCTGAGTCGTCAGAATGTGGGTTCGAATCCCAGCCGCGACCGTGGTGCTTGTGCCCTTGAGCAAGACAATTTACCATAATTGCTTCTCTCCAACCAGGAGTAAATGGGTACCTGTGAGGGCAGAGTTGGTTGTTGTATTTCATTAGCCCATATGCGCCGAAATGGCAGAAAAAGGAAGCATGAGATGGTTTCATGAATGATTTATGAGCCTGATGAGCAGGGGGTAATGTAACGTGCCTTGAGCACCAGTGGTGGATACGTACGCTATATAAGTCCACATTATTATGCCCGTTTATATATATATATATATATATATATATATATAAACAAGGTACAGCGATGGGCACTAAGATGGCACCATCATACGCTAATGTGTTTATGTCTGACCTTGAAGACAGATTGCTATCTTCTGCCCCCCCCCCCCCCCCACTGTCCTCTAGTATGGTGGAGATTTATTGACGATATATTCTGCACTTGGTGTGGTGGCCAAGATAGCCTAGATGAATTCATCAACTACATTAATTCATTCCATGCCACCATCAAGTTCACTGCTAACTACTCTCCCAATAGCGTGAACTTCCTAGACGTCACCATCAACAAATCCCCCCAGGGCATCTCGACTGATGTCTATTGTAAACCCACCGACACTCACCAATACCTCCTTTCTGACAGTTGCCACCCCAAACACTGCAAAGAGGCCATCGCCTACAGTCAAGCGCTCCGTATAAGACGTATCTGTTCCACTGATGCCTTATACAGGAAACGGTCGTCTGAACTGAGGCAACACCTTGTATCCCGGGGTCATAGCAAACGCAGGGTCCAACTTGCCATCAACAGGGCCCTCTGTACCCCCCGTAGCACCCTCTTGGCTACCCGGGGTAACAAGAAAACCATTCCTAACAGAGTTCCCCTGGTCACGACTTATCACCCCAGATTACCCAGACTTTCTTCTATCGTAAATGATAACATGACTATTTTACACTCCTCCGGCAGGTTACGCTCAGCCATCCCTGAGCCCCCTTTGATTGCTTTCCGTCGCCCCTGTAACCTCGGTGATATATTGGTTCGGGCTATAGGCTCCCTAGCACCAACAGTGACCTTAACGTCACTGATCATGAATCACCACAGGGGTGCTCTAAGTGTAACCGCTCGAGATGCAAAACCTGTTTGTATCTCAAACCTGCTCAGAAGATGAAAAGGCACAGTACTGGTCTCACCTACACAATCAGAATTAAATCCCAGTGTGACACACCCAATGTTATATATGTAATCTCATGTAAAAGATGTGGTATACAATATGTAGGGGAGACAAAGACCAAATTGTGTCTCCGCTTTGCCAACCATGTTTCCTCCGTGAAAACTAAAAAACTCTACCCTGTGGCTGTCCATTTTAACAACCCTAATCATAGCATTAATGATGTTGAAATCATTGTAATTGAAGCCTGCACTAGCAATGATACACATCGCAAACTTAGGGAGTCACACTGGATACATCAACTGAAAACACTTCAACCCTATGGCCTCAATATCAACACAGGTATCAAATAACCCAGCTACCTTTACCCATTTCCAGGCATTTGTTTTAACCTTTTATTTTTCAGCTTTTTGTCCTAACCTGTTCTATTTTCAGGTAGTTGTCTTAACCTGTTCCTTTTTCAGGTATTTGCTTTAACCTGTTTTTTTCAGCTATTTGGTTTAACCTGTTCTCTTTTCAGGTATTTGTTTTAACCTGTACTCCTTTCAGGTATTTGTTTCAACCTGTACTCATTTCAGGTATCTGTTTTAACCTGTTCTCTTTTCAGGTATCTGTTTTAACCTGTTCTCTTTTCAGGTTTTTGTTTTAACCTTCGTTCTATTTTCAGGTATTTGTTTTAACCTGTTACTTTTCAGGTCTCTGTCCTAACCTGTTCTATTTTCAGGTATTTGCTTTAACCTGTTGCTTTATCTTGTATACTTTTACAGTTTTTCCAACTGTCTCTTACAGGACTATTTTAATTTAGCTATCTACACCTACACACCAACTCCTCAATTTGTAAGGTGTAAAACCCCCCTTTTTTGTTGTCGTATCCCTTTGTGTATTGTCCTATGTTTATGCCAGCTTTACTACAAGCTGCCATCTCTACCTATTGTGTGGCTCAATAATCCCTCCTTTACCCTAGCTTCACCATAAACTGCCACATCTACTTATTGTGTGGCCCAATAATCCCTCCTTTGTTCACTTCTGATACTCCTATTGGCTTTTTCTAGACTGATGCTTATCTTTAATTGGCCACTATTTTCCCGCCTTTATGGATCCCGCCCCATGATCCTTTGCTTTCCCTTTTCCCTATGTTGTACTTTGTCAAAGCCTCTGATGAAGGTCCGGATTGGATCGAAAGCTAAGGCCACCCTCCCGATTTAATTTATATATCTTCAGGTCATCACACTATGAACAACTTCACCCTGAAAATGCCCTGAAAGTCCGTTTTGCCTTGAAATAACAGTTCACCGTAATTTCACTGAAATTTTATGGTGTCTCTTCCTCTCACGGTGTTTTCACAGCAAATTCACAGCGCTCTCGAGAATTAATGAGCTGCCCCAAAAATGCCACGAGAAGTTCATGGTGTTTTCACAGCGGTTTCACGGCGAATGAATCCCAAGAGTATTTCATGGTGTTTTCATGGTGTTGTGTCATCGTGAAATTGCCATGAACTATTTATTTCACAGTAAAATGGATTTTCAGGGCATTTTCAGGGTAAAGTTATTCATAGTGTCAGGATTTCCTGCCTGTAGCTCAATGGTTGCAACAGATCTTCACCTGTCGTAGTAAGTCACTATTTACTGTTGTTGTATCCCCCCGTGGTGATCCCCTTGAGTTACCTGTTTTTGTTTTATGTTTATCTCATCTATTTTACTCCCTATTTATTCATCCAACCTCTACTCTCCTAAGCTATATTTTTCAACCAATACTCTCTTTAGGTTTTTGTATCAAACTGTTCTCTTTTAGATATTTGTATCAACCTGTTCTTTTTTTCAGGCATTTCATTTGTTTTAACCTGTACTCTTTTCAGGTATTTGTTTTAACCTGTTCTCTTTTCAGGTATTTACTTTTACCTGTGCCCTTTTCAGGTATTTGCTTTAACCTGTGTTCTTTTCAGGCATTTGCTTTAACCTGAACCATTTTCAGGAATTTGCTTTTACCTTTGCTCTTTTCAGATATTTGCTTTAACCTGTGCCCTTTTCGGGTATTTGCTTTATCCTGTGCCATTTTCAGGTATTTGCTTTAACCTGTACCCTTTACAGATATTTGTTTTAACCTGTGCTCTTTTCAGGTTTTTGTTTTAACCTGTACTCTTTTCAGGTATTTGCTTTAACCTGTGCTCTTTTCAGGTATTTGTTTTACCCTGTGCCCTTTTCAGATATTTGCTTTAACCTGTACCCTTTTCAGGTATTTGCTTTAACCTGTGCCCTTTTCAGCTATTTGCTTTAACCTGTGCCCTTTTCAGGTATTTGCTTTAACCTGTGCCCTTTTCAGGTATTTGCTTTAACCTGTGCTCTTTTCAGGTATTTGTTTGAACCCGTTCTCTCCACAGCTCTTTGTATTAATCCGTTTTCTTTTCAGGTATTTGTATTAACCCGCTTTCTCCACAGCTCTTTGTACTAACCCGTTCTCTTTTCAGGTATTTGTTTTAACCAGTTCTCTCCACAGCCCTTTGTATTAACCCGTTCTTTTTTCAGGTATTTTGTATTAACCCGTTCTCTTTTCAGGCATTTGTTTTCACCCGTTCTCTCCACAGCTCTTTGTATTAACCCGTTCTTTTTTCAGGTATTTTGTATTAACCCGTTCTCTTTTCAGGCATTTGTTTTAACCCGTTCTCTCCACAGCTCTTTGTATTAACCCGTTTTATTTTCAGGCTTTTGTTTTAACCCGTTCTCTCCACAGATCTTTGTATTAACCCGTTCTTTTTTCAGGTATTTTGTATTAACCGGTTCTCTTTTCAGGCATTTGTTTTAACC
This sequence comes from Zoroaster sp. YZ-2022, assembly GCA_029582265.1. Lineage (NCBI taxonomy): Eukaryota > Metazoa > Echinodermata > Asteroidea > Forcipulatida > Zoroasteridae > Zoroaster > Zoroaster sp. YZ-2022. Next base: position 11,195,138 of record CM055821.1, on the reverse strand, counting down.
CGTTCTCTCCACAGCTCTTTGTATTAACCCGTTCTTTTTTCAGGTATTTTGTATTAACCCATTCTCTTTTCAGGCTTTTGTTTTAACCCGTTCTCTCCACAGCTCTTTGTATTAACCCGTTCTTTTTTCAGGTATTTTGTATTAACCGGTTCTCTTTTCAGGCATTTGTTTTAACCCGTTCTCTCCACAGCTCTTTGTATTAACCCGTTCTTTTTTCAGGTATTTTGTATTAACCCGTTCTCTTTTCAGGCATTTGTTTTAACCCGTTCTCTCCACAGCTCTTTGTATTAACCCATTTTCTTTTCAGGCTTTTGTTTTAACCCGTTCTCTCCACAGATCTTTGTATTAACCCGTTCTTTTTTCAGGTATTTTGTATTAACCGGTTCTCTTTTCAGGCATTTGTTTTAACCCGTTCTCTCCACAGCTCTTTGTATTAACCCGTTCTTTTTTCAGGTATTTTGTATTAACCCATTCTCTTTTCAGGCTTTTGTTTTAACCCGTTCTCTCCACAGCTCTTTGTATTAACCCGTTCTTTTTTCAGGTATTTTGTATTAACCGGTTCTCTTTTCAGGCTTTTGTTTTAACCCGTTCTCTCCACAGCTCTTTGTATTAACCCGTTCTTTTTTCAGGTATTTTGTATTAACCCGTTCTTTTTTCAGGTATTTTGTATTAACCTGTTCTCTTTTCAGGCATTTGTTTTAACCCGTTCTCTCCACAGCTCTTTGTATTAACCCGTTCTTTTTTCAGGTATTTTGTATTAACCCGTTCTCTCTTCAGGTATTTTTTCTAACCCGCTCTCTCCACAGCTTTTTCCAACTTTTTTTTTATACATATAATGTACACATTGTATATTGCTTTTCTCTATGTCATCGCTTAATACTAAATGCCTTTTCCAAAAGTTGTGCAAACTTGAGGAAAAGAGAGTACGTTACCTATCTCACCTTGATAACTACCGTTTCTATCGTTTATCCCGTATTCTACCCAAGGGTCGCAAAATCAAATGCAGCCCCTCCTTTGGGGACCTAGACCCTGCATTCAGCAAGAAATGGAATGACACACTAACCAAGACTTCCTTCCATTTACTTGAACTTCTCGAAGCCCAGTGCCTAAAATGCATTGACAAGCGGTCACTTGATATTGAGAGTACAGAATCTCAATTAAAAGTGGCTTGCCTTAATGATCATGAATGGGACCATTTCCAAACCATTCTATCCTCCAACATTAACCACCTTCGTTCCTCCCTACAACGCCAACAGGATAAGAAACATTGTAATGCCCAGGCTAACCATAAGAAATACCTATACAGGTGTTCTCATAAGATCACCACTAAACCCTCTGGTGACAATACCCCTAATCCACCAACACATACTGTAATTAATCTGTCTGATACTGCACTCAGTGATCCCCAGGTTAAATTGCTCTCAAGGGGTCTTAAGTTTTGCCCCACACCCAAGCAGCATAATTAACTCTCACTCCAACAGGACATAGCCCACTTCAACCGCAGACTATGACTCCGTGAATTCTTTCACGTCGAGCCCTCCACAGACGACGGGACCCCAGACGACAGTCCCTCTGGGGCCCCCAGCCGCAACCGCTTCAAAGAAAAAAGTGTATGGGTACCCCCTAAGAATAGGGATGCAGCCCTTGACAACTATATCAACGCAGTCAACTCTGAGGTTCACAGGGAATCTCCTGCTAGATGTGCCAGCAACCTCTCCCGTGCTGAACGGGACGCCATCTGTGAACTCCGACAAGCTACGAACCTTGTCATCAAACGGGCTGACAAAGGGTCTGCTGTTGTGGTCATGAACAGAGATGATTACACAGCCGAGGCCCTTAGACAACTTAATAACCCTGATCACTATACTGAATGTGATACTGACCCTACCCACTCGTTCACAAAAGAAATATCTGACACCCAGGTCAAAATTCATAATTGTCTCATTCCACAGGATCCTCGTACGGGTAAATCGTGACAGATGGGACAGATTTTGAGATGGCATATCAGATCAACTAAACATCGAAAGCTATTTGTATTTTACTTTCTAGGTGTGGTCACCTTGATAGAAGATAGGAATTCAACTTTGAACCAAAAATATCTTTTCGTGTAAAAAATACACAACTTTTTAATGTTTTTTTGTGACAGACGGGACATTGCAAAGTGATTATTTAAAAATGTTACAAGACTGTCATATTTTTAAATATCTTATTATTTTGGCACTAACAAGTATGTGCAAAAAGAACAATAAATATTATGCACTAGATTCAGCTTTACAATCTGAGTGAAAGTCAAACATTTACAATTTCCATTTTGGCACTTTGGCATTAAAATCAATTCATTTTTCCTGTTTCTTCTTCGAACAATGTAACTTGGGTAAACTGTTATGTAAGGTTTTCTCTTTCTAACCTATACTACAGATTCACCATATCTGTAACTTCAAACCATGTACTGCAGAAGTTTGAGTCCCTCTATTCTCATGAGTAGATACACGTATCTCTCAGAGTTGATTGGTTGTGCAGTACTTTATGCAAATTCAGTATATGTGATGTGATCTGGGAAAACCCTTCACATGGTGAAATTTGTCATTTTTGTGGTATATACATCAAATTAACGAGGACACTGTGCTGTTTTCAAAACTGTTTTATTCATGATTCTAGGTTGTCTATAACTTGAGTTATGCTCTCGGGAAGTTATAAACGCCGCTGTCCTTAAAAACAATGGCGGAACGAAAAACAATGACGGATTTTTAATTATCTGTCATAAAACTATTTTTTTTACATATAAAACGATGGAATTTTTATTTAATATTTTCAAGAATGATCATTTAGATTAACAATTAATATGGTAACAAAAACTCAAATTGTCAAAAAAAAATTGGGGGACTATTTTGCCATTATCTTCAAAACAAGTTCGCCGACATCCGACGGGTATTCCCAGATCGCATCACATATGTGCACATACTTATGTAGTGTGCATGCACACTGCATGGGTATTTTTTATAATTAATACTTAGTTTACATTTTTTATTGACAAATTTATCAATTATATTATTTTAAAGAAGGACATCTAGTATAAAAATGTAAAACAGTCTATGTTTACCCTTTTTTCAAGCCTAAAGATAAAGAAAATGTGACAGACGGGACAAAATAACAGTCTGTGTAAATCGTGACAGACTGGACAGATTTTGAGATGGGAATATCAGATCAACTAAACATCGAAAGCTATTTGTATTTTACTTTCTAGGTGTGGTCACCTTGATAGAAGATATGAATTCAACTTTGAACCAAAAATATCTTTTCATATAAAAAATACACAACTTTTTAATGTTTTTTTGTGAAAGACGGGAAATTGCAACGTGATTATTTAAAAATCTTACAAGACTGTCATATTTCATCTTTTGGGTTAAATTTCTGTAGTGGTGGATAGGGAAGGTATCTGACTTCATAGTCAACCAATAATAATTATCTTTGAAGCATAAGAACTATAACTGAGGTGAACTCAAATTTCCATCACAAAATAGGGGAAAATGCAACTTGCGTTTCCCCAAACTTCAAGCCTTGATTAAAATAAATCCATGTGCAGTAGAAGGAAAGCATCAACTGTTTCTGAAAGCTTGGTTAGTCTACTTTTCAAGAAAAAAATGATTAACAAGTAGAAAATGTACTTTGAAAATTCATGGATGTGGAACTCTTATCCGGAATTAACCAGCTGACAGATTTTTTCTGATGCCGTGTAGAGCTAACAGTGTTTCATTAGGCCCCCCAGGATTTATCCGAACACCTCTTTGAAATTGTTATTATTTACTTTTTCTTCTCCGTGAGACTTATCTAGAAACAAAAACATAGTTGCAAAGCTAACCTTAAAACTTAACATATAGTTAGACCTATCATGTAGTTGTATGTAAAGTTGTGACATCATGGTGATGTCATCAGATATTGAATTACACTAAATCAAAGTTTAATATTTCAAAAAATCATATCTCATGAACCACAAAAGATATTTTCACAATGGGAGCAGTGAAACAGTGTACAATAACTTGTAAGTCGTTGAAAGGTCTGTTCTTTTGTATACGCAGGGAGAAGAATTTGTGGGACATTGCAGTCCATGAAGCTGAACAAGGTGACCAGATAGAGCAACAACTTCACGGTAACAAATGAAACAAAAAATACCATTATTCTAAGACATACATTAAATGGGGTATATCGTCACGATCAGAGCAGGCTTGCGGCTTGATATTGAATCAATTGGTTTAGATGAACTCGGATGACTGAAAATAATGCCCCACGAGCACGTGCTGGCCTACATGTAGATAATAATAATAATAATAATGAATTTATTGTGCGCATTTTCCCATAAAAATGTACAAAAGCGCATTACAATCTTAAAACTAGCACATAATAGTAAAACAAACAGATTAATACATTAAGTCAAAAGATGTAAAAAAACAAAGTTACACTTAAAAATAAATAAATTAACAAAATGCTTGTTTAAAAAGAAAAGTCTTAAGCTCTTTCTTAAAGACAGACAGAGACCGAATTGATTGGATATTTGAGGGCAATTTGTTCCATAATGTGGGCGCAGCCTGCAAGAATGATTTGTCTCCGGTAGATTTTTTCATTTTTTCTTTAGGATAATTTAAAAGCAACCTGTTATTGGAACGTAAAGAATAGCTGGAATTATCTTTAACGTGCAACATATCAATAATGTAATCTGGGGCAAGGTGGTGAAGGGCCTTAAATGTCAACAAAATAATTTTGAATTCAATACGATAATGTACAGGCAGCCAGTGTAACTGATAAAGTAAGGGCATAACATGACTCCACCGTGGTGTACCGCATACAAGCCGAGCAGTGGCATTTTGTACCTTTTGTAGTTTAGCATGAACCAGCACAATTAGCGCCTCTCTTGATAAGTATTTCCTGATTCTTCTAATATTATGGATATGATAGAACGCAGTTGAGCAAGTTTTTGTAATTTGCTTGTTCATAGTCAAATTTGAGTCAAACCAGCAACCTAAGTTGCAAACTTGCAAGGATGGTGTGATAGAACAGCCACCCACTGTTAAGTCTGGTATAGTTAATTTAGACAATTGCAATCGACTACCAATAATAATAAATTCAGTTTTGGCATCGTTAATCATAAGTTTATCTTGTAACATCCATAGTCGTATGTCCTTTATACAGTTTTCCATGGCTGCTAAAGCCTGCTCTTGGTTAACAGAATTACAAGGTTTAAAAGAAATGTACAGTTGGGTGTCGTCAGCATAACAATGAGTGTTAGGAAGATGCCGATCTACTATGTCAAACAGTTTGGCTGAGTATATACTAAAAAGCAGCGGTCCTAGACATGATCCTTGTGGAACTCCGCAATTGACAACAAACTTATCAGAGAGAGCCCCTTTCATTAAAACACGTTGATTCCTACCGGATAAATAAGAACTAAACCAATTTAAAGCTACACCAGAAATACCAATCTTAGACTTTAATCGATCCAGTAAAATTGTATGATCCACAGTATCAAAAGCAGCACTTAGGTCTAACAATACAAGTAAAGTGACATGTTGAGAATTCATTTTTAGTAAAATATCATTTTTTACTTTGAGAAGTGCAGTCTCAGTGCTGTGATTCTTTCGGTAAGCTGACTGTAGCAATGGATACAATGAGTTATCAGTCATGTGTTTATGAACCTGTTCATACACTGCCTTTTCAGTTAACTTAGATATGTACTGAAGATTACTAATTGGCCGAAAATTCTGTAAGTTTGTACAATCTAAATTTTCTTTCTTAATTAACGGAAGAATAAGGGCTTCTTTCCAGTCAATTGCAAAAACGCCACTTTCTAAAGACAAATTGATTATCCTTGTGAGAACAGGTAGTAAACTATCCAGGCAACTAAGAACAAGCTGTGTTGGCATTGGGTCAAGGGAACAAGATTTCTTTGAACCTTTCTCAATAAGAGCTTTTACATCTTGCACAGTGAGAAGTGAAAATTGCTCAAATGATGGTACATGTATGTGAGTCTCTTTACCTTGCACAGACTGTATGTTACCAGAACTTAGCTTTGAGTGAATATCAGTAATCTTTTGAATAAAAAATCGACCCATTTCATTTGCTAGATCACGAGAATTACTAGAATCAGAAATTACAATGTTTGTTTGTGGTTTCAAAAGTGTATTAACAGCGATAAAAAGATTCCTAGAGTTACAACTATTCACCTTAACATAGTTAGAGTAGAATTCACGACGTGCTAGGTTCATTAAATAAATTTTATGGTTCTTTTTCGTCTTATAAATTGACAAATCCAAATTGTCACCAGTACGTCTCCATTTCCTTTCTGCCTGTCGGCATAACTTCTTAGCAACTTTAATTTCATTACTAAACCATGGCACAAGAGGTCTATCTGTAATTGTTTTCACTTGTAAAGGCGCATGACAATCAAATACACTTGTAAGAGTTCTGTTGTAACAGTGAACAAGTTCATCCAAGTCCCTAGTTTTATTAAAACACAAATCAGATTTGGCAAGATCGTTATTAAATGTGTCTATATCAATAGATTTAGTTTTCCTAAATGTTATTTGTTTAACTGGTAAAGCAGGTTTAGTCATTTTTAGATTGCACAGTACAGAGAAATGATCTGAAAACAGATAGTCCGAGATTGGAACACCATCTATAACATCATCACACCCACGGGTGATGACCAAGTCCAGTATGTGCCCCTTTTCATGAGTTGATTGTGTGATGTGTTGCTGCAGTCCCATTGTCTCAAGGATTTCTGACAGATGCACAGTATCAGTATTGTTAAATTCGTCCATGTGAATGTTAAAATCTCCTGTAATGAGAAGTGGTTCTGATGACAAGACAATCGATTCCAAGTAAGAACTAAATTCGGTGAAGAATACACTGGTAGTAGTCGGGTGATTAGTAGAATACGGTGGTCTGTAGACGATGACAAGCCTCAGTGAATAATTTCCACACTTAATAATCCATTCGGAATATTCAAAAGATCTAAAGTCAAACTCGGTAATTTCAGAAACGTGCATGTTTTCCCTAAACACAACTGCTGTACCCCCTCCAGCTCTACCGGTGCGTGGATGATCTTTCAGTTTAAAACCGGGTGGAGTGATTTCTATTTTATGAGCTGTATCCTGATCGGTAAACCAAGTCTCAGTCAGTGCAAATATATCAGCTTTACTAGTTGAAACATAGTCCACGAAATCAGCAGATTTACTTTTAACCGACCTTGTATTTAAGCAGCACAGCTTCAGAGGTGGCAGGGTCGTAACCACCGGATGATGTGGGATGTGCATAAATGGCACTGGAGATAAGATTCGTTCCTTCTGATACAGCCTGCGACGTGACGATCCATCCTTACAATCTTCTGGATAACGTGGAAAATGGTTATTTATGATATTGTACACGGTACATGTACATTACCTATGCAGCAGTCATGGTAATGGGATCTTGCGCACCCTGTTATCACAGATGTTCCCTCAATAAAAAAGACTGCCCTCATATATGGACAGTAGATAATCAACGTGTCTATGACGTCATCCAGATTTTTCCGATCATTGAGTATGTTTATGTATGCAAACTTTGTTTACAATCATACTGCTGGCGGGAAAATGGGTCATATGACACAGCGCTGTGCGAATATCGGAAGCTTGTGAAATCGCTCATGTTTTAGGTCCAATTTGTTAAAATCTCCACTATAGATCATCCGCAAATTTGTTTTGATAGTCAAACCAAGTCATCTAGAGTCACTTCATCTAAAAGGTGAGTCTGGGCCAAGGGTTTTAGGTTTAAAAAGGACGTTCGAAATGAACCCCGATGTGAATAAATTGTTCACGACGTCATTCTTAATGGGTATTCTGTGCACGTTTTAGGCCTAATGATATGCGTTAGCACTACAATGTACATTCGTACATGTGTCATAGTGTGTGTACTGTATTTTGGATCAATGAATTAGGATTTTAGGACTATCCTGTGACATGTTGGCCATTTTTCAACTGCTAAAAGTAAATCACATCATGCACACGTATGCATAGTCATGATAGTCCATGGCCTAGGCTAGGAATTTTTGTACATGTAGCGTTAACGTTAGTGCAATACCAAAGGAATAATTAAGAAACCAGTGAAATCTTTCATCGTCCGCCATGTAACCTCCTCCAAGCCGTGCTAGCTATTAGTGTTACTTGATTTATTATTACCTCATACTTGATGCTAACATTAAATTTATACAAATGTAGGCTTAACATTATATTTAAATTTAACATTACTTCCATTCTAATAACCATTTCCTTTTGTTCTTACTTGCAGTGCCACGTTACATGTTTTAATGGATTATTTACACACTTTTTTCCATTCAGGTTTCAGATGTAATGTTAAACTCGAGGCATTTTTGTAGTTTATTTGGAGCGGAGGGTTGAACATACTGCCAACATAATTATATGGTAAGCCAAGTTATTTGTTTAACTGTTTATGTGTGTAATATCCAAATAATATAGTAAACAAACAATTTAATTCAAAGAGGGTCAAGTCATTTCCAATTAGAGAATGCAAAACAAATTCCAAATCAGTAGTGTAGATACAGGAGGAAGACACCTTTTTCTCGTGAGCTGCCTCCCAAAGCCCTTTACAATTTTTTTCCTAGAAAAACATACATGGCTTCCCTTGTTGTGCCACCAAAGTGTCACCTATGCATTTACCATTTTTGAAAGTGAATCCTGACGGTGCTTAATTTCTTTGTAATATAGTAATATACAATGTTATATGTACGTCAAATGTACACTTATTTAAGTGGCCTATGAAACCCAGCCCACTCAGCCCCTTCCCTCACCCATTAAAAAACCCTTAATATTTTATTTCTGAATTGACCTCAGGAAATGTAAGATGACAGTGCATCATGCTAGTTAGCTTTGCCAGCTCGTCTCTCATACCATGAACTGCTCTACCAGCTCTATTGAACTCCGTGTGAAGAAGCTCCCCACCTTGCTCATTAAGCAATCCAAGACCAACCTGGAACCTGTTCAATTGCTCCACGGTGTGGTCCTCAAGGAGATGGAGCTTTGGAGTTATACTTGCCAGAGGAAATGACTTCCAGTAAACTTGAAGAAATGATTTGATGCATACATCTGTTGAAAGAAGAAAAGAAAAGTTGTTTTTAATAATCCAGCATCAGTTTAACATTTGTATGCATTTTATGCTTAGCTGTGCAAGTTAAACCATGAGGAAGAGTGTACCTGTACATTCAATGTCACAAGGCCCCAGAAGATTTGCATGATTTATTGCTGCGTGGACATCAGCAAATTTTAGACAGACCTCCTGGAACGTCTGACTGATTTCAGCAGATTTTCACTGGATGTGTTGGTATGCTGCTCTTGCCAAATCATCAAGTGCCAGATGATCAATTATCCTCAGAGGTTGAGCTGTGAAATCTCAATGACAGGTATCTAAGGATTGAGAAGTAACAGTAAAGATGTATAGTGGTATAATGACTGCAAACTGTGCCAAAAGTATCCAGTGCTCACTTGTGTTAAGATCATCACAGACAAGACATTTTATGTAAGAAAATGTTTGCATTAATTACCTGGTCAACTAACATTAAAGATAATGTTTCAAAAGATAAATGAACATTATAACTCCAAATAATGCGGAAATACTGATTAACCAGTTCGCGTCGGGAATAAAAAAGTTTTTCTGGGCCCCTGTGCACGTTTCTTTTCCCCACACAAACACGTTAATGGAAGCTTCCACAGCGCGTGGCCACGTCTACCAACCATGTCACTGTACACTCAGCTCATTGCCACGTCAACCGAGCATGCATACAAATATTCCGGAGTTTCCTCTGGCGTGTATAGATGCTCTCCGATCCGTGGTGCAAAAATAAATTGCGTGTATACATGGCCTCCGACGCGAACTGGTTCAACAAAATTAATACAGGCCTACAATTGTTTTGTGACTCAAGCTGAAAGCTCTAGCAATAAAATCTATGCACAGGGGATGCATGCATCTAGTTCATGATCATTGCAACTGTTTTCTGTGGTTTTGTTGGGCATAATATTTGATGCCTTGGCCTTTCATTCAAAGAAACAACAAACAAGTAATGTTCCAGATCAACAGTGAGCCTAATTTTTGGCAATTTAAGTACAGTATAGTATTACTAAAGTAATCTTAATACTGGGCTTGTTTGCAGTATGTGTCATATATATATATATATATATATATATATATATATATATATATATATATATATATATATATATATATATATCGCCTTAACGCAGAAAAATAGCAATTTCTAAAGAACCGGTCGCCCTAAGACTGAAAAAGTAAACATATATATATATATATATACATATATATATATATATACATATATATCGCATAACGCGTGAAACTCGGAGTTACAACTACCAGCGTTCCACTAGTTTTACTACAAGTATATATATATATATATATATATATATATATATACATACATATATACATACATATATACATATATACATGTATACATATATACATATATATACATGTACATGTATATATATATATATATATACACATATACATATATACATATATATATATATATATATATATATATATACATATATGTGTGTGTGTGTGTGTGTGTATTGTTCAGTATAATAGAGATCAGTGGCTACTGCTTGTGTCGTGTTGCACATGGTAACATAGCACATAATTATTATGCTTTCGTAATTGCAGGTTCCGAGAAGAAATGGGAGTTTTTATTAGCTTCTGTTATAGTTATGTCCCCCATAACGTTACTACATCCTGCCTTTATAATAATGTTTTATTTACTCTCTTGACCTTCCTCCATGCTTAACGTTATACATGTATTAAGCCATGCAGTCTCAGTAGTAGCGTGAAATGCCAGAGGCCAAGTTTGCCGTTATAACCCTTGAACCATAGAGAAAGGACACGTCGCATCAAGGCCCTCTAATATTTGCAAATTTTGTGATTTTTTTTTCACGACATCACAAATATTGGCAAATAAATTTGTGATTTGTGATGTCCCTTCAGGGCCACCATATAATAAGGATATTAGTATGGTCCATTTATGCATTGTGTGAACAGGGAATGGCAAAGATGGCTGCAGTGAGATAAAGGTCTAATGGCAATTATATATTCACATGTATCAAGGATTTGCAAAGTCAGACACATCATTACATTGTATTTATTGTTATTTGTGTGCGTTTGTACCTCTTTTAGCTGTATTTCCTTTAGCCTAGTTATATACAGTACAATGAGTACATACATCTACATGGGCAATTCCATGATAAAGTGGATATGACCTTCAAAAATTGAAATTTGAATTTAAAGGCAATCACTCATCTTATTTTGTTGTTTATACCTCAAAGTTTGAAGAACAAGTGAAAATTCTTCATTTCTGTATGTATCTTTTGAGAAATGATCATTTGAAGTGGAACGATGTGTTGATTTGGTATTTGTCCTCTTAGTTAATTGATAGGTGATAGCCCATTGAAATGTTGATTTCCTAAATGCATGTGGCACCAGTACTCATATATAAAAAAATCTTTTTGCATATCTAGTCACGTAAAGTCTAGAAAGCAGGATATCAGACACTTGAGCGTAATGTAACGTAACCAAAAACATTATTTTTTTTTTATAGTTGAACTTTTCCTTTGATTCAAAATCTGACAACTGGAATTTTCTTCCTACTCATGATCTCTTATATGAAAACAGTTTAATAAATTATACTTTATACAAACACTTTAAGAATACGAGGGAATGTAAATGGTAACGTGAGTAACTAAAAATAAAGTGGTAAACATAAGTTTTACATGTATGTGAATGAATGAAAGTGTGGTAATGACTGGGTGAATATCATTTTACAATATAAAGGTCAGTTTTAAGGAATTTACCCATCATGCATTGCACTTTCTTCTTAAACACATGGTATTATCTATATGCGCACATATGCAACAACTTTTTGTAAAGTCAGTATTGATTTTAGCTAGTCCATCTTTACCAGTAAATCATTTAGGTATAATTGAATATTTTTTATGCATTCTTTATGTTTTTTCTTTAAGACAGTAATTAAACTAAACTAGACATGTTATGTGTTTGTCACGTGGACAAACACAGGGCTGTTTCGGTTTTTTTTTTGTGGTAGTTTGGATGTGAACTGTGAATACAATAATGAAACCTGTTACATTGTACTAGCAAAGACGGAAGGGATTGGGATGTTGTTATTGGTTTTGTTATAAAACTGGAGATGCGGGGATTGGTGACATTTCTGTTGAATCTTTGAGTTCACATGTGCAGTGAAATGTGAAGACGTCATGATGAGGTTGGCTGATTTTGTACCTATAACATATAGACTGTGTAAGTTGACCTCGAGAACGTACAAGTTTTCGCGAGAATCTTGACTTCTGGGCACCTCGCATAGCATTTACAACGTGTATTGTGTGCAAATGTTTTATGAAAAGAACTTTATTGTGCTGTTTTAATAAATTTCATCCATTGAATATGGTTTGACTTAATAAAAGCTTGGTGTACATTTTGTAAATTGTAAACAATTTCGCAAATCTTGGTCAAATAATTTTTTTTTTAAACCGACCTTTATTTCCGCTTTCACATTTGAAACCTTAAAGTCCATGCAACAAAAGCTGATCGTCGTGATCCTTGACGTACACGCATGCAAACTCGAGCAAGCTGCTAGATTTAGTCGTAGTACGGTACCCAAACCTCACGTTTCGTTTTGTTGTTGTCCGTGAGCGAGTGTTGTCACTATGGCCCTTTCATTGCAATATTGGTTAAATTATGTAAAGGACGGATCGAAATTGGCAAGAAAAAGTGAAAACGCAGCTAATTGTTGCAGGGTTCTAAGGTTTGTTTGTGCCTCTGATCTCAACATTATCAGGGGAAATGTACAGGCATCAATGAAAGACAGGATGCAATGTCACGCAAAATCCATGCGATACAGGGTCTGTTTTCATGCTACGTAACGAAGCACTTATCCCGATTTTAAATATTACCTAACTTCGGTTTGTCAGTGCATTCGAACACGGTGTGCATAACACAGTCGGCCTAAATTCGCAATTTGACACTCTGAACCGGACGTTGGAGGTCAAGCATTATTTCTTCATTTTCTCGAAAGTTTCCAAGCTTTTTTAATATTTTATTTATTACATTGTAAGTTTTAAATGTAATCATTCCATCAATATGTTTTTGGGGTGGAAAAACGGTGATGTGACAAAAATAACAATCATACAAAATTATACACGCGTTAACCGCCCATAGCTGATGGCTCAGAGGTGCCTAGAAAGAAGTCAACGGTGACCTTTTTATTGTTATGCATTAACATTATCAAAGATATTTTGATCTTTTTGCGATTGAATGTGTAGTTTATTTAAGTACGTGTAGAAATAAACCTTTGTGGAAATGTTATGTGGTTTGTGAGGATGTTATCATATATAATACATCGGTATGTAGGTATAATATGTTGCTGTGCCTATTATGAACATGGAAATATTTGAAGATAATAGTAATTAGTATTGAAATTGTAGGTGACGTCATGTGAGTGGTACGTGAGGATGATGGTATATATTTGATATTCGTGAAGTGATTAATTCTTAAGACTGTGAGATCTTTTGTAATAGTTGGGAAAAAGAAAAAAAATTACATCGTATAATGACGTAATTAATCATGATGCCACATCAATTTTCATCTATAACACATTCCGGCCTACTAGCATTCCACGATTGAACCCAATCGGACCTACGGTTCTCTAAATATAGGACCTTAGAATATGCCCCTTTAAGATGACGTCATCATGACGTCACACCAATTTTCATATAGATAACACATGCTGGCCTACCTACATATCACGTCTCAACTTAATCAGACTTGTACTTCCGTAGATATATGGCTTCGAAAAATGCACCTTTAAGATGATGTCACGTGACACGTGATGACGTCATGATGACGTAAAAGTGTCTGCCAGGTTTAAAGGCAATCGGTTGGATAAAAATAGTCAAAGTGCCGGTATGAAAGAAAACGTGTACAAATGATGGGATTATTGATGTCTATATTCACAATTTCCGATGTCCCTTCTGGGCCACCATACATGATTGGTACAGTACATGCTGTAGCTAGCACCGCGTTGCAGCACCGTATAACGTATAGCAGCGCGCCACATAAAATTGCACGTTCGAGTGTGGAATAAATTCACAACGCGCCACATCACCTCCACGGTTATACTGCCTTCCCAGAATTCTTATGTTTTTATATTGTTTTTCTGTAAATATTGATATGGTTGTCATTTTACACCCGAGTAAGCTACGATCGTAAAAATTTGGAATTAGGTAGACGAAAATTCAATGATTACATGTTCCTAAGCTTTTTGCCATAGGACTGAGATTGCTAAGAAAGCTTGAATTTAATCACCTCCAGATGACGTCATGATGACGTCAAAAATTGTTGTTTATACCTCAAGCAGAAGCATTTTTGCCATGTGACAAATACTTTGCAATTGAAATCATCTACGCAACTGCATTGATTTTTCAGATATGGGCTTCACAAAGTGACTAATTAAATATTCATTAGGGTCATAGTTTGAAAGAAAAAAAAATCTTCCGAAACAGCCAAAAAAGTTAAAGAAAAGTGAGGTAAAGATACATGCACATACATGTATGTATACATGTAATGCAGAAGGTTCATACAAATATGCATGTACGGTGTATGTACGTGTACATCAGTCAAACCCTTTTTTTCATCATCTATTCAAAACGTGTTTTGGCTGTTCTTTTGGATGTTTTCTTTAATGAAGCTACATATAAGAGGAAAGCATCTCTTAGGTGGTATGTGATGTACATGTAAATGTCCAAAACATAACGTACATTGTACACGTACAGTTGTACGTACACGTGTACACACGTCTATTACACAGATCTACAGTGTATGCACCTACTTTGCTTATAACCGTGCCACTTCAAATGTTCCATGAATCTTAGGAAATGAACATGAAACAATCTGAGAACAATTTTTTATTCATGGACTGTGTTAATCAACTCTGCACTGTTGCAGTAACTGACATGGATGCAGTTTTTAACTAAAACATAGAGATTGACTTTAACATGTTCCCAACAATTTATGGATTTGAACTGAAAAAGTAAATAAGTTTAGTTTGTTAATTGTTTGCAGTAGACAAAGGAAGTGGAACAATTCTTGTTTGTTTGAGAAATTGAAAGGTAATAATCTTGACTACATTGCAACATTTTGCATTGTTAGTGTTACATGTGTGTAATTAATCTAAAAGTGAAAAACTAACTAATTTTACCAAAACGTAAATTTTTGGGGCCATAATTGACATAGCCTACATGTAAAAAGTAAGCAGTATAAGCTAATATTGTTTGATAAACACATTTAAGCTAAAATTTAGTGAGCACCATTGTGGATTTATGGTCTTCTTACATGGGGACAAACTGTAACATGAGTAACCATTTATTTTGTCAATTCCCTGAAAATCTTCAATAATAAAATATTTAGTTCACACATAATGTGTACAACTAGGTAAGGTATATCAACCATATAACACTTAGTTCCAAGAATACTTGGTATGAGGACACTTTTTGAATAAAGCCAGTTGATGTTTTATGCTTGTCCGAAAAATGTAACATGAGTAACCAGCGCTTTTTCTCATATGTAGGGTACCTATAACAATTTTTTTTTAAATATTATTTTGTGCTGAGTAAGGTCTGGGCATAATGCAATTAATATGAAAAAATTGATGAGTGAAATTTATAAATAAGGAAATTATGGCATTAAGAGTGGGCCCAATACCTAAAAAATGTAACGTGAGTAACCATGGAATTGTACACATGTACTGTAGTCTGTCTATAAAAAGTACAATTAATGATAACAGCTACTGTATGTAGAGAACTAAAGTAATTCTGATAACAGCTACTGTACATGTACATGTAGAGAACCAAAGTAATGCCATCATGTTAATAGAAACACTGGACCATTTCGTAAATGCTGTTCATTGAACAAAATAAAGAAAAATACAAAACCAGCAGCCATACTGAGAAGGGAACATAACATCACACTTTGGTACTTTGATAAATGATGTGGGGATAGCTTATTACAAGACTAGTTATATTAAATATTTTCTTTATAGCAATAGTACAGCCACTTGAGAGTAATTTTACAAAGTTTGAATAAAATATTTATTGGACAAACAGATTGAAATTGAAATTTGTCAATTAAAAATATCTCTACTTGTATGACTAATTTAAAGGGAATGTACACATTGGTTATTACAATGTACTCACAAAGAAAATGAGAAAGATAATTATTTTATCTAAAAACTTGTTTTTAAGATGGTTATGAAAACAAACATTCTGAGATAATATCGTCACGATCAACAGGGCATGGGATTGGAGTGCTAGTTTTAGATTAAATCTGTGACTGAAAATGATACCCCACATGATAACGTCACTGTTGCTGCCGCATAAATGAGTCAGTACTTTTCAGTCGCATTGTTCATCTTAAACTAGGACACCGATTCCATGCCCTGTTGAAAGTCCGCTCTAATCGTGACGATATTGCCCCTTCAACTACACAAAATCTGTCTGCACACGTATACAAATGTACATGTACATATCTCTTTGTATAAAGTATGCATGCAGTTACTAAAATTTTTCAAAAAGTTTACACTGCCTGTATAGTCAGACTGCCAAGCAAAATTATATGTATTCCCTATACAGGTCCCTTATTATTCTGTGTCTGTCTGGAGACATTAAGATGTTTGTACACAAATGGAATACAACGTATGTACACAAATTATACATTTATTAAAATGTTCAAATATGCAGCCATTCAACTTGGATTATGTGCATAGATGGGAAAAAAGCAATAATATCTTAATTTTATGAACTGAAAATTTGTAACTAAAGAAGCATAATACAGAAAGTCCACAAATATGTTGTCAAAACACATGTAGACTGGCATCATTTAGCGAATGAGTTTACTGGTGGATATGAAAATCCGTTATATTGTCCAATAGGGTTCGAACAAAATTGTACGGATGACAACTCTGTTGAACCTCCCCAGATGATACTTTCTGCAAGATGAAATAAAATAAAAACATTTTTTAATTTTTTAATATCCGGTTGGTTTTTTCCGGTTCGAATATTCAAAGAAAAAAATTAAGTTTTTGTTGAATTGTTGTTTTTTTTATGTTTTTTTTTATATCTTCTCGTCTACATTTGGTCACCACCTAGCAAGTATGGGTGACATTATGTTTAGTTAAATTTTTTGCCCCACCATATCGTGCATGCTCGCTTTATCACGTAGCGCAATTTACAATCGGCGGCCTTTGAATATCGAATATTCGATCGAAATCAAAATCTGAATATCCGGTTACCAAATTATTTGAATGTGCACAGCCATAATTTCTGCTTTATCGTTATAATAATTTAAAAACTACAAATAATACACTTAATGGTCAAGTGTCCTTTCAGCTATAAATCTCCCATAGTAAGCCCGGTACTGGAGAGATCTGCTGTTTCAAAAACACCAGGGTTGGAGACAGCTAGCTTCAAATGAATCCTGCAAAGCTAAGCATTTGTTGGAGTCCTTCGGCATTTCTTTACAGAAAATACATTTTTATGGCTGGATGACACTGACTGCAGGAGCACCCGTGAAAGCAAAAAAAGGGTAGAATGTCGTATCCGACTGCCACTTTTTCTCATTCAGTATAACCAATAAAGTAATCTTACCTACATGTACCTAGTAAGGTGGAGAACATAATTATATGGATGATGATGGACATATACTTCATATTATTCCAGGATATTTATTTCATGAAAAATTAGGCATTTTTGGTATACGATGACATCCTCAGTCATGTCAGTCTGATCTTGTAAACTCCACAATTCGTGACCAACACAGTCATTGTACATGCGCAGTGGCAACTATAATAGGATCCTTCTATTTTCTGAAGGGGAGGATTTTTTTAGAAGGGAAATAAAGTCCGAAAACCATCATAAAAGTGGATTTTAAAGATAGTTTTCGCTTTCTGTACCACCAAAAATCGATAGAATCATTTTTTAACTGGTTAGTGGTTGCAAAAAAATTCCAAAAAAGCCCTTAAAAAGTGGCAGTCAGATACAACATTCTTTCCTAAAAATATATTAATAAGGCTGCACAGCTTGACATGAAGTAGTAGGGATCAGAGGGGGAGGTAGATTATGGAAAAAATATTCCCCCATGTAGACCTAGCATGTCACCCATTTTGTTGGGATTTAGTAATAGTATGCTGTATTAAGCAATCGTCAGGTTCCACTGCGGCGAGTGGCTCAAATCGGTAAGGTTCTGTACCACGAACCTCGACTTCCTGGCCACCTTCGTTACCCTCTTCCTCTTCGGTTGTGCTCCCTCTTAATACTAGAATCATCATTACTATCCTCAGAATTACTTGAAGGAAACACTTCTTCGTCAACACTATATTCAGCCCATGACCCGCTACTTTCCGACATTTTTGGAGCTTTTCGTTTTGTTGTGTTCAAGCGATCGATGCAACTTGCGTGTATAATACAGCTCACACACGCAACTCGCCTTCGCGGGAGGGCAATTTCATGTGCGTCATGAATGAAAAAATGAATAATGTATGAGAATGACGACGCGGGGGGGGGGGGGGCGGGAGTTTTCAAAACTCTCTGTGAGGGAGACGCAAAACGCTTGTTCAAACGTTGTTTTTTTACATTAACCCTAACTCCATAGGCCCATTTGCTTACACATAACCTCCAAAATCCTTCAGTAGTAAAGCAAGCACATGACATGTATGCACACATGTTTTTCTATTAAATCTGTGATAAATGTACATGGCCACGGACCCTCCTTGCACGCATGGAGCAATAAACAGTGTCCACTGACCCAAGCACTGACCTTGCAATCACTGCAACAAACATGGATGTCCATGTAAGGCAAGTATGCCTAATAACCTCAATCCTCCAAAATCCTTCACTTTAGCAAAGAGCATGTAGCAAGTAACGTCAATCCTTCAAAATCCCTCACTTTAGCAAAGAGGATTTTGGAAGATTTGGGAAGGTTAGGGTTAAGGAATCATATTTATTGAACGTTAACTTAAATATACATGTAGTAATCATTAAGCATATATTGAATGAATTTTGGCGAGAATTAGCCAGTGCCATTCAAGTGTGGCTTTAAAGACTTTCTGGTTCCAAACAAGCATTATTTAAACATGCACACTTGGTTTGTTATAATCTCAGAACACAGAAAGTCACAAAGTCTTGTCGTTTTAGCAACTTTGGATCAACGTGTTCAAGTTTTCTCTTTCAGTCTTCACCTGCTGCCATCACAGAAATTGTCAATTTCCCAACATTAAAGACCAATATGAAGTGAAATACACAAGAATATTCATACATTATGACTGGCAGGTAGCAAATTCAAAAAAGCCATTGTTAAGGTTTTTGCACATTCATATATCTGTCAGCATGCTGATTTTGATTGGATTTTAATTTCATATTTTTATTGTTTTATTTCTAAATAAAAAACATTTTCATAGATTCAGGCAAGATGGAAGTAACACCAGCAGGAGCAGAATCTACCATTATCTTCATGGGAAGTAAAAGTGCTGTGAGTAAATCCAATTAGCATGATTAACCCTCCTACTCAAGCTGGGAAGCAGCTATAGAGGTCAAAATCAGTCAAATGACTAAAAATAAATAGATAAAATCATTTTGGTTTGAAATTTGTATTAAAAACCAAAAACATTATGACAGAAAATATTAAATTTCAAACCATTTACGAAAAATGTTTGGCAAATTTTTGAATATTTAAGAATTGTTTTTGAACATTTAAGAAAATTTTGGGCCAGTTTATGCGATTTTGTTTATTTAATTTTAGAAACTCATTAACTACACTGGTTACAAACAAAAATAGTTCAAAAGTGGGGCATTTTCTAAAAGGGGGGCAAATTCCCCTTGCCCTATTATATTTGAATTTCTTAATAGTAACAGCAATCTTTCCTATTGTACATCTTCAAGAACGTAATAAATTTATAATATATAATTAAAGAGGAAAATCCTCAGTGCCTGGAAATAGTATTAACAACGTGATTTTGTGAATGGTTAGGGACTTTAACCCTCCTATGCCCAGGCTGAAATTTGGCCCAGTCAGCACGGCACTCACAGACAGTCACTTGAGTATTTTTGGGTGCATTGCCAATTAGTAGGTCAAACCACAGAGTCACAGAGCTGTGTATGTACTGTTGAGTGGTTTTAGTTTTACCTCCTAGCCACATGTCCTTGCATTTATTTGAGTGCACTGCACAAAGTCAATGGGTTGGGAGTTACATACAAATTTAGAGTGTATTTGAGTGCACTGCACAAAGTCAATGGGTTGGGAGTTACATACAAATTTTGAGTGTATTTGAGTGCACTGCACAAAGTCAATGGGTTAAGAGAGACATAAACATTTTGAGTGTCTTTGAGTGTTAAACCTATAGGAGGGTTAAGGGTGATATAGAAAAACCACTGGGTCTTATGATGTTCAGCTCTTATTCACCCAACTTCCCTCATTTACACTGGAACTCATCAGGGAATATAAAGTAAAAAAATTGTAAAACTTGGGTCAGTCATCAATTGTCGGCAGGGGTTTAAACGTGTATTCATTTACATAATTACCACCCATAAAATATTTCATTTTATCAAATAATGATCAAAATGCTTTATACTTAGCACTCCATTGCAATTTTTGATGGTGCAGTGCATTCTTGTTGCTGCCATGTACAGCTTGTGTATTTGCCTACGTATACACGCGTACAGTGTGGGCATACGTTTCATGCGATGCATGCAAGCTGGAGCTCTGTTCACGCTCGTTGTTGGCAGTAGTGTGTACTTTTGTGTTATGGGTATTGTTGTGCTTGTCAAGCCTTTTATACTGGGGTTTGGGATCCACTGTGTGGGTCGGCAACCAATCAGCGCAGGGCTGGCAGGCGGGTTGTTTCTGATTGGTTTACAGTGAACTTCTGGGGATCGGTAACTTTGTGTTGGCGGGAAGACTTTTGGTTAAGCGTCACTTTGGCACAGCTTTTATTTGATAACACTTTTCACCCACCGCCTCCCCAGGTCTCCTCCATGGCGTTTTTTCAGTAGATTTTCACTGGGTTCTGTAACAGTTTCTTGCAGAAAAATGACAGTCAATGTTACAATTTAACGCTTCAAACATGTAGCTCTAGTTTCAATTGTAGCAGGTTTAGTTTTATCAGGTAGTTTAACTTTAAGAGCCATTGGTCGGGACATTTATATAGTGCCCTTCGGTTTCGGAGGGGCTAGGTTACCTATCCCCACGCATATCCGACTTGGGAAATTCAAAGGTTTTATTAGGTAAATGATATTCTACACTTTTAGTTTCGTTGGGGTGCGAAACTTTTTAACACTGTGCCTCTCGGTTTCGGGAGGGCAAGCTTACCTGTATCTGTCCCCTCGTATTTTCCAACTTGGGGAAAATTACAATGTTTAATTAGGTAAAGGGTACTCTACACTTTTAGTATTGTTAGGGTTGTAAACCTTTTAACGCTAGTGCCTCTCGGTTTCGGGGGGGCTAGCTTCATGTACATGTCCCCTTGTACTTTCCGACTTGGGGAAAGTCCAATATTTTATAGGTCTTAATATAATCTACTGATGTTTGTATATTTACATACTTTTACATTAGTAATACTAAGGCAAGGTATGTATATTGTGGAGGTCATGTAAATGACCCGTATCTGGGTCGGGCGACCCAGCATGTTCATGTAAGTGTTGTGTTGTGAATTTTATGGGCGAGGTAGTCCATCGGGCGAGGTAGTCCGTTATATGTTGGTAAGGGCGAGGTAGTTCTTGGTGTGGCCACTATTTGTTTATGGGCGAGGTAGTCCATAATTTATGTTAAATGGGCGAGGTAGTCCATAATTTATGTAAGTGGGCGAGGTAGTCCATGATGTGATGTTTGTGTGTCTGTTTAGCCGGTTTGCCCTGTGTTCGGTATCCGGCTCCTTGCCAGGGTAATTTCTTTGATTGCATTTGTTAAGGTTGTGTTGTGAAAAAATAAATGCAGTTTTTAGCTGTGGCGGAAATGTCAAAATTTGGTTGGTCCCCAATTTTATTGTCTGAGTATAATGAAAACATACTAAAATGTAAATTACAGCCTGTATACTTTTGGAGTTATGGACAAAAGTATATATTTTCTCGCCATTTTCCAAATGGCCGCCAAAGGGGGTGTTAACTGAAAAAGATTTTTTGTAAACAAGTAAATCCTTAAGATAGACCCTCTACGGATTCAAAAAATGGTTTCAGATTGCTTCTAGGTCTTAGAAAACACCTGACGACATCCTACTATTATGTTGATTACTTCAGCAACACTTGATGATTAATGTCAGTTATGAACTGATGAATGAATGAGCCTAACATTAGGCCTACCTATTCATGTTTTCTTCCAGACAATTTCGCTTTTCTCTTCCTAAGCTTGCTCATAAATATTTTAATGACATTTTAATGGCACTGCTTGAGGATGAAATGACTTTTGCCAAAATACAAAATTACCACTAATTTAATCGTGCTTCCGTGAGCAGCAGATTTTTTTTGCCGCAGTTAAATTTACCCTGTAGATCTGCTCTCTAGCGGCAGAGATATCCAAAAGTTTCCCATTGCCTTAGCAATGATGAACAGCATGGATTCACAGCACTGGTCTTTTGTCAGTGTTGGTCTCTTATCATGGACAAGCCACGCCCACCTCGTATCGACATTTCCTTCTTGGATTTTAACAAAGCCTTTGATGTCATACACTGCTTGATAAGCTGGCAAGGAATTTCAGCATAACATACGTGAACATACTTGGACAAGGTTAAAATCGTTTCTCATTGGGCAGCATCAGCAAGTAAAGTAAAGTAAAGTAATAATAATAATAATAATAATAATAATAATAATAATAATAATAATAATAATAATAATAATAATAATAATAATAATAATAATAATAATAATAATAATAATAATAATAATAATAATAATAATAATAATAATAATAATAATAATAATAATAATAATAATAATAATAATAATAATAATAATAATAATAATAATAATAATAATAATAATAATAATAATAATAATAATAATAATAATAATAATAATAATAATAATAATTTAGACTTATATAGCGCATGTATCCACCAAACTGGTGCTCAAGGCGCATTACATTATTACCCCTGCTCATCGGGCTCATAAATCATTCCTGAAACCATCTCAGCTCCCTGGGGAGTATACAGCTCAATTGCTGCCATTTCAGCACGTATGGGCTAATCAAACACAACAACCAACTCTGCCCTCACAGGTACCCATTTACCCCTGGGTGGAGAGAAGCAATTATGGTAAAGTGTCTTGCTCAAGGACACAAGTACCCCGGTCGTGGTTGGGATTCGAACCCACATTCTGGCGACTCAGCCATCAGAACACAAATCTGATGCACTAAACGGATCATTTTGATCTTGGTCTCCCATTACATCTGGTGTCCCCCAAGGAAGCATCCTCAGCCCTTTACTATTTAACTTGTTTATCAGCGACATCTCCCAAAACATCACTCCCAGGTCTCTCCTCTTCACAGATGATACCCTTCTTTATCAGCCTATCCATTCCCTTGAAGATAAACCCAGGGGTGTAGAAAACGCATTTTCTGGGAGGGGTGTGGAAGCCAATTTGCCGACTGGCAAATGGATTTTCCGCGGTGCGCCTTCGTGCGCAATTCGCACTAGCTTCCTCGCACTCGCACCATGACAAGATTGCTCATGTCTCTTTTTGCAATCGTCATCAAACACTGAATGACATTCCAGGCACTGTAGCTTAATTAGTTTCCTTGTTAATTTTGAACTGCTCATCATGGTGATCAATTGAATTTAGGCATAAGCCATGAGCAAAAATCAAAATCGTTTTTTAATGTATTGCCAGTTACCTATTTAAATTTAAAACTGCAAGTATATCCTCTATTTACCCTAAATGATGCACCTAAGGTTATATAATCAACTGGACGGTAATTTACAAATGAAATACCAGTTTTTTTCAGTGAAGGATTCTCTTGTAAAATGCTGAATCTCAATGTGTGATCATATGCATGGACGTCTTGAGCGCCGTTTTATGAGATGCACAGAATTGTGACATCTAAAAATTTGTAGGTATAATGACACACCCCAAAACTGGAAAAGTTTATGGGGGCACAGAAAATGTACCCAAGAAAAAAAAACAGTTGAATCATGCTTCATCTTATTCCAGATGGTTGTCTTTTAATCTTGAAAATGTTTTTGCAAAAAGTACTTTAAAACTTTGAAATGTGTAAAAATGCTGTTGACATTTTGTCAAATAATAGATTTCTTTTCATAACCATGATATTGATGTTTCATTTTCTCAATAATTTTCCACTACTGGAGTAAACATCAACTAATTCAGTAGTCTTTTTTTTGTTTCTTCTATATGGAACATGCCCATTTTGAGGATCCATATTTCTTTAAAAAATCATTGCAAATGCAAAACATTCATATGTTTTGGTTTCCAATAAAATCACAGATGTTCATGTACAACAATTAATATTTGTATCTAGTAAAATCAGTTGTTAAACAGCTTTTTCCACTTTCACAAGCATTCACTTTCCAGTCAATCATACAATTTCACTGTGATTTTTATTTTTGTAACAAACATGACCAAGATAACTTTATGCAACCAGTAATATGCCATACTTTTGTAAGTTTTCCAAGAAATGCTAAGCCAAAGGTAAGTGCGTCATTTCACGAGTGCGGCGAATTACGTACATGGACGATAATCGTATTGTAAAATCGTTGTTCATTCAAAGCGTCTAGGACCGGAAAGATGAACTGCCACCCGAAAAGTAAAAACATATGATAACAAACAACTTGGCAAATCTTCACTGCTTAGAAAACCTGATACATTTTCAGTCAGCAAACCCATAGTTTTAGGTTTGCTGACTTATTCTGGACCAACCCTTGTTCTCAAGTGACTTTGATGCTTCATTTGTCAACTGCTGAGGCTCTAAATGCTGACTGAGAAAAGTTATCAACCCCCCCCCCCCCAAAAAAAAAAAAAAAAAAAAAAAAACACAAGTCCTTCCACAGTACTCTATTCTTGGATATCCCTTAACTGTCTCAAGTACATTGGAATCACAATGAATAATAACCTCACATGGAATGACCACGTCAACAGTGTGGTTGCTGAGGCAAACAATTCAAGACACTTGGTTTCATCTGTCATACGACAGGAGGAACAACCACAAAAGCACTAATGTCTTTATACTGGTCCCTAGTCATACCAGTCCTTGAATATGGAATGCCTGCCTGGTGCCCATATACAGTATCATTATCATCCCAGTAATAGAATGAGTCCAAAGGAGAGCCACAAGGATGTTTCTCAAACAACAAAAAGGAGCAATGTCATATGAGGAAAGACTTCAAAACTGAACTGGCAAAGTCTGGAATCTAGACTTGCTGTCCATTACTACTAAATGTTTATTTGGTGTAATAAACCATGACACTGTCAACTCGCACACCTCAGTCAGTAGCTGCCACATGGACACACTCACATTTAATCATCTACATGTATACACAAGAACTCTAAGCCTAAATAACACTTCTATTCTGCCTACAAATGTTAAGAACACCCTCATTCTAGAATCGTTTAGGTGTTTTAACCATTATTTATGTAGCCATTTTCAAGATATCTAGACACTGTACATGTAGTGTTGTTCTGATTTAAATGTTGCTTGTGTTGGTATTTATTACTCGGTTTGTATTGTCATCCTATTTATCCTATTGTCATCCTATGCTCATTATTAATTGTTTGTTTTTTATCATTGATCATTACATGTTTTGTTTACTTGATTATGGTTGTCTGATTAAGATATTGATTGCTTGTTTACCTGTTGTTTTACAAATTTGTTCTTTTGTTTGTCTGTCTATTACTATAGTATTAATGGTCGTTTGTTCATGGCTTGCCTATTGTTGTCTGTATAATATTTTGTTATTTATTGTTATGTGGTTATAGATTAATAGTTCGTTAATATTTATTTGATTTGCAACTTGATGTTTACCATCAGAACCTTTCTTTGTACATATACCTAAATTTGTTTATATGGATGTCAATTGTTTTGATTTATGCAATATACACATTTATTACCTCCGCTGATGTAAGTCCCAGCGGAGTTAATGTTTTCATGCGTGTGTGTGTGCGTGTACTTCTGATATCTCAAAAAGTTCTCCACGAATTTGGATCAAATTTGCTCAATATGTTGAGTTTGCTACACGGACCAATCGATTAGATTTTGATGAAGATCCAATTTCAGGAAAGTGTGACCATATCTAACGTTAACGGTATCACGGATCAGTGAGCTAATAAGTAGAACCAGTAGGGGGCACACTAATAATCTGTTTACTTATAAACTAATGTTTTGATCAAGTTTCAAGAATTGTTGGTCGCTCAGCAGGATAGATGTATGGCTTTCACGTCATAGAGCCTGTTTCAAATCCCGGGGATATTTAGGTGTTCATGTGACAGCGTGAACTCTTGTTATTGTTTTTTTTTTTTTTTCTTCTCATAGAAATCACTATTTCCACACCTACAATAGAAATCGTTGCAATGAAAACAAACATGAATTCCGTAGAGCCAGCAACAGATGTATAGTCAGATATTGAGCCAGCAACAGATGTAGTTGGATCTTGGCTAAGCTTTTCAATCGCTGCATTAAGGAGAAGTGTTTCCCCTCTTCCTGGAAGAAGTCATCTGTTTGTCCAGTTTACAAAAATGCCAGAGAACATTGCGATCCTGGCAAGTACAGACCGATAAGCCTGCTTGTAAGCAAGGTTTTTGAGGCAATTGTAAATAAACGGATTAAAAAACATCTTGAGGACTGTAAGTTACTCGGTGATAAGCAGTATGGTTTTCGATCTTCCAGGTCTACGGCCGATGTCCTGACAGTTATTATAGATCGCATTAGTAGAGCTGTTGATCAGTCATTTCCTACCCAACTCATTGCTCTGGACATCTCCAAGGCATTCGACAGAGTCTGGCATAAGGGACTCCTGCGAAAACTCCAACTCCGGGCCTATGGAATTGCTGGCAGGGTGTTTGGGGTTATCAAATCATTCCTTGCAGGTTGTTCCATGAAGGTCGTTCTGAATGGTCAATCATCAGACATACACACTTTAAATGCTGGTGTTTGGTCCGACACTGTTTCTGATATTCATTAATGACCTAGCTATACCAGATCATGTGTTGTTGTCATTCATTGACATATTTGCAGATCACACAACAGTATCCAACCACACATGCAAAAACCTTTCTCATGTGGACCTGGCTACTGAGTTCTGATTTATCTCAAATCACGTCATGGGGTGAACGTTGGATGGTTAATTTCAATGCCACCAAGACTAAACTTTTCTCTGTTAATTACCATCGATCTGTCCAAGCATATCCCCCATCTTCATGAAGGGTGAAATGCTAAACGAACAGACAAGCCTGGACAGTGGGGAAACAGGTCTCCAAGACGATAGGATCCTTTCATCGGTCAAGCAAAATGCTGACCCCTGAGGCCATCCTCTACCTCTACAAAAGTCAAGTCGGGCCCAAGATGGAATATTGTGCCCACATCTGGACAGGTGCCTCCAAAGCATCACTATATGTTCTTGATAGACTGCAACACCACATCAAGGGACTAGTTGGTGATGAGCTTTTTTCTTCCCTTCAACCTCTCTCATATCGTAGGAATGTACCCGGCCTTTCACTTTTTTACCGTTATTACTACGGGGATTGTTCTGCTGAAGTACATGAATTAGTATACCTAAGTGCAGGGATTTTTCTTGTGTTACTCACTTTGCTAAACAAGTAGGTGAACACCCTCACTATCTTCCACTCCCCAAAATCAAGAGTAAGTTCCATTTGGATAGCTTCTTCCCTAGAACAGCATTACAGTGGAACACCCTTCCAGCTGATTGCTTTCCACCAACTTAAGATCAATTTAAGTTTAAGAAAAACATCAACAAACGTAATCTTGCTTAAATATTGGATGACATCGCATATGTAACCCCTTACACTTTAGTGGCTATTGGCCTTGTTTAGGGTGACTGACAGTAAAAAAAAAAAAAAAAAATTTAAAAATAAAATTTAAAAAAAAGTTCTGAAATGTGAATATCGTTGAGACTCTGCTGGAGTACATTAGCATGCATCAGAGGGACTTCTAGCAACATTTGGCTTCCCCTAGTTTAGAACTTTTCCTAGCATTGAAAATTTCCAATTAAATTTGTTATTTTTGGCTTATTTTTATTAGGGGAAGACATCTATAATACTGCGATTTCTTGAAAAAGAGGAACTCCCAAAGCCAACCACTGCATTGGAATATACTTTTGGTAGAAAATCAAAAGGACACAATATGGTAATAGTTTTTACTTTTACTTTTGTCAATTTAGCACAACAATTAATTTACAACTATAGCTTGTAACCAACATATAAAGTTTAACATACCCATGTGACGAGTTTTCTACCAATAAAAATGTGTGACATATCAGTGATATCTAATCTATCATAAACAAATTTCCAAATTAATTCTTGTTTAGAGCTGCTTTAAGACAATATTATCTTGATCAACAGGGCATGGATTCAGAGTGCTAGTGACTGAAAATAATACCCCACATAGTAAGGTGATATATGCCGCTGCATACATGTATGAGCCAGTAATTTTCAGTCACCGTGTTCATCTTAAAATAGGATACTGATTCCATACCTGTTGAAAGTCTGCTCTCATCGTAACGATATTGTCCCTTTAAGAAAAATCTGGTTGTTGTTCACATACATGTAAGTTAATACCAATCATCAAAAAAGCAAGTTGTTCAGGTGCATATTTAGTTTCATTTCTAATTGTAATTGAATATGCTATTTTTTCCAGACAAAAGATGTCGCTCATATGTGGGAGCTCGGGGGAGGAACATTTCTGTCTGAGCTGGTTGAGGTACCAATCAAAGATGAATTTTTACTGTAAGTTGGTAGTTTTTGTTCATTCGTATTTTTTACTAGTAATTATTAAGGTGATTATTGGCAAATCTGGATTGGTGTATTGGTGTCAACCACATCAACAAATACATTAAAAACTTTAAGATATTGCCACTTTAAAATGTTTGCTTTTTTAATGTGACAAATAATACATGTAAATGTGCAATTTCTAAAAGGATGTATGGATTTTGTAGAAACAAACAAATAATTTGAAAATGACTTCTTTGTGTATAATTGTATAATTACTTAATTGACTTGCCTACAGGAACACAAAATGACTTTGCTGCAAGTTAAAATGTTATTTCCAAGAGATGGAACACTTGGGTGCCATGGTGTCAATTTGGAGGCAGAAGGGAACTTTCTTTCTAGGAACTTTCTTTCACCCATTGGTTTGCACAAGTCTATTTACATGGATTGAATGGTTTAAATAATTCATGTAATGTTCAAATGTAAATGGATGGTTTGCCTTTTACAAGAAATTAATTCTTAAGTAATTATTTTAAATGTACATTACTGCAATTGCTAATATTTTATGTAAAATGTTTATATTTTATCATGGCAGGGCTCTGATGATAAAAAACAGTATTTTACTGTTTGGCTCTACCCTTGGTAATTAAATGAAATACATAATTAAATTTTCTGAAGAGCAAAAGGCTCTCATTGATAAATAACTAACATAGCTCTCCTATGTACTCCATGCATGACCTGAAAAATAGAGGAAACTGTACTTTCAAGTGGCATTTTGTTGTGCAACGTGCACAGCCAACACTAATTTGTTTTTGTCCTGCAGTTCTTCATCAATTATACTTGTCCTGGACCTTTCTCATCCTAATGAACTTTGGATCACCATGGACATTCTTATAAAAGCTACACTGAAAAGGATAGAACAAGCCATATCCAAAATGTCTGCTTCTAATGCAAGGATTAATGAGCAGATCAAGAGCAGATCAAGGAGACTATTTGGAGAAGATCATCCAGTGAGTACATGAATATGTTTATCAATCACAAATATGGCCAATATTTGTTTTTAAAAAAATAATAAAATTTCTTAACTTTACTAAAATGCAAATATTAAAGATGGGTATGAATTCCATGTTATGTGGTCAGTCCTGCTGATCTACTGCGGCCACATTGCACAGTCCAAGTCCACAACGTGTTGATTTTATTAGGTGTAGGGATTTGTTGAATCCAGGTTATGGGTCGTGTTGATTTCACTTGATGAAGCACATTGCTGCATCCAGGGTGATCTATATCAGCCTGGTTGTCTCTTACAGTCAATAGAGATGGGAGGGGATATCTATGCCTGGAGTTCATTGCAATGTGGAACACTTTCTTTGCTTAAATCTTAATAATGGCAGCAACAGCAGGTTCAGTTCTGTTAAGGGAGGGGACTTAGCTATATTGATGGAACCATATATAAGATGCCCTGCAGAATGGCTCTTTGGTGTCATTGGTGGAATGCCTTCAGTCTTGTTTATTTTGGATTCAGGTAATTGACATTGGTACTTGGCAAGTACTTTGAAAAGATAATAATTTACCATGTTTTTTCCCCAACAGGACAAGGATATGATTGATCCCTTTCCATTACCATTGGTTATTGTGGGAACCAAATATGACATTTTCCAGGTAAGTTATCTTGTATTCTTCCTTTATATTTTCATTGTTTCCTAGTAAGCTTAAAGGTAAAGTATAACATTGGTATTTGGTAATGTACCTCATTTAAACCCTATAGTTTATAAGAAATATATCATTAAGCTAACATGTGAAAATTTCATCGCAATAAGTGCTCTCGTTTTTTGAGAAAAATACTGTTAGTGTACATACATTTTCTGTCCAGCAACTTTTTGGAAATTTGACCTGACATTTACTGTTTCTATGTAAGAGGAAAGTACTTCAAACAAAATTATTTCTCAGGATAATTGATATGTGTACCAACTTTATACTAAGTACATGTAACTTTTTGGATAATTTGTTAATTTAATAATTCCCTTTAACTGAAATTATTGTACTATCCTCTTTGTAAGTAGATTCGTCATACGTACATGTAGTTATGTTTTGTGCGCTATAAGATTGACTTAGTATTATTATTGTATTGTATGAAACATGAATAATTTTTGTTCATAAATTCACAAAAACTCATCCAAATGTTCCTTTTACAGTACAAACCCCTTAAAGTTCTATTACCAGCAAAATCCAACACAACCTTCTGGAAATGTACAGGGCCAAATTTGGACACAATTTGTTTTATCTTTCTCTCCCATGCCTCAATCCCATGTAACACTTATACCCATGCAACAGGTCAAGTAATGGTCATATCTCTAATGGCAGATGACTCTACTTTTATTAAATGTGTACAATTACATGAAAGCTCACTTTGTCACTCTGTTTGATTTTCAGGACTTTGATTCTGAGAAACGAAAGATGATTTGCAAGACATTGAGATTTATTGCACATAATTATGGAGCTGCCTTGCAGGTATAAAACACAAAGCAAACTGGATGGTTATGTTGTGATATTTTATTTACACTCAATCAAACAAATATTGTATTTAACAATTTTACCATGTGGTATTTAAGAGAACAATATTTTTGGATTTTATTTTTGGGTAGACAGCACTTTTGCTCAAGAGAATGAAACATGGAAAACTAATCCTAGCATCATAACTTGTGGTGTAACTGGCTTCTGTGGGTTTTATGATTTCTTACTAGCATCCTCAAACAAAGATGTTAATGTTAGTGATGATAATGGATATTGATCATGGCAGTTTGTTTGAGCAAACCATATAGAACTGGACCCATTTTCATGGCTCAACGTGATTAACACAGATAATCATTATCTGCTTACAGGATTAGCACAGAATAATGCAAAGTATGCATGAGTACAAGCAGAAATTCTTGGCTATCCAGTGAAATATGTACATAATTTGTCTGCTTTGGGAAGCAGTGATTTTTCACTTACATTGAGCAGAGCAGTGCTATTTGGCCCAGATGCTTTGTCCCAATAAACTTTCCAGTGAATACACATTAACAACCCACATATTTGGTCAAACTTGCATATTTGTTGTTATTTTTTACTGAGCATCCTTTTCTCTCCTAGAGAGAACACTGCAATTGTTGGCATTTGGTAAACTCTTCAGAAATTTATTACCAGTGGCTACTCAAATACAAAATTGTCAGAACACTGTTATTTTACTTGAGGAAAGGAAAACAAATGCTTTAACATGACACATTTCTTCAAATAATCATGAGAAGTATCGTTTTTTATGGTTGATCTTGTCATAAACGCATTTTGGCACTTAATTACTGTTAAACTGAACTGCTGCCAAATATTTTTTTTAAATATACCTCACTTCAAAAGAGGATCAAACAACAATTGGAAAATTTTCAGTAAAACATGGGCAATACTTCATTAATAATGAGATTTGTTGTATGCAGAATTGTGTCTTTCTTTGTTTCATGGAATGAGACTGATTCATTGTTATTGATTTTGGCCAAATATATTAATTTAACCACCATTTTTGTAAAACATCCTGTGTCAAATAAGGGGAAACTTCATAAATCATTTTCCAATTAAATTATTTTTCAAGGGCTAAGCTACATGTAATGTTAATCCAATGAGAATGTGGCTTAAAGATGCACTTTCGTTGTGCTTTATGTGAGTTTTAACTGATATATGACCCACTGATGTGCAATACTATTGGTGCACACAAATACATGTGCAGTCATCATTGGTAAACCTAACCTGACCTGACGGCAAGATTCTCTGACAACCTTTTGGTCAGGTTAAGTGTGCCATTAATGATCACCTCTCATTGCATTTCAAACATTAGTAAGGGAATATATAATTGTCACAGACGACAAGGACCAAGCCGAAGGTGAGGTCCTTATTGACCGTGACTATGCACAAAACAGTTAATTATCCTGCGGTAAACACCAAGCATCAAACTTTTATTCCAATTTATAAATGCCCGTATCAATTTCATTTTCAAAACGTTAAAGAAAATTAATTTTTGTTGAATAAAGCCAAATAGAAACGGGCAAATTCATGTTGGGGACACACAAAACACTTGTAGTACATGAGGCAGGCGCGTGATGCAAAACAAATCCACATCGCGCGTAGCACAACAAAAAAATGGGAACATTCGTGCTGCACTGATGTTGATAAGCCATGTCTTTACCATCCGTTAATACACCCCCACGTGATTACGTTTTGTCCAATCACATTGTCTAAACTGTCGTGGGCATTTATGAATTAAAATTAATTAGGTACACTTTAAGCTCACAAAAAGAGTACATCTTTATATAACTGCAAGGTTGAGTACATTAAGTGAGTCTAACCCTAACCCCCGCCCTAAAAGTAAATGAATTTAATTGTTTAAATATCCAATGATTTTTCAAAAATGCCTCTAAATAATAATCGTCTATTTGAAGTTTTTCTAAACCTAACTTATAATCTTATGTGACATTGTGTCAACAGAGATAATAATTATTGTGTGGTATTGGTTTATTGCTTAATTGCAGATCTTTGTTTTTTAAGTTTTGCAGTACAAAAAACGAAGGATTGATGAATCGGACTAAAGCATATATTGGTCATCTGGTCTTTGGTTCACCAATGTCAAATAAGTAAGTGTGGTTCTTTTTTTCTTTCAGAATTAATGGTACAGACATGGCTTATCAAAATCAAAGCAGTACGATATTGCCAGCAGTTTGCCAGCTGTTTTGTGCAATGTGCAACACGGATTTGAGCCAATCAGAGCGATGAATATTATTTCGCATCACGCAGTTTTTTGTGTGTCCCCAAAACATGAATTTGCCCATTTCTATTTGGCTTTATTCAACAAAAATTACAATTTTTTTACATTTTGAAAACGAAATCGATACAGGCATTTATGAATGGCAGCGCGACAAACTTTTGTTCTCTTATTAATTTATGACATATAGGAAGATGATGATCAGATCTAAGGGTCTGAACAAGGTCAATACCTGGGTACCAAAACCTGTGGTGTACCTACAAATTTGTTTAGGATGCAGCCAGACAGGTTCATGTACATTGTGCATTAAGAAATTTCCATCTTAAATGTTTATCCACATGTATGTTTCATTTAACACAACCTGAAGCACAACTTTTCAACCTCTGAAAGTTGCCTGATTTGGTATTGAATTATTCAACTTCAATAGCCCAAGTTGGACATTTATCTTTGTGTACTATGTTTCAGTGTATACAGAGACGGAGTCCATATTTGGGCTGCAACTTCACATGCTTTTTATAGTAGGTCTAGTATATCGTATTTGATAATAAATACACTAATCTAATTTTTCTTCCTGATGCAGTGCAAAATTAGTTAATTTTGATCATAGTCGACCCATAATGGTACCATTTGGGATGGATACTTTACAACAAATTGGTGAGTATAACAATTCATCAAAGGATTCTACCTTTTGTTAATTTACTTGTATTTTGTGTATGGAAATAAGTATATTGGAATTGGAAAAGTTTCTAAAAGTTGTTCTGGTAATTTGTAAATACAATACAATATTGGGCATGAACAGAGCTTTAAAATGCTATGAAAACAATCGATCTAGGTGTGATATTACCAGATATACAGCTGTTCATAAAAGCAAAAGCATGTTAAGTAATATCTCAAAGAGATATATACATAATTAAGATTGTTGATCTATACAAATCATCTCACCAACTTTGAGGAACATCGGTGACAATGATGCAGGCTTTGACCTTAACAGGCCACCAGCGGCTATTGTCGTGATGCCCCAGCGGTTTGCAGTGATGCCCTTTGAAAAAACTCCTACTTTACAGCCACTTTGGCAAACATGCCCTTTCCAGGATATGTCCATGCAGAGTGTGGTATTAATATTATGATTCATCAAGTGTAACGTGACAAAAATATTCATTTATATTTCTTTTTCTGGAGCATGCATTGTTTTGCGTTAACAGCCTACAATCCCGGCCAAAATAGTTGGGACACGTGACAATAAACATACCCTCCCCGTTCCCCCGCTCCCCCCACCAATGTTGTTATCTCCAGCCGGAGCACAGACCTTGGAATGAGAGCCAACATTGTCGGGGGGGGGGGTTGGGCGGCCAGCGAGATTTGACCGGGATTGCCTGAATTCCCTTGTAGTATTTGTGAGCGACATGCCCATTTTATCCATGCGCTTCTTGTCTGTCTTTGTGAATTTTATTTTATTTCAGTTTTTTATTTTATTTTATTATTACAGTAGTACTATTATTTTTTCCCTGGAGGGGTGTTTGGTTTTGTTTCCCAAACATGAAATGGCAACCAAAGGTTGAATTAAAGAACATTTATTTTGGGGAAAAATAATAAAATATTTTTGTAGATTTACCCTAACGTGTGATAAGTACTGTATACTCAGTGTTTCCCGAGTTCTGCGGAGAAGAACACACAATTGATTTACACGGGTGTGATTCGAACCTACGATCCCCGCGTTCCAACGCACATGTCTCAACCACTACACCACCGTGGTATCTGCTGAAGTGGACACTAAGGTTGAATTAAAGAACACTTAACTGTGCAATAAAGAAGGAGACTCACTCCCTTGAAGAGGAATATATGTTGTTTGTGTATCCTGATACGCTTTTCGCGTTGAACACGAACTCTCTTTTAAGTGATAACATGTTTCTGGGTGCAATTTTATTCATTCATAATAATATTAGTTCAGAAAATATTGTTTAAACGATGGATGGCTGCAATGCGCTTGCGCGCAAAACACAGATGATCAGAACTTTATTGCAGGGTGCACCGTACACGGTTCACCATGACGGTTCACCATGCCATTTTGGTCCATAAGTTCCCAAAAGAGAGTTTGTGTTCAACGCGAAAAGCACATTAGGATACACAAACAACATACAAGCCTCTTCAATTTGATTTCATCCCCTCATTCCATTATTTTGACGAAAAATCCAATGGTGATCCATCGATACCAAAATAGAAAGGAAGGGAGTGACTCTCCTTCTTTATTGTCCAGTGGTGAACCGTGGTTACATTATGCATCGACATATGAACTGGGGTATTGTCGGCGGATACCACGGTGGTATAGTGGATAAGACACCAGCTGTGGAACGCGGGGATCATAGGTTCGAGTCCTACCCTAGTAGAATTATTGTGATTTTTGTCCGCAGCACTCGGGAAACTCAGAGTATACAGTGCTTTGTTACACATTATGGTAATATCAACAATAATATTGTATTAGTTTTGTTTTAAATGTTGTTGTATTTTTCCCAATGTTCTTTAATTCAACCTTTGCCTCCAGTTCAGCTGGTACCACGGTGGTGTATTGGCTAAGACTTCTGCGTTGGAACGCGGGGATCGTAGGTTCGAATCACACCCAAGTAGAACGATTGTGTATTTTTCTCCGCAGTACTCGGGAAACACTGAGTATACAGTACTTATCACACGTTAGGGTAAATCTACAATAATATTTTATTATTTTTCCCCAAAATAAATGTTCTTTAATTCAACTTTTTGGACGCCATTTCATGTTTGGGAAACAAAACCAAACACCCCTCCAGGGAAAAAATAATAATACTACTGTAATAATAAAATAAAATAAAAAACTGAAATAAAATAAAATTCACAAAGACAGACAAGAAGTGCATGGATAAAATGGGCATGTCGCTCACAAATACTACAAGGGAATTCAGACAATCCCGGCCAAAATAGTTGGGACACGTGACAATAAACATACCCTCCCCGCTCCCCCCACTCCCCCCACCAATGTTGTTATCTCCAGCCGGAGCACAGACCTTGGAATGAGAGCCAACATTGTCAGGGGCCGGGGGGGGGGCGGGCGGGCGGGCGGGCAGGGCAGCTAGATTTGACCGGGATTGTAGTAACATGCTGCCTTACAATAAAATTAAAAACGATACTGGTTTTATTTCACATGCTAATAATATGCATTAAGGGGAGTGTGTGGCATGGCAACCGTATCATTCAAAGTGTCCCCCCCCCCCCCCCCCCAGAAATGGGGATGACAAAAATTTGGCAAAAGACAAGACGAACTGGAACAGAAAAAAATAACCATTTATTTATACTGGCGGTACTTGTTTTTATACCATGATGTGATCTGCTGTCATTTTATATTGTGGAAGGTGTGATGATACTGCCAGCTTGGCTGAGTCTTGTTTATGTATAGTTTACGCTTGTGCGGCGCGTTCAAGTTCTGTCCTTAAAATTACGGCCGTTT
This sequence comes from Zoroaster sp. YZ-2022, assembly GCA_029582265.1. Lineage (NCBI taxonomy): Eukaryota > Metazoa > Echinodermata > Asteroidea > Forcipulatida > Zoroasteridae > Zoroaster > Zoroaster sp. YZ-2022. The sequence goes on along the minus strand of CM055821.1, from coordinate 11,157,823 downwards.
CGTTCCTATTACTTGTGCCACATTTTACTTTTAGGCGTGAACATGTACCAGTGCACGCAAAGTACCAATGGGCGATTCCATGTAACTCGCATTACACTTTTTGTGCTCTCTTTACATTCCCAATGCTCTGAATTTTAAACTACTGAGATTTAATATTTCATTTCTTGTATGATGGTACCTTAGAGTCAAGGCTGTAAGCCCATGGTATAAAAAATAAATAAATGTTTTCTACTGCAAGTGTGGCAATGTTGCAATAACAGTAACTCGCATTACACACAAAGGACATGCAAAAAAAGTGTTGTATTTCAAGTTTCCTCAAACAACTAGACAGCTCTACAACCAAATGAGTATACATACTCAATAACTATTATGCCTTGGTACATATAGGGGCTTTATAAAATTAAGACCATACTACAGTGGGGTAGTGAGGTGCAAAAAACTTGGTAACTCGCATTACGGTAACTCGCATTACGGTAACTCGCATTACACTTTGTCCATCAACAAAGTTGCATTGAGAGCTATTTGAAGATTTACATTCAAAATGTTAGCTTAATATTCCTGAAAAATATTAAAAAGTTAAATCATATCAAATTTTAATTCACAAAACACCCAAAAAACTAATATTCAATGTCGATCAGAAAGTGTACATGTACACATAATGTACACATGTTGTAGGCATTATGGGTATGAAATCATGTAAATTAAGCCCCCTGTAGAGGACTCATGCAAAAGCAATATTTGTATTGATGTCTTCTGCACTAGTTCAAGTGATTTATTGTCAAACAGTGTTGTTCCATTCTCGTTACATTCATAAGAGTGCATGGTAACTCGCATTACACATGTACATTGGTGCGGTAACTCGCATTACTGGTACATGTAACTCATATTTTCATTTTGAGGGCTGATAATAATTACATTGTGCTTGGCACATTTTTTGTCTTTATCTTATCATTTTAGCAATTGGTAGGGAGGGTAGAAGCAAAATATAAAATATCATCAATTAAATGTCCCCCAGTCTACATTCCTACATATTTAATATGATCCTATCGGGCACAATTCAAATCTCACAGAGGCAAAATTACACAGGTGGTTCATACTGTCATTAATTAATTTTTAGAGATATTTTTGGATAAAAGAAGTCAACATTTGTTTAAATCGCCAAAATTGTTGTACTTGAACTTGAAAAAATTGAAATTTTTGAGTTTGAGTTTGAGTTGTTTTAAGAATGCAACTTTTCATGAAGTAGGGAAAAACAAAAATCAAAAGTTAACGTATCAAATCCAAGTTCCCCAAAATAATTTTGTTACTCCGATTTTTGTCTTTCCTTCAAATGTAACAAATTTAGAGGCCATAGTGGAGCAACATGTCACGGTTCTCAGATGCACTTTGCCAAGTCTGTGGGAACAGAAACATAAAGAATATTGCCCAAAATAAAGGGAAAACTAAAGAGTAAAACTGACAGTATATGTGTGAAGAATCGAGTATTGAAGATATTCGGAATAGACATTACAAATGAACTGCCTTATGTTCATACTGTCCACACATGCCAATCGTGGCCCCACGCCGAGACAGTCACAAAGAAAAGCTGCCATATAGGGGTGGCATAAACACATGTAGTTGGTTGTATGCAAAATGCCATTTAAATTGTATGGAATTCGTGCAGAAAAACATTTAGAATAGATATTTTAAACTCGGAATAGCCACATGATATCATGGGCAATATATCTGTGCATATTATTTTTCACAAAAAACTTGCAGTTCGTCAAAAAAGACAGCTATTTTATATCAAAAATCTGTGAAAATGTACCCTAATTTTGGTCATATAGTTTGTGTAAACATGTTTTCAAACAAATCAATTCCACTCAGAATTACTTATGAAAGAGTCTTGATAGATACTGCCAATCATCAAACTGAAATCATTCAAAGTCAGAGGTAAGCAAGCATGTGTATTGTAGTACCATCTGCAATGAAAAACTCGCACATAGCAAAAGACGGTTCGGAAACAGCCATGAAATGGGGACAAAAAAATGGCTTTGCCCCCCCCTTCCACACACACACACACTAAGAAGGCTGGCTACGCGCCTGCCTTAAGGTCAAAGCCTGCAATGATGTCAAACTGTATGTTGAATTCACAATAATAAGTTGAATGCGAATTGAATTTCCAAGGCGGCGAATTCGCGATGCTACCGTTACTCAAACAATTCGCTGGGGATGGGCGAATCTTATTCATCGCGAAAAGTTCAACTTGCGAATCCATCATGGCGGTTGATAGTTTGCTCCTCACTGCCTGTCTGCTGCATCGTAAGAAACAACTAGGACACAAAAGGTGATCAATTTATGTCCAAAGGCTCACCAAGCCCTCGTGCAGGAGATGATTCTGGCAGACCACAGTCTGTTTTTCAGCAGATGGTTGCTCCAAAAATAAATCACAAAGGAACCCACGCATTCCCAATATCGGCTGAGGAACGGCTGTCCATGACGCTTTAGCTATTTGACTGTTGATATTTCACTGCAAAGTTCACTTCGCTTTTGCAATTCATGTGAAGTATGAACCGGGCTTTATACTCCTACATGTGAATCACAAAGACTCTATGGGCGGAGCTTTAAATCTTTCATGAAATAATTTCTTAATGCAGGGTTACCTCCAATGAAAGAAGCTGATATTGGTCATCTGGATGCTCACACACCATTGGACCTTTGGAAGAAAGCATATACATCATTCTTCCCACAGCAGGTATGCAACCTTTGTGTCCACTGTATATAGTATACAGCCTGTTTATCCACTCTTTGTAGTATGTGACCCTATATCCACGCAATGCAATTACTTGAGTTACAGAATTTCAGCTCCAGAAGGTGGGACTGGTATCAGAGAAAAAAACAAGTGAGGGTAGTGCTGGGAAATTTAACTGGTTAACTGGTTAACTGACTGAAACTGCTTAAAAATATGCTAACCAGCTAACTGAAACCAAGGCAATATTTAAGAAGTACATCCAAAAATTTGAAAGAATTTGCCACCCATTTTGTTATTATAGACTTCCTTTTCTGCGGCAATGATTGTTGTATAACCGAGTTTATTTATGCTTTTTGATTGAAAATTTCTACACATTGTGCCATTTGCCAGTGATAGTTTGTGTGGCTGTCAGGTGCTGACTTTTGGTTAACCAGTTAACCGACTGAAAGTTTCAGTTAAACGGTTAGTGAACTAGCCGATAACTCCCAGCACCAAGTGAGGGCCCTCTTATTAGGAGGGCGCCTTCACTCGTTGATTTTGTTCATGGCAACGATTATTACTAGCAAATAGAATGCCAACCCGACAGACTTATTATGCATGGAGTGTTGTGGAGTGTCGTGGCCGAGCGGTCTAGCTTACCGGACTCAAGTTCTGGTGTTAGCAGCAGAATGTGGGTTCGAATCCCGGCCATGACACTTGTGTCCTTGAGCAAGACATTTAACCATAATTGCTTCTCTCCACCCAGGGGTTAAATGGGTACCTGTGAGGGCAGAGTTGGTTGATTAGCCCTATATGCGCTGTAATGGCAGCAATTGAGCTGTATACTCCCCAGGGAGCTGAGATGGTTTCAGGAATGATTTATGAGCCTTATGAGCAGGGGTAATGATATAATGCGCCTTGAGCACCACTTAGTTGGTGGATACGTGCGCTATATAAGTCCACACATTATTATTATTATTATTATTATGGTACGTGTATACTGTACAGTACAATGTGTTTGCACTTCACAAAGTACAGCTGCTGTATTGCTTTATTTTTGTGTTATTAACCTTTGGGAACTGGGATTTTGTGATGCCGATTTTTGAATTTTTTTTCCTCCAAAATGGGATATTTTTCAGTGGCAGGTCTGTAATTCAAGTTATCATTTTAAAAAATGATGTATACAGCTCTATCTCCATTAGTATGCAGCCACTCTATGCATCCTTACGTCCACTGTGTGTAGCTCTATGTCCACTCTGTGCAGCTCTATGTCCACTCTGTGCAGCTCTATGTCCACTCTGTGCAGCTCTATGTCCACTCTGTGCAGCTCTATGTCCACTCTGTGCAGTATGCAGCCCTATGTCCACTCTATGCACCCCTATGTGTACTCAATACATTATGCAGCTCTATGTCCACTCTACGCACTATGCAGCTCTATGCAGCCCTATGTCCACTCTGTGCACTATGCAGCCCTATGTCCATTCTACGCACTATGCAGCCCTATGTCCACTCTATGCACTATGCAACTCTATGTCCACTCTATGCAGCTCTATGTCCATTCTACGCACTATGCAGCTCTATGTCCACTCTATGCACCTCTATGTCAACTCTATGCACTATGCAGCTCTATGTCCACATTATGCAGCTCTATGTCCACACTATGCAGCTCTATGTCCACACTATGCAGTATGCAGCTCTATGTCCACTCTATACAGTATGTAGCCCATGACCACGCCCCAAAACTGGTTGTTAACCTGCGGTAAAAACCAAGTGTTAAACTGTTATTCCCGTTCATAAATGCCTGTATCAATTTTGCTTTCAAAATGTAAAAAAAAATATTTTTTAATAAGCCAAATAAAAATAAGCAAACTCATGTTTTGTTTTGGGAAGCACTTGCAAAGTTCATGATTGTTAACCTACAGTAAAGGCCAAGTGTCAAACTATTATTCCCTTAATAAAGACATTATGGTGCAGTTATGGTGTATTGTTATTTTTTTTTCTTCTCAGAATCTTGGTGACAAGTTAACAGTGGATGACCCTGCTAAAGACTCCCAATATTTGGAGCCAGCTGTGGATATTATGCGTCAACAAAAAGACAAAGTAAGTCACTAGCACTGGGTTGATTTATTTTCAAAATGCATCAAACAAAGCCTAATACAAAATTCTGGGTTTAAATCTTTACGTCGCTCTTTTCCTTGGAAAAAGATGGTAATTCATGAAATAACTGACTGGGGTGAGGATAATTAACCCCTATACACTAGTGGTAATCTCAAAAAACAAATGATCACAGATTGAAAATTGCTGTCGGGTTGATGATGGTGCTATCATTTGAGTACAGTTAATGCAATTATTTCGCAAACAAATGTTTGTCTTCCAAGAATGCATTTTCGTTAATGACACAGTGAAATAAGCTGTGAAATAAACTTTCACAGATTGATTTGTATACATTTGTCTTGATTCTTATTATGGGCAGAAGTCCATTACGTACATGAAGTGTGCCACTCGTGTACTAACCTAGTCCACGGCATACTATTCCAAGAACAATGGATTTGGGTCTTTCGTGATGTACATGTATTGTTACACAGACTGACGAACAAGTTCTCAAAAAGAAGCAGTGCAGTCTGGGAGACTTACCAGGCGTGTGAGAGAACTGTATCTCACATGCGCACCTCAGCATTTATCGTGTTCGCCACACAATGTTTTGCCTGCATCTAATTTAAGATTGCATCTAATTCTAGGAACTAGATTTGCATGTCAAGCGCCTAAAACTCATAACTATGCTCATTGTGCTGTGATATAGATTACAGCAGGCTGGCACACATGTAGATAATAGACTTCTGGTATGGATGCATAATCTAGACATTTTATCAAAGTGTATACTGGCTTTTAACAACCATATCTGGAAACAACCTGCTTGTATTATTACTTTAATTCTTCTATGAAGTGCCTCTTTTTACCAGTTGTGTGAACATTTGGGAAATATCTCTTATCAAAGAGTATGAGGAGTTATTCTATGTGAAAAGATTTTTTGAACAGTTTGTTTATCAGATTGCAATCATGTCCGAAGGATCTGTGATGACATGTGATGTGTGTTGTACTTATCAAATAGCAAGGATCTGTGTGTGAGTCTGGTATATACACGTACACCAAATGTAGAAAAGACCCCGTTGTGCATTCATTACCAAGATGACACACAAACACAATGCCATACAAAACAGCCACAGCATCCCCACATGATAAACTTCAGCTTCCACAAAATCACAAAGCCCCAGTATGCGAGGTAAAAATGTGGTTGTACTTGTAGGTACTATTCCATGTGTCCGAGTTTGATGAATATTAAACATTTAAGCACATGCTTGTATTGAAACACCATGTATTGAAATGGGGGTGGGGTCAGCTCTAATCAATCTTTGCATATTGCCTAGTAACTGTGTTTAATTTCATGTATTACTTACAGGACCTTGAGCAGTATCGTAGACAGGTGGAGCGTAAGTCTAGAGATCGCGTTATTGGGACAGGTATGGGGGACATGTAACTTTTTGGTCGAGAACTACAGACAAATGGAGATAATTGCACTGCAGACAAGGTGGAAAATACATGGAGCCATAGCAAATAAAGTAGGAAGGGGTGTCACACATCCACTCTGGTTCATGAATAAGACCCATTGTATCTAATTGTTTGTGTTGATACTTAGTTGTGATATTGGGTGATTTTTATGTTTTTGTGAATGGTGCACCAGGTTTCTATGAATATTGTACAAAAGCAGGTTGTAGTGTGACAAATTTTGAGATTATTTTGACATACACCTGTACATGTAAGGGACAACTATAGATCTGTTGGGATGATTCTTTATCAACTATTTCTGTTCGGTGATGGTTGCCATGATTTTAATTTCATTGCCTATTGAGGATGTGATTTCAAGACAAAACAGTTGCAGATACTAACACACACGCGCCCATGTTGTACATGTACAACCATATGTTTGTTATAGTGATTGCAAGGTCAGTGCTTGGGTCAGTGGACACTGTTTATTGCTCCATGCATGCAGGGAGGGTCCCTGGCCCTGGGCCATATACATGTCATCTGTATACATTGGTAGTGGTCATTTATGCTTGCTTTACTACTGAAGGATTTTGGAGGATTCAGGTTATGTGTAAGCAAATGGGCCTAGGGAGTTAGGGTTAATGTTAAATCTAGGATTTGTTATACAAAATGACTTTTTCAAACTTCAGCACCTAAAATTGTATTTGGTCATGGAGCTTCAACCACTTCACACACAGAATTAAGTAATTTAGGAAAGAAAGTGTTTATTAAGTGCCCAACCCTATCCACATAGTGTATACACAGGTGGAGTTAATTTTATAGGCAAGTTATAATTTTCAGTTCTCACTGCATTGAAAATTGTCTGTTTTAAAATACAGTCAGTTGCATTCCTGTTTCATAATTATTTGTTATTATTGTTACCAGTAAAGGGAATACAAGTTTTATTATTGATGAACATTCCCTTTAATGGGCATGATAACAAACTTGGGTTTGTGGCTATACGGTAGATCAAGGACAAAGGCCTGTGGCCACGACCCCACACTCTTTAAAGATCTCACAAGAAACTTTAAATACCGTAAAGCTTAAACAATAAGAACTGTAAATTCTAAATGATAATAACAAATAAATAACTAGAGGTTAAGCTTTTGATGAAACCGCTGACATGGGTTTCGGCTTTGATAATATTGGGCACTGATGTCCCAAGTTCTTTGTTTAGTGTTAAGAAAGTTATGATATATTGAAATAAGCTGAAAATACGCATTAATTGTAGTCATTGTATACAAAAGTTGCACGTCCAATTAGTAATAACTTGTCCAAATGTAATTTTAGGCAAGACCCGATCGACAGGACGGGTGGGTAGATGAGACTGTGAGTGGGAGTTTTTTGGGACAGTAGGTGGCAGGAGACTGATGAGGTGTTTGTTATTGTTCGAAATTGACATTATTGCTTTGCAGTATTATCTGTACAGATATTAAGTTTTTGATGAAAACGAACACAGGGGTTTCGGCTACATGTATATTGATAATTATTGGGACACTGAGTTCTTTGTTTATAGTATTTATGATATATTGAAATAAACTTAAAACGCATGAACTGTAATCATTGTACACACAAATTTCATTGTTTGCCCCCCCCCCAGACATTTGAGACAATTTGTATGTGGATAAATGCAAAGGATGTAACGAATCAAGTTAATGCCCTTACATTAAATGTTTGCAACGATTCTCAAACGATTCAAACATACGAAAACAAAGAACATCATATTGTAGAATGGTAGAAGCTTGCGCTATGTACAAACACTGCGTCATCGTCATCGTCACGTAATCATACCAACATGTACAGTCCCTATGGAAAATTCCCTTTCTACAAAACCATTACCAACAAAAGTTGAATGACAACAGAACGGGCACTATTTTTATTGCTGTCGTGGTGAAGGGTGAGAAAGGATGGTACCTCATTCTACCCACAGTTGATAAATTCGAGCAATAACATCTTGAAGTTTATATTGACTGCATCATAATCTTCGCAGATTAGACTAAAATGTTAATGAAATAATATTTACTGACGTAATGATGACGTATTTGGTTTTAGAAAGTAAGCCACATTATGGGCTTTCATATGGTGCATGTTTTGTTTTCATGAGAAAATGCTAAGTGCTTATATGACAGCTCGTAAGTCGAGTTTTGTTTAGGTCGAGTTTTCACAAAGGTCGAGATGTCTTAACCGCCGCAGGGTCACACTTTGTGTAGGTCGACTTGTCCGTTCTCGCCAATCTATACGTCCCGCAAATTAGACTAAAATGTTAGTAAAATAATATTTTGCTGACGTAATGAGGTAATTAGTTCTACAAACCGAGTCACATTACGAGCTTTCATGCTGTATGTTTTGTATTGTTTTGTGAAAAGGCGAAGTATGACTTGTAGGTCGAGTTTTGCATAGGTCGAGTTTTGCATAGGTCGAGTTGTCACAAGGCTCGAGCGCTGTCGTGGATCCTAGTTGTTCGTGTCGAGTCTTCACAAGGGTCTTACCCCCCGCAGCGTCACACTAAAATGTGAATAACATGATATTTACTGACGTTATGATGACGTACTTTGTTTTAGGCACTAATTCACATCACAGGCTTTCATATGGTGCATGTTTTGTATTGATGTGACGATGCTCAGTATGACATCATCCATCGACAACTTTCACATGTTAAACCTGTGGGGTTTTGGCAGAAACAAGAAGACTAGGAAGTATGTTTTACATTAAAATCATATGATACCTTACCTTAAATAACAGAATGGATATACATGTACACACATTATTTTGAAGTATTGGGAATAGATATGATAAGTGGGCATCCATTATTTAAATTAAAAAGACATACATGGCTGAAAATTCTCTTACTAAACTTAGAGAACAATTGTGTCACACTCGAAGAGAATTGTTTGTATACATTAACATTTTTGTCTTTTCCAACAAAGGTGATATGTATCTTTAAAGATGGTAAACTGTCTTTTAATGCATCCATGGTTTTCATATGTAAGAATCAAGATGTACACACACGTACATGTACGCAAAAACAACCTGGGAAATTTTCAACTTATTTCATTGTGTTTTTAAAGAGTAAAAATACATTCGGATTGTTTGTATTCTATACAACGTGGAGGTTCTGTCTTCAGGCGAAGGAAAATAACATTGGTCAACAATTTTTTTAAAGTTGTCTGCTTCGGAGATAAAATGTGCTATTTATTATGGATTTTGATGTGCTGAATTCAAATATGACAATTAAAATTGCTGATTGGCTACTGTTTCCAAGATATTTAAGTTTTTACATTTTATGTACTATATATATATGTATATGGTGTACATAGCAGATTTTTAATTATGAATTATCATACGCTATTCCCATACGTGTACACATGTACATGTAGATCTTGAAAACTAGAGCCAATCAACAATTTTAAGCATCATTTCCATTCTCAGTGACCTATATTTAGTCAAGTTTGACTTCATTTGTTTCGGAAGCATTTTGGCTGTTATTAGTCCTCTGCGTCCCAAGTGGGACATAAGGCGCCAACGATCTGCCTCCAACGGGACCGGTCCTTCGCAGCATGCTGTGCCTCGCCCCACGTCAAGCCCATCTCCTTTAGCTCGGCCATCACAGTACATCTCCATGTTGTTCTGGGCCGCCCTTGCTTCCTTCTTCCAGGTGGTGTCCATCTAAGGGCAGTCTTGGGGATACGGTCCTGGTCCATTCTAAGGACATGCCCAAGCCATCGGATCTGGCGGCGAATCTCCAGCACCACATTCTGGCTCTTTGTTTTCTTATACAGCTCTTCATTTGAGATCTTGTTAGGCCAGAAGATGCGACATATTCTCCAGAGACATCCATTGTGGAAGGCACTGATCTTGTTCATATCGCCTTTTACCACTCGCCAGCACTCGGCGCCATACAGCAGAACTGGCTTGACAATACTGTTGTACAGTCTGAGCTTCGTTTTAAGGCTGTACTGCTTCGACTTCCATACAGGTTGGAGTCTTGCAAATGCACCGCGAGCTTTCCCAAGCCTTGCTTTGATGTCCTGTGCTGCATTGTCCTTTGCGACGAGGCTTCCCAGGTAGGTGAATTCCTCAACCAAGTCAAGTGGTTCACGATCTGCTGTAATTGGTTCATCTGGAGTGGCATTGATGCACATAACCTGGGTCTTGGAGGTGTTAATATTCAGGCCTGCCTGTTTGGCAAACCTGCTGAGCCTGTCGATCTTCTCCTGTAGGTCATCCGCAAAGTCGAGGTCTTCAAGTTGGGAAAAAAGTGTCCACTGTGCCTCTGGGTCTGTCAGCCGTTGTCCTACGCATGGTCCAGTCAATGGCGACCAGAAAGAGGATAGGTGAGATGATACATCCCTGTCGCACACCTGACTCCACAGAAAACCATTCTGACAGGTTGCCATCTACGATGACACTGCACTCGAACTGTTGGTAGAACAAACCCATGAGTGCGACCATCTTTGGAGGAACTCCATATGGTCCGTGAGCACCTTGGTTGAGGTACCAAGGTCAGCTTTCAGCATTTCAGCATGGATGGAACCAATGCCTGCAGCTTTCCCACTCTTCATGGCACGCCTGACTTCTGCTTCAGTTGGGGGACTGATGTTGATGTTGAGATCATCCTCGGCTGGTGGGGGGTCAGCAGGGTCGTCTGGTTCTGGGCGGTTAAGTACTTCACGAAAGTGTTGTACCCATCTTGCTGCCTGTTCGCGCTCTGTTATGAGGTTGTTGCCGTCCTTGTCTTTGACAGGGGCAGACTGGCTGGTATTCTTGCCACAGAGTTGCTTCGTGATCTTGTAAACAGCACTCATCTCACCTCTTGCAGCAGCACGCTCAGCTTCACCTGCTAACTCCTCGGCAAAGGCTCTTTTGTCATTCCGGGCGCTCTTCTTGACCTCCCTGTTCTTCGTCTTGTAGGCTTCTTGAGCCTGCTCTTGGAGCCTGGGTGACTTTTGTGCTCAACATCTTGGCTTTCAGTTGTTTCCTTTCTTCTATCTTCTGCCAAGTATCAGATGTTATCCATTCCTTGTTCTTTTTCTTTCTATAACCCAAGACGTTAGTGGCTGTCTCGACATAAGTCTTCTTGATGACTTCCCACTTGGTGTTAATACTGGGATCTTCATCATCTTCAGCCAGAGCCGCAAAGCGGTTTCTCAGTTCCAATGCAAACTCTTTGATGGTTTTAGGACACTTCAGTTTGGCAACATCCATGTGTTTTCTTGACTGGCTCTGCTTAACCACTTTCCTGAGTTTCAGCTTGATGGTGGCTGTAACTAGGTAGTGGTCACTGTTGATGTCGGTACCACGATAAACTCGAACATCTTGAAGAGACCTGCGCCACTTTTCATTGATCAAGATGTGATCGATCTGGTTGACAGTGGAGCCATCGGGAGACTTCCATGTGAGTTTATAGATGTTCTTGTGTGGGAAGATGGTACCACCGACTACACAGTTGTTCTCTAAGCAAAAGTCGATCAGACGTTCGCCGTTGACATTCTTCACGCCGCATCCATGTTTCCCCATAGCTCTATCACAGTCAGTATTATCAGATCCGACCTTGGCATATCACCCATGATCAGTAGCATGTCATGCTGGGGGACTTTGGAGACTGCTTGCTGACTGTAGTTCCTCATACCAGTCGTCTGTGTCTTCCTCATCAGCTTCGTTTGTTGGAGCGTAGCACTGCAGGATGGTAAGCTTGCAGTGTTTAGAATCGAAGCGTGCTCTGATCAGCCTGTCGCTTAGCGGTTCCCATTCCAGCAAGGTGTTGACTTTCTCTTTTGAGACTATGAGGGCCACGCCGCGTATGTGTTGACTGTCATGTTGTTACGATCCGAAAATCTTCAAACTATAGATGAATGCAAATTACTCAAAAAGCCTGAATTTTCTCAGATGCAACAAAGAAATCAAACAAGGTCACACTGATATAAAGAACAAAGAAACAAAGTGATTTAATAATGAAAATATCAACCGCTACAAATATCAATGGGGTTTAACAAGCGTACAATGATTAGGGTAAACAAGTGTACATTACGAAAATATCTTATACTAAATAAGAAGAAGATCTTACGGACGAGGACTGGGCAGGCTCCAGCGAAAATAACACAAAAACAGTTCTCTGACACGGTGTAAATAGAGCTGGACGTGGGGCGAATTCACCTCCAACAAACGGCCGGAAATAGACGAAACCACGGGGACACAAGTCGACTACCGTGACAACTTATGGGAAAGAAGAAATCCCCAAAATACTGAACTGTATATTTAGTTCACAAAATGTCTCTTCCGGAATTAAATTCAGCTCTCAGACACTTCACTCAGTCCAGAGGAACTTTCTCAAAACACTCCACAGACGAGTCGTAAGCGACATCACAGGTCCTAGTGGGTGTACACTGAAGTATCGATATAGTCTCATCAAGTCCTGTTGGTTTGCTCAAGTCCTGCTTAAAATCGTCTACAGCCCGTATTTATAGTTTTTAATCCCTTCTAGAAAATACTAAAGGTTTCTTCTTCACTTCACTTCACTTCTAGAAATTTCTGTTAAATTACATCATTTTCCAAAAATAAACTTCCAGAACGTTCTATTCATAACCCGTAAACATAATCACGCCCCCTTTGGGGTCAACACGCGGTCACGCACGGATTATCTCCACATACGGTTTGTGTGTATATGTAACAGTGTATGTAACAATGTCCAGAGTGCAAGATAACTGATCCATCGCTGTTCACTCGGCGGCCAGAGCCTGTCCATCGGCATTCACTAATCCCCAGAATGTCCAGTCCGTATCTCCTCATCTCACTGATAGCTTGTGCTGTTTTCGATGTCTCAAACATGGTACGGACATTCCATGCTCCTAGGCAGATGTTGGTTTTTGGGCCCGAGCAGACTATCTGTCGTACTCCTGACTTCCCGAGGGCTTTCATCAGAAGTAGTCATACGGCCAGTTGGTTCGCTCAAGTCCGCTACAGGGTCCGGGGTTGTTGTAGCATTCGTTGTCGTTTCCGTAACAAAGTGTGTTTTTTTACAGGGTGGAGTCGTTGGCACCACGCCCAACCCCCAACCTGGAGGACCAGGTGCTGATTTCGGTCTGGCCTCTACCTTGCAACCTGTCCGACTTGGTTGAACCTACTCTGTATAGCTCACAAGGGTCTCTGAGACACGCAAGCCTCCCCACCGCGTCAAGGTAACAGCACAAGGGAAGAATTTATTTTGGCTGTAGACCAGTGTAATTTAGAAATGCCTAATTCTTGTTTCTCGAAATTACCAACAGTGTTATAGGGCTATCAAGCCCTTTAACAATTTGGGTTGAATAACTTAAAGCTGTATCGAATATGTTTGACTGGCAATTTCATTGAAACTGATAATTTTCTTTAAGAAAGGAAAACAAATACTTTGAAATTATAAATTTCATGAAGGAAGTTTGGTTCAACAGTAAAAAGGTGCCCAAATTAATTTATTAATTTGGGTAATCATTTACTGTAAAACCATGCTTCTCACATTTGAGAAATGTGTAATTTTAAAGCATTTTCTCACTTCCTCTTTATATGAAAATGTATCATTATATGCAATTCATCCAGATTCAATAAATATGTAAAGAATAACCCATAATGTGTCAGAAATTATTATTAATTTGGTATTATAGGAAACAATACTTGAAACATTTAAGTGACAAAAAAATATAACATTTTATTCAAATAAGCTGAAAACGCATTGCCAATATATTACTTACAAAAACAAAATACATTCTGAAAAAACACTTACATATTTTCTTTAATTAGAATACCAACATTTTATTACAATATGGAAGTTATTGGCATTACATTAGAATAATATAGCCGAAAATCGCTTTTCCCCAGAAGCAAATCTTACAGAACAAGATTTAAACTTAAGCTATACTGTGTTGATTTCTTAATCTAAATTTATTAGAGCCTCAGTAGCCTTACACCAGTACTTACACATGTAAAGTCTTTGGAATAGCATTATTTGATGTAATAATCTTTTATTAAGAATTACTCTAAAATTACACTTACCTGTGTTGTCAGCGAGTATTTAACTTATTCCTTGTTTATTTAGATAAAGTTAACAAACAGGATTGAGGAGCTACAATTTCTAAAGAACACTTCCAGATTTAATGTTAATGAGAGAATGCAAGTCTGCAACGTTAAGTTTTGCCATTGGCAAGTTGAAATGGCTGAAGAAGACCGTGAGAAAACTGCATTTGTCACTGGTACTGGAGTTGGGTTTTACCAATTCAAAGTTATGCCATTTGGATTATGCAATGCACCCACAACATTTGAACGACTGATGGAGAGAGTCTTAACTGGTAAAAAAATATAACTGGTTTACAGTGGCAAACCTGCTTACTGTATTTAGATGACATCGTTACGTATGGCCAAAGTTTCCAACAAGCGCTGAAGTGACTAGAGGAGGTGCTGGTTCGACTGAAGACAGCAGGATTAAAGTTGAGTCCGAAGAAATGCCACCTGTTTCAGCGAAGTGTTTCATTTTTGGGCCATGAGGTTTCTGACAAGAGAATAGCTACCGATTATTCGAAGATAGACACAGTCCGAGATTGGCCGACACCAAGAAATGTGACTGACGTAAGAAGTTTTCTCGGCTTGTGTTCTTACTACCGACGATTTGTAAAAGGGTTTGCGGAGATTGCAAAGCCGTTACACCGACTGACAGAGAAACAGTACCGGGTATCAGTTCCTTTGGACTGAGGAATGTGAAAGAGCCTTCAAACAGTTAAAGACGGCCCTTATATCAACGCCAATTCTAGCCTATCCTACGAATGATGATAGTTTCATCCTGGACACAGACGATAGTAATATGGGCATTGGTGCAGTATTGTCACAGATACAAGAGGGTACTGAAAAGGTCATCGCATACTTTAGCCAAACACTGACCAAAGCTGAACGCAGATATTGTGTTACAAGAAAAGAGCTTCTTGCATTAGTGGAATCAACGAAGCACTTTCATCACTACTTGTATGGTAGAAATTTTTTGATACAGACTGGCCACGGAGCGCTTAGATGGCTAATGAACTTCAAAAGTCCCGAGGGCCAGACAGCGAGATGGTTAGATATAATGAGCACATACACGTTTGAGACACAGCATCGAGCTGGCATTAAACATGGGAATGCAGACGGCTTATCTTGCCGGCCATGCGATGACTGTGAACAGTGCAACAGAGTCGAGCGTAATTCGACGCAGAGACCAACCATCAAACATAGTATGAGAACTCCCCGAGTGATAAAGCAATCGAAGTTGATGAAGAATTGACTGAATACGAGCAGGAGGCTGAGACAGTGAAGTCACAACAATTACACTGTGTTGTGATAGCAACCATTGGGGATGGAGATGAGAACTCTGCCGATGATGAAAAGTCCGAAGATGGCGCGTGGCCAAAGGAAGGTCAATGTTGTACAACCATGGACTTAGGAGAGCAGAAGGAGTACCTGCAAGAGAAGTTCAGAAACGACGATGGGCCTAAGGGTGTACTGCCATGGACTCAAAAGAGGGTAAAAGGAACCCTGAAGAGAAGTCCGGAGATGGTGAAAGGCTGAAGGACAGCCAGAGATGTACAGTCGTGAACTTGGGGCGAGGGAAGGATTGCTCAGAAAAGAAGTCTGAAGATGGTGAGGAAAGTACAGCCAAGGACTTGAGGGAGTCGCAGTTAAGGGACAAGACGATCGGACAGGTAATCCGGTGGAAGGAATCCAGAGATAAGCGACCAGAATGGAATGAAGTTTCCCCAGGCGATGCAGTAATTAAAAGATATTGGACACAGTGGGACCGTCTAGAGATATGGGAAGGCGTGCTGTACAGAAAATGGGAGTCAGAAAAGGGCGATAGGATAACATGGCAGTTAGACATGACACAGCGACTCCACAGTGACCCAACATCTGGACACCTGGGTAAAACCAAGACGTTAGACAGAGTTCAGCGAAGATACTACTGGTATAAATGGCGACAAGATGTGAGCTGGCTATGTAAGACGTGTGATGTTTGTGCTACACGTAAACCGCCTCAGAAGAAGCATATAAGTTAGTTGTATGCAACAATACTATGTTGGTGTTCCCATGGAGATATATAGACGTGATGGGACCATTGCCTTATACAGAAGACGGCAACAAGTACATACTCGTATTCATTCGGACCAAGGCTGTAATTTTGAATCAAATTTATTCCAAGAAGTTTGCCGAATTTTGGGCATAGAAAAGAGCAGTACGGCAGCTCTACATCCCAATCTGTTGGTATTGTTGCATTCCCCACTATTGTGGGTCAACAAAATAATAGGGCGGACACAAACTTTGTTGTGACAATATCAGTTGGGGTTGATTTATTATCTTCTCTGCATTCAACAACAATAAAAGGCATTAATGACATAAAAAGAGTGGTAGCGTAGTTCAATAATTAGACTTAATAGTTAGACATAATACGAGTTCCGAATGGTGTGGACGAGTAATACCAACTACAAAGGGATCGGATACAGCCAGGACCATCATTCGTTCATGCGGCTTGTCACTCGGTATACGGTACGGGCACTGCTACACCGAGAGACGGACGGCTGGTCAGTCTCGACGACGGGGACCACCAGGGCTTGACTACACGGGGTATCTGGACAGGGCCAGAGTGTGTATTAGACCGCATTAGATAGGCGAACCAATGGTCATATCGACGCACTGCACCATTGGTTCAACGAACGAGGCTCTGGACTGTAATAGTTCGGTATATCGTACTGTCATGGATCAGATCGAGTCACACAGATATCATTCGGAATCGCACTTCCCAAGACCAGGGAATCTCTGGGTTTATATAGAAATATGGGGCCTAGGAATGAATAAAACATTAGCCTAGTTTAGCGTCTTAACCAATGAGAAGCTTGCCGTCCGAGTCTAAGGGTAGAAACGTGTGCAAAATTATGATATACAACAGGTCCTTGTTCCATATAAGGAAAGGTATTTAACGAAAGTAAAGTGAGTGACAACTTAGAAAGGAGGGCGTGTTCTAGGGGTAATGCTTACTGGCAGTGGCGCACCCAGGATTTTATTGGGGCTCCAAAAAAAATTATTTTGAAATCCAATATGGGGGAGAGACATGGCGGACCCAAACCATAACCGCTGGCGCGGCTGTAGCCATGTCCCTAATCGTGCTCGTCAGTGAACTTACGGCACATGTTAAATGTTTCCTGGTGGTTTCTAGTCATAAAAAGAAGACATTATGACATGATTCAGACTCGTAGGGTTTTACCTTCCATATAATTTCCTCCTCTTGATGTAAAGAACTTGAGCTAATTGTTTCGTCTGCAAGATTTCTATATTTAAATATTTTCATTGCGCGGACGTAAAGTTTGTGATCATTCCGGGCGGAGCTAAATTTTCTCAAACACGAATTTGGCGGCAAAACCAAATCCCAATATTATCCAATCGGTGTTTGCTAAAACAGTGTCGCATAATCTTTGTAAATTAAAACCCGATCCTGGGCCATTGTGTACAAACTGGAAAGGAGTTGATTATAATGCGGGCGTGTTTAAATTTTAAAAACATTTACGAGTAACCTCAACGACAGTCAACGACCTCAACAAGAGAAACGGACAACAGAAAATGAAAATAAAATTAAGTAAAGCTGCTCCCTGATCAGGGTGCACCATGGCAGGGGGGGGGGGGATGTCTAAAAATGCTTGTTATATATACTGGTGGCCCTTCAAGCTTACATGCATACGCAACGCCGTAAAATATAATAGTGAGTGGAATAAATGGAAAACTTTTGGAGGGGAGCTTGAGTCTCCTGAGTCCCCATCCCTTGTACCACTGCCCTACTCCTTGCCGAACTCCTCTGTAGACAAGACTTGGGCTCAGATTTTGCTCTCTTTCCCGGCCCCTTCTTTAAAAAAAAAATAATAAAACATCAGCGGGCCCTTGGGGGGGGCTCGAGGCCCCCCCCCCCCCTTGGGTGCGCCACTGCTTACTGGGGTGCAAAGGATGAGGGGAGCAGCAGTTGCGCATGGGAGCACGGACACGGACACACGGGAGCACGGCACACGGACCAAGGCCTCATGACTGAGCGGGCCAGTCACGGTGACTGTTTGGCTGTGCTACACCCACGAACCGTGTTCGGCGTGTAGGGTGGACTCTGCGGAAAGTAAGAGAAAAATAGACTAAGTCCAAAGGACGGCTCCAAGCCACGTGGCGGGAGGGTGTGGCACGCACGCAAGGCTCTCACTGGCATTCCAAAGATAGCGATGAAGAGATTTTCTAATGATAAACCCTGGTTTAATCAGACAGTGCGTAATCAACTTCGTGCCAAGGAAGTTGCATTTAGGTCCGGCGATGCATTCAGCCATCAAAAAGGCCAAGTACGATCTTTTTAAGGCAATCAGAGATGCGAAGCTAAGGTATCGCAATAAACTCGAGGATGATATTTCTGTCACTAACTCCAGGGAACTATGGAGAGGTTTTAATAAAATTACTGGATATCGATACAAACCGAAGCAGAGACGAGCACCTGAGGACGATGCAACACTTCCGGATCAACTTAATGATTTTTATACACGCTTTGACCGCCCAATGGATCATTTAACAGAAATGTACGAAACATTACCTCCACCATTTGAGGTCACGCTTGAAGACACTCGTCGTGTATTAGGACAGTTAAAAGTTAAAAAAGCACCTGGACCGGATGGCATTAGCCCACGCCTTTTGCGATCTTGTAAGGATGAATTGTGCATTATTTTATGTAAATTATTTAACTGGTCATTGAAAATTAAGACTTCTAATGGTAGTAGTAGTAGTAGCAAACTTAACCACACAGAAAGCGAATTCCAAATGAATCTTAGGTCAGCTAATAAATCAATAGGTGAAAGTGAACAAGAACACGATAGACCTACCAATATTTTATGTGAAGTTGTAGAAGATGATCAAAATCAAACTGACAATATAGGCATGATACGCCAACGATAAATGGTAATGACAGAACTGGGACAGAAATGCAGGAACCAAATGTCCAACCTATTGGAATCCCAATAGGATTGCCCAAAGATATGTGGTTAGAATACCTAACCATGCAAACGCAAGCGAATACAGAACTCGAAATTAGGAAAGCGGAACTTCAAGCCTAAGTTCAAATGAAAGAGTTGGAAATGCGTGCCAATACTAATAATAATATACTGTTCAGAAAACAAAACTGCTAGCGCTAGAATACCTGATGTAAGGTTTCGTAGATTCAAAGAAGGAGAAGATATTGATATCTAACCTCTGTGCATTTGAGCATTTTGCTCAAAGTAACAAATTGCCCAAAGAAAACTGGTCAGCAAAAATAGCCCCTGAGCTTACAGGTGCAGCTTTTGAGGTATATGCTACATTATCACTTGACGAAGCAAATGACTATGACCAACTAAAAAAGGCAATCTTGACTAAATACGAAGTAAACTCTGAGACATTCAGAAACAAATTCCGCACACGGAAAAGACATGAAAATGAAACGTACGAGAATGGATTTATGATCTCGAACACTACTTCACAAGCTGGGTAGAATTCACAAATACAGATCAAGATGATGGTGTAGGTATAAGTGAACTGGTCATCCTGGAACAAGCCATGAACAAATTGCCAGAAGATCTTGCTGTACATTTGCGTGATAGTAAGCCCAAAGACAGTAAAGAGATGGCATATATCGCAGATGAGTACGTAGCCAACAGAGGAGGCTCAAAATACTGGAAGAAGCAAGATGAACACAAAAATAGAAACGACTAGGTCTAATAGAAATTCAAGGTACAGATATCAACAAAACAATCCTAAGCCTATGCATGAACAGAATCCTAGGCCTACAAACAATGATAATGGTACAAACCAGAATAGAGAGGGTTACAGCAGACAACCCGACAATGCTTACAAAAATAGGCACCAACAGAGTAGCCAACAATTCATGGGGACATTCCACAGAAGAATGTCGAAACAAAAACAAGAATAGGTCTAATGCTCCAGTCAAAGATAACCCTGGACCTAAGAACCCGAACAAAGGCCCTAATCCAAAACAGGCCTACAAATGTGAAGCACACAAACAAATTAAATTAGGTCTAAACAAAGAAAAAGTCGAAGTTGTTGATGATGAAGCTGAAGCCAGACTTCAGAAATGTAATATAAGTGGTACAGTCAATGGCAGACCCGTCACTATAGGCAGAGACTCACAGTGTACACAAACTGTAGTTGCCGCAGACCTGGTCCCAACTAAATGTTATACAGGAGAAAATCTAACTGTTCGTGGTATAACAGGAAAAGTGGTTGTACCACTAGCCAAAATTGATTTGCAATGCAATATCATATCAGGAGAAGTAATAGTAGCAGTCGTCCCAGGACTACATATAGAAGTCTTACTAGGACATGACCTAGATAAAACATGTGGAGATGTAATGACAAAACAAATCTGTGTATTAACCAGACAACAAGCAAAACAGGAAATGGACGAAATAAAACGAGCTGAAACTGAGTTAATAGAACACAAGAATGATATAACAGACTTAAGACTAGATGATATGATACTCGGGTCTTAAACAACACAGAAAAGAACAACAATAATACTACAGTAGACAGTCAGGTAGAAATAGGCCTAAGTAATACTTCACAGTATGAAAATGAGGTATAACAAGAAGTGAATAGCACAGAAAATAGGTCTAAGGAGAAAAGCACTGTCAAAAAGACAGATAAAAGCAAACAAAGAATGGCCAAATGTTGATAAAAATGGCCTAAGAGAAATGCAGCAAAATGATATGACACTAAGAGGAGTAAATCAGAGACTTGCACCAATATCAGACATTGATAAAGAAAGGGTGCGTTTCTATTCCAAAGACAATGTCATAATGAGAAAACGGAAATCCAATAAGAACCAAGACTCTAATGTTGAAGCGGTACACCAAATCGTGGTACCACAACAATATAGGCGTAACATATCAGGTCACATGGGCATTGAGAAAACTAAGCAAAGAATCTTAGCCCACTTCTACTGGCCAGGCATATTCCAAGATGTATCAAATTACATAAAATGTTGTCCCACATGATGGACAAAAGCAAAGCACCAAGAAAAGCTCCACTCATTCCCAAAGTGTGTTTTTTTTAGGGAGGGGGCCCACGGGTCCCTATTATTAGTATTAAATGTCCAGGCCCCCCCCCCATTTTAAAAATATTGGAGTAAATGTGATTTTGTAAATGTATGACTATGGCATTGTTTGAATGTAAATCACGTGTTTAATAAAGCCAATTAAATCACGTAGCCTACAGCGTGACGTAGGCCTATGCTGTGTGGTTGTTTCTGTGCTATTGTGCAACAAAACTATGTAGGCTATCTGGGGGGAGGGCATGCAGTGAGTGCGTGTGCGTGCAGGCTAAGTAGCATAGTACTAGTAGTATTATGCGCGTGTATGGGCCTGTGCTCATGATGATCCGTCCATGCTCATTCCTATGCCAGTCATAGATTCCCCTTTTGATCGCATAGCTATAGACATTGTAGGCCCACTATAGAAAGGTCCCACAAAGGCAACAAATATATGTTAACAATATGTGATTATGCCGCAAGGTTCCCAGAAGCCATTCCCCTATCTAATAATGCGAGCTGACACAGTTGCAAATGCACTACTCACCGTATTCGCCAGAATTGGCATCCCACGAGAAATTGTACATGATCAAGGCACAAATTTCATGTCACAAATAATGGCTTCCATGTGCAAAAAGCTGAACATAACACAGCTAACTTCAAGTGCGTATCACCACCAAACTGTAGGAATTACAGAGATTCCACGGAACTCTCAAAAACATGTCGAGGACGCTCTCCAAAACTGAACACAAAACCTGGAACGAATTCATTCCCCACTTCCTATTTGCTTTTAGAGAGGTACCCAACCAAAGAACAGGTTTCTCACCATTTCAACTCCTATATGGAAGACAAATCAGAGGCCCACTAAGTGTCATCAAACAAAACTGGATCACTGACGAACCAGGAAATGAAGACGCTGTCACAAACCTCATTGACATGCGAAAGCGCATCAAAGGTAAAATGAAGGATGCAAATGAGAACCTAACACAGTACCAAAGAAAAATGAAGAAAAACTATGACAAAAATGCCAGCCACAGAGAGTTTGAAACAGGAGACAAAGTACTGGTGTTTCTACCAGAATATGCAACTAAACTGGACAGCAAGTGGCAAGGCCCTTACAAAGTCATAAGAAAAATCAACAAAGTCAATTATTTGATCAACATGAGTGACAAAAGAAAGTCACAAAAGGTTATACACGTAAACATGTGTAAAAGATGGTATGACAAGGACCAAGAAACATGTACAGCTCAATGCTATTGCATAATCGGTGATTTGGATCAACTATATGACAGAGATTACATACCATACTCTGACAACAATGAAAACACGTCATCTCAAAACACTGATGATACTGAAAATACTGAACCAAAACTCATTACAGATATGGAAGAAATGTTACCAAACTGTCAACAAACACAGACTTGGAAAGACGTTCCTATAAATGAGAAAATTTCTGAAAAACAGAAAGACGACATGGACAAAGTTATTGACAGTCATAAAGACATATTTTCATATGTGCCTGGAAGAACACATTTACTGTCTCACCAAATCAAGACTTGTACAGACACGCCAATACGTCAAAAACTGTATCGGACACCTCAAGCTCTCAAAGAAAAAATCAAAAAAGAAATAGACTCCATGCTAGAGTTGGATATCATTGAGCCAACAAATAGCCTGTACGCGTCTCCTATAACGGTTGTACGTAAACCAGGAGGTAATGATATACGAATATGTTCTGACATGCGCGCTCTGAACAAAGTCTGTCTATTTGATCCCTATGAAATGCCCCGAATAGATGACATTCTGGATTAAGTTTTTGGTGCGAAATACATTTCCACTCTGGACTTAACAAAAGGTTTCTACCAAGTCCCATTAGACCCAGAATCGCGTCCACTTACTGCATTTGTGACTCCTTTCGGTCAATACCAATACAAGGTTTTGCCTTTTGGTCTGCAAAATAGTTCACAAAATACTACATGGCTGCCAAGACTATGCAAAAGCCTATATTGATGATATCTGTATATTTTCGGACACTTGGGATGATCATGTCAAACATGTCGATGAAATCCTTACCAGAATCCAAAATGCAGGTCTCACAGTCAAGCCAAAAATGTGCAAATTTGCTAAACATGAGGTATTTTTTAGGACTATCAGGTTATTACAGGAAATTCATTCCAAATTATGCTGATACTGCTCGACCACTGACAGATCTGACAAAGAAGTCATGTCCCAACACAGTAAACTGGGATGTAAATTGTGAAATAGCCTTCACAAAACTAAAGAAGTGCCTTACTACTCAACCAATTCTGAACACTCATTTTGAGTTCATTTTGCAAACTGATGCATCCAATTTTGGACTTGGAGCAGTTCTAACTCAAATTGATCATGAAGGAAATGAAAAACCTATTCTATATCTGAGTAGAAAATTACAAGGCAGAGAAGAAAACTACACAATATCAGAAAAATAGTGTCTTGCTATCATATGGAGTATTGGTAAACTCCATTACTATTTATTTGGTCACAAATTCACAATCATGGCAGACCACCAAGCACTCAAATGGTTGGAAGTGAACAAATCAAATAATGCCAGACTTACAAGATGGTTCCTTGCTCTTCAACCATACCATTTCAGTATTGAGTACAAACAAGGAAAGTAAAAACCAAAATGCTGATTTCTTAAGTAGAATTTAAGAAGTAATAAAGAATGCACAAATATTAAATTATATTACATAAATATCTGCAAATCAACAACTTTGTGTAATATTATCAAATTAATCTAACTTCAATTGTAAAATTATATAAATATGGTCTATTCAAATGAAGCCAATGGTACATAGAACTTAAATATTGTACTATAAGTTAAAAATTAATACTTGGGAAAGGCATCTATTAAAAAAAAATAAAGCATGAATAAGAAAGTTCAGTAAATTTATGCCGTGTTGAAAGTATGAATGTGAAACATTATAAACTTGTGAAATTGGATGGCAACTCATCACCAACGTACTACAATCATCGAGCTGATGCAACGCTCCAGAACTTTATAAGTACATGTACATGACTCTTGAACCACAAAGGTTTCCAAATACGGAACACATTTTATAAACAGTTTTGTGTTTAATAGTAATATATATACTAATGTAGACATGCTACAAGTCCTTGATTGATCAGTCATGCATAATCCGTCACTGTGCATGATCCTTGAATTACTGATTTAGGAGGGACCCTACATCAAGTTTAGATAGAACCCCCCCCCCCCCCATTAACTAATGAATGGAAGACATTGAAGAGAGTTAATAAAGAAGCATATATACCGGTTGAATTGAAAGTAAATCCTTTTGTTTCAGTGTAACCTTTTATTATCAAGTTTAGTCGTCCGTTCTAGTCATCTTGTCAGTCCTCTGTAAAACTCATCATCATCATCCTCTCCACCATCATACACCATCTTCACTTGAACCTCAAGCCCAGATTGTAGACTCGTACATCACACACCAGACTTCTGCATTCTGTTTAAGTGGGTTGTTGAGACACGCCCGTTTTAGTAGTGATAAGAGTGGCAGGGTTGGACCCGACCGTTACAATAACAACATTTTTATAACTAGCCAGTATATGGATCATTTGAGACAAATGGGCATTAACAAAAGAGAGTAAATCAGAGAGGGGAGGACTAGCACTGGGAAAACAAATATCCATGTACATGTAGCTGGTCTGAGAATGTTGTCAATGTTGTCTGTGGTCCAAATCATTTAACAAAATGCATTACAGCAATAGGATTTTTAAGTTCAGCATGTTTGGTTCACAAGATTTGTTTCATAAGGTTGAACTACTGATTAATTTTGAACTTAAAGTTTTTACTTGACAAATTCTGATAAAATCTGTCTCTTAAAAGGCCATATATATGACGGCTGGTTTACAGCAAATTAGGAGTGGACTTTTCTATGATTGAGTTCATGTAAGTACTTCACAGATTTCTAGCCATTAGAGACTACCCAGCAATGAATATTAACCTAACTTGTAAGACTAAGAGTCGCACAAGAACACTGAGAAGTGGTCCAATGAAGGAACACACAGGAACTTCAAAGGTTTTGTGTAAAGAACATAAAGAGAAAATTTATCACAACTTATTATGGCCCCAAAAAAGTCTTCGGGTTCTGGTCTCAGTGCATCAACATTTTTAATTTTCTTTTTTTTGTGCTATGAAACGATGTCCAATTGCATCCAAAATTGCGCAGAAAACCTGACACAACATCTTGGCATTCTATGTAGGAAAGATAACATCAGACTCACCACTTTGGACCAGAAGAAAGTAGACACCTGCGTTGTCAACCTATTTTCCCTACCCAATGTCCTTACCATTTCGTCAAGCAGGACCTCCATAACAGGTGCTGATACAAGATTAAATTTTTGTACCTCTGGTCAAAGGAGTACCTTCCATCGCTACAGTATTGCCAGTAATGGTTGTACCCAACCTGGGAAGGATGATATGTATGTTCCACGCAAGTCAAAACCTAAGTCGGAGTCTACAACAGACCAACTGTGACAGCCCATGATCCCAACCAGGATGATGGTAACACTAACAGTGGAACACATCACATCATCAAATAGTTTTATAATCTGCATGTCAATATGTTTTGGCTATTGAAACATGATGTCACAATGTCTTTTCTGCACAACCAAGAACTTGTGAGCCTAATATTGTTCTACAATGCCAAGGTATTTTATTGTTGAAGTTTAACATGAATTTACAATCTTTCAAAACCAAATTGATTAAAACAAACCAATATGTATACATGTGATATTCACAATGCTTGTGCCACAATAATTGTATGCCTTTACTTTGTGCGATGGTATAAAAATATCACAAGGTAAAATCTTTACTGTTCCATTTCACAAGGTTAAGTGAAGATTTTACTTAGTAATGTATTTTTACCATTGCACTCCAAGGCACCAAATATTTGTATAAATAATAACATATGCCCTATGCATGGCTTCATCGGCCATTAGGAATTCTGTCTGACATGATGAGGAGCCAATTAACAGAACTTTGAGGACTGATTTTGCCTACATGTACACTCACTGGCCATAAGTATTGCAACATCCCCAAAGTTCAGTTTGGAGAACTGTGTTACAATAATTTATTTTATTTTATTTACACTACTTAAGACTTCTTGAAATTGCCTGTGTTTTGAAGTCAATGTTCTTTTTTACTGTTCTTGCTCGGAAATTATGTAATACACGATCGATGAAATCGGATTAAATGATCATCTCACCTGTTACTTGTAAAGTGCTATTTTGAGCATGTTGCAATACTTTTGGCCAGTGAGTGTATACATATGTATACAGTGTGTCTTTATTAGTAAAGAGAAAAGTGACAAACTGCTTTTTGGGCCCAAGTAATGCATATTGACCTATCAGATTTAAATATCTACCAATCTTCAAAACTCTTCGGATGTCTGTTCAAATTTTAGATAAAAAGTAACCTTAAAACAATTCATGAAGTTTATGTTTCTACACATATACATGTGCAATACACTGTCCCATACTAAAATGGCAAGGGTGCTGACAAAACTTTCTTACACTGATGAAGCATTATTTAATAAACTTTGACAGTATTGGAAAACATCCAAGCAGGCAAAAGTAACACACTTTGCATATTTTCTGTTAATATTCTACTTCACTTATTCCAGCTCAGGACAATTCAATACTGAAATAGAATGTATGTTACTGGTATGCTCATGCAAGTTGCTCCCATATTCTCCAGTTCAAGGGCATGGTTCTGATGACTGAAATATCTTCATCAGCTTGCCTCATCAATACACAATATCTCCTGAATAGATTTATACATATCTATCAGGGTATCCAATTTTGTTGCAGAATCCTGAAAAGTAAACACCAAACAAATTGTAAAAAAAAAAATAAGCCATCATAATTAGTTCACATTTTTAATGCATCTTGGAAGTGGTTTTTATTTAATTGAATGGAAATGTATCTGTAATTCATTAATGCAAGAATGTAGTTAGTAGCCTCGCATTTATTATTGTATCAAAACATGAAACAATGCAGTAACTACAAGTGGTTGTAAATGCTATCCAGTCACAATGAAGACAGATATCAATGATCAATTTTTACATCATGAATGGTATATGTTCCATTTACACAGCATTAGAAGTACAATCATGTAGACTGATTTAATTGAAACTTTCCATCCTGGTGTAATACAATTTGGCTTTTAATAGACCATAAGTTCTAAGTGTTTCTAATAATAAAATTAGACAATGGACACGGTTATTAGGCAAGCTTCAGAATGCAAACCATTATTATTATAGTTCCCTGTACAAAGTATGTTGGCTCATGAAAATTCAACCTAGATATTTTGGTTTTTGATGACAATTAAACATGATGCTGAAGATCCTTACCATAAACAGTGGCAGCATTGTACATTGTCTGGAAGGATCTTTCTCATTTTTCACAAGAAGTACCAAGTAATACACAACTGCATGCTGTAAAGAATGATATATAAAACAAGTTAGTCAGAATGGCAAGTACATGTATTAACAAGCCGATATTTGAACGGGTCCCTTTGCTGGTAATGTTCTTCCATACATATAGATTAATAGAATGAATGAAACACATCATGTTGACATTTTGACATGTGCCAAGGGTAGCAAAAAATGTACCCAAATGTTTGATGAAGAGAACATTATTATTATTCAGATATTATTTTAAAATTTGTTTGAAGGGACCTTTTGGCCCTACAAATCAATATACATGTAGATCCGTCATCTCACAAGAGCAAACCAATCTTATAAGTTTATCTTTACTAATTCACTTTGAAAAAAATTATTAGTCCTTGGCCTAGGAGATGCCCTAACTCAAACTGTGTAGTATTAAGTTTTTATATTTTTATTTTAGTATTGTTTTTATATCTCAGTGTGCCTATAGCCATGTTGTTTATCATTCTTTGTGTGATTCAATATTTGTTTACTTCCTACATGTAAGTGGTAGCATCAGGAGATCAACTGGATAGTTATTTAGTTGACTTTTTTGTAATCCTACAGGGGTGCTACTTTTGTTTCTGTTTCTGTTAATTTAATGTAAATTTGTGTTTATTTGTTTTTTCTACATGTGAAATCAATAAATGAAAATGAAATGAAAATTAAATGAAAATTAAATGAAATCTCAGTAGTTTAATGTTGAAATAAAACATTTTATGTAACTCGCACACAGATCCTTGTCATTTGATTTGAGGAACACATATCCTGGGTCATAGGTAATAGGTTCTTTATACAAGTTCCGTGACCCATGCTGCGGGATATTTGTCTACCAAAGCTGACAGGTTAGCTACTTGTGGTCCGAGTACAATGGCCCAGGCTACTTTGCCTAGCATAGCCCATAAACCCAATGCTTCATGTACAAGCTCTGAGTAACAGCAAGATGTTTTGGTTATGTCTGACTGTTTCCCAGTGATTTTCTGTTGTATGTAGTTAGTCTCTGATTGGATGGATGGTATTTAGAATATGATGCATGTGAGAGTATCGAATGCTTGTTTGGACCATTAAGTGATCAGAACGGTTTTGACTGCCGATTTGAGAACATCGCAAGAGCAAGAGAAGAGAGGGGAAAGAAGGGGGAATGTAAGCCGAGTGAACTGTGTGTAAGACTGTACAAACCTTCCTGAAGCAACAGGTGACAATCGGCCAAAGAAATCCAGTCCTGGTACGAATTATTGATGATGTGCCATTTAAAAGATAAATTGACAAGTGGACTTAAAGCAAAAGACTGATAATTGGAAATGAAGTTGAGTTGTTAAATCCTTGATGATTATTTATAATTTTGTTTACTTTAAATGTACCTATTATCACAAAACTTTTTACCAGTGCATTAATTATAGGTGGCCAAATTCCAGGGTTGCACTCCCAATCCCATACATGTACATGTACGCCATATCCTACTACCTAGAACTAAAAAAACTCCTTTAGAGCAGACTATGCTAGAATGGTCTTTAGTGTTTAACGGAATTACGGCGAAGGACAAGCATTTTTCAGGTCTTGCATAAACTAATAAATTTCTGTGAAGTTCAGTAATTTTAAAAAGGGGTGTTATTTGTAGTATATAGACTTTAGTAGGGTTAATAACTACAATGCAAATTTTTTTTTTAAATATTATTCCTTTATTGAAAAAAATTACCTTCAATCATGGTAACGGAATTACGCCAGGACGGTAACAGAATTACGTATTGTATTTGTAGAGGTCTAAAAATAGCGCTAAATTATAACACTTGTAGGGAGGTATATTTAGAAAAAAAACAATGTTGGGATTTTAATTTTATTTTCTTTGCCCAAAAAAGTACTTTTGTGCATTATTTTGGTAATGGAATTACGTGTGATTTTCTCATATTTTATTTTTAAATTTTTGGAGAACAAAACATACAAAAGTAATATTTGGTACAATGGCTATCTAGACACACAAACAATTGTTTTCCCACAAGGCCTCCACTAATCACAATGTCCAAGAGAATTAAATTAGAATTTTTAGCAAAAATTCCACATTTTGAGACTTACTACCCAAAAATCCATATTTCTCCCAGAAAACATGAGTTTTTCGAATTTTAACCACTTGGATTGGATTCCCTATGAAATTCTGGTCTAGAATTCATGAAATTCTGGAAACAATATGAAATATTCCTCTATTGCTAATGTAAAATTTAGACAATTTTTTCTCTCCCATGGAGAATTGCCCAATTGTCAAAATGATGTAACATTCACCATAGAAGTTTGAGCAAGATTACAACTGAAAATCAAACTTGATTGTTGAATTGACAAAAAGTTTTATTCTCTAGTTTATATCAGAAATTTCTAACACCATTAGTTCCCACTGTAAATAATTGTAGATAATAGTGTAAATACAAGATCTTAAACTATCAGCCATGATCACCACCAGGAGTTAGCATATCACTGGTTTGTGTGCAGAGTTTTCCACTTTAATTTTGTTTAACAAAGTGGCAGATTAAAAGCCTGTTTTTCAGCAAAGAAAACAACCTCATACTCAATGATAATTCCAGCAAGGTGTTCTAAAATGAAGGAAAAGGTATGAGACTTGGAAAGTGACTGTGAGGATGGACCGCAGCAATCATTCAAGCGACGGCCTGTGTTGATATCCCTTGCATACATTTGTGTAAATGGACTAGAATTGCGCAGCGAAATACCCCAAACTCGGAGCCGATAGAGGGCAACGATGTGCACAAAGCTAATACATGTACCACGGTCTCATTTGTTCTTCATTTAATAGTTGCCTATCATTCACTAATAATCTTGGGAGTCATCATATTTATTTCATAATATATGGCTTATAAGCAGATTAGTGGAGACACATGCAATCAAAGGGGGATATAGTGTAGCTCACCTACATGTACATGTAACTTCAGGCTCCGTATTCTATGGCATCCAGTACACCTACTCTCCATGTCTGACCTACATGTAGACTGGTCCCATGTCTGTATCCTATCAAGGATAGAGACAGGCTCCAGCCATACCATTCAAGGAATTTCATTGGATAAGTTTTGCCAAATTGGAGGTTGTTAGAACTGGACAATCTAGCATTTTTGACAACTCAGCCCTCATATCAACAGACAGTTCTTTCGAGCTGGGTGCAACACTACCAACTTGCCAGATAGTGGGAACATGGGAATCCAGAACACCAATCATTGCATTTCAACATACTCGAGATGTAAGCGGTTCTCAATGCGCTGTAAGAGCATATTCATCAGACTGTCACAAATCAAACAGTTTTGACCAAATGCGACAATTGGTGGTTTCATACATGTACATGTACATCAACTCAGGCTCAGCTATATCATCTATCCTGGGAACTGTTACAATGGTGCATGCTGAACAACCCATCTGCCCAAAACTACATATTTGTTGAATTACATTGACAACTTCACTGTAGTTAAAGAGCACATAGCTTTAAACCATTCAAACTATACTGTATGTATGTCAATGTCACTAAAAATGGGACCACCTCAAAACAGCACTCCGATTCCATGCCCTGTTGATCGTGACGATATTGTCCCTTTAACTTTAAGACAGTATAGGGGCCTTCTGTAAAGAGGGTGGCACTAACCATTCCTTTACCACTGTGATGGCACACAAATACTGGTTGTAACTCTAATGTGTTTACGACAATGGGTCATTTTGGCCTCTGCTGCTTTGTAAAAATCTGCTCCACAAGTTCCAGTATGCAGCTTCCACATGCAGTTCATGATCCTTGCTTGCCACTGTACATTAATGTCAGTATCACTGGCATAATACAGCCTAGTGAATGACACAGCCTTTGGCAATCAATTATCCCAAATTCTGATACTGGGCTCGATTTCACAAAGCACTAAGATTCATCTTAAGATGAGTTGTTAGTATTACCATAGTGATTTGTATTGTGACATCACACTTTGCTAAGCAATTAAGATTGATACACAGTTAAGATCAATCTTAGCTCTTTGTGAAATCGGCCCCAGTCCAGGTAAGCTAGCTGCTGCTTCAGAATAATTGCTTTGATGCTTACCAGCATGTTCATTACACTACTAATGTCGATGATGGTGTCTGTACTGTATATCCTCAAACCCTGGTCCAATTTGTAGATGCACCCACTGATTTCACTTGGTTATTAAGACATTCATGAACTCACCCTTTCTTTACCCATTAATGAGAGATTTATTTTACAACTTGAACGTTGTAGATATCATTTAATATTGAAATATCACCAGTCTGCACAGCAATAGGTTATTTCCTTGATAAATTAATTTTCTGAACAATAACATACAAATTATGTTCACTTACATTTGTAACAGCTTCATTTATGAAGACATCCTGAATCAGATTAATATCGACAAAACTGCTCTGAATTCTACCCATGTTATTGGTCATTTTTATTTGCAATCCAATTGATTTTAAGACCAATATGCCTTCTGAAATAAAAAAAGAATTAAATTATGTAAAGTAATTCCTATTGTTTCTCTCTTGTCTTTTGATTCCCTTTGTTGTTTGACTAACTTGTTTCGGCATCTCCCATTTGATGTACATGTTTTTCAACCGAGGACATTTGCAAACAATAACTGCAATCAAGGACCCATTGTTCCCTTTTGTTTTAAATCCTCGGTTTACACCATAAACAAATGCACCCAGACATACAGTAGGAAGGAAACATTGTGGTCTTCCATTTCAAAATGAGTTTGCACATTGCACAATTTCATTTCATGGCATACCTTGTATGATTTAAATGAATTACATTTTTTGCGCAAAGTGATTTAAGGGAAGGTACAACATGAGTATTTCATAATGTATGTTCATAACAACTTTCTAGTTTTCATGAAATTTATTATAAAACTAACAACCAAAAACATATTTTTATGTGTTCATGTTTTGGTAACGTTTTGCTACATTTACCAACGTAAGTTTTACCAGAAGTCTATTACCTACAATGTATGTATATGAAATGTGCCACTCGTGTACTAATCTAGTCGAGTCCACAGCACACAAACTGTAGTACTCCAAGAACAACGGATCCAGGCCATTCATAATGTATTTTTCCACAGACTGACGCAAAAAGCAGTTCAGTCTGGGGGACTTACCCGGTGTTTATCGCATTCGCCCATTGTTCACCCACAGATGGTTCGTCTAGGCAGGGGGAGCAGAACCCATAACCAAGCTCGTTCCATGTGCGCAGATTTGGAGTACAATGCTGTGGTATGGATTACAGCAAGCTGGTACACTTCATGTAGGTAATAGTTTTCTGGTTTTAGATTTTTGTTTGTTTTTGATAATTTGTGAGTTTAATAATCTGGTGATTACCAATGTTGAACCTTCCATTTAAAACAATAATTAACACACCTGTCAACTGCCCTACACATTTCACAATTTATGTAAATCAAAGATTGCCGGCCTTGCCCAATGATGATGGGCAGGCTAGAATCATATGTTGCAGCAGGAACTTTCAGTTGAGTAGATTAATTAAACTGTTGATTGATTAAATTTTTGCCTTTTAACAAACAAACATTTGTTGTTAAAAACTGAAATATACATAACAGCAAAAAAAACGTCACCCCCTAAATTTTGTTAAGTAATTATATTATTAAACATAATAAATATACAATGTTGTGGGATGGTTGGCTGCTAGGTCAACCAAATTTGCCACATTGTGTTCGTGTTACACTCCATACTCATAATATTCTTCATTAAACAAATTATATTAATTATAAAATGAAAATAAATATTTTTAGGGGTGACGTTTCTTTTGCTGTTATGTTAAAAGTACCTGGAATTGAAACGATTGTCTCAAGTAACTGTAATACACACATGTATACTATATATTGTATGTACAAATGTACATTGTACAAGTGATAGTTATATCAATAATTTGGCCAACAAGGGAAGGAGACTTCCTAAAAAGTATGAACCAAAATACACGACCAAATGGAAAACAGATTTTGGCCAGTATATTTTGGGCATTTTTTATATGATACTAGACTAGACATGCATTACAAAATTATATGTTTACCTTGTTGACTTGAGTAACAGATACAATAATGTGGCAATAAAGATGCAGGCATCAGCAACAAGAACAGCAAAATAGGGTACTGAAATTAAAATTGAAAATAATATCAATGGCACCGTTGATTCCAATCTACATGTAGTGTACGATAATGTAATTGACAAAACACACATACATATTGTACATTGGTATGCACATTCAGTGGTGTACATTATGTTATGCTTTTAGAATATTGTCTTTATAAATGGCTGGTTAGTTGGTTGGTTCAGTTAGTGAAGTTTGAGCAGATCCAAAGAAAGGAACGGATCTTACTTTAAGATTTTCAGTATTTTGTATTAAATTATCATTTAATACCAATAGCAAACATAAAAAAGGGTTGAATTTAGAGGTGGACGATATCACGATAATATCGTAATGATGATATTCAAAAAATTATCAGCTACATGTAAATCGGTTATGGTTTTGAAGATATCTAAATATTGCCATATTGACGATATTCAAAAAATATCACTGATATTCCAAAAATGTAGCCGATATCAAATTTATATCGCTCTTTTTAGTTAAAATATTCCCGGAGTGATTAATTGTGTCCCAATTTCATGTCATTATATGGTTGTGCCAAAATCACGACACGGCACCGCTCATGTTTTCAGGAACATACCATTATGAAAATGCCATCATTTGAATGGGGAAACATTATGAATGGGTCAATCAACAAGTACTCGGCTCGTTTTGGAGCGATTCAACTGCATTTTTGATAATTTTCAGAACCTATGCAACTTCCCTGTATAACTTGCATGTACAGGTAAAAGTAGTTCACATTTCGGTGTCCAATGTCATTAACCCTCCTACAATCAGTGCAATTTTTGAAACAACCCATCCAGGCCACTCCAAGCCATTAGCTGTTGCTGGTGGCCTCCTATGGTTACCCTTCTGTGCACTGTCACACCACTGAGATTGCAGGGTAAGATGGTCTCCCATTGATACATTGTAGGCCATACTAATATGTTCAAACATTTACAGAGGCCTTGGGTGGCACACAGTTGATTTTGTAAGATTACTTGGAAAGGACAGCAGGCTTGTACATGTATGTACTGAAGGTTGCTAAAGAACAGAATTTAGTGGATGGGAGTGGCCCCCATGTGTAGGAGGGCTAATGTACATGTATGACACACACATTTTTTCATGTATCCTCAATTTACCCTAAATGACGCACCTAAGGTTATATAATCAACTGGACGGTAACTTACAAATGAAATTAGCAGTTTGGTGTTTCAGTTTGTTTCAGTGAAGGATTCTCTTGTAAAATGCGGAATTTCAATGCGGAATTTCAATACGCGTGGACGTCTTGAGCGCTGTTTTTTATGACGCACAGAATTGTAGTCATCAGAAAATTTGATGTTGGTATAATGACTCACCCCAAACTGTTAAAGTTTATGGGGGCACAGAAAATGTACCCAAGAAGAAAAACAGTTGAATCATGCTTCATCTTATTCCAGATAGTTGTAAAATTGTTTTTAATCTTGAAAATAAAAATATTGTTTTCGATTTTTAAAATAAAATGGTATAATTTGGAGAAGCTCTCAAAACTTTTAATCAATATTCTTGAAAGACCAATGAAATGGAAGGGGGTTAAAAATTTTGCAAAAAGTACTTTAAAACTTTGAAATGTGTAAAAATTCTGTTAACATTTTGTCAAATAAAAGATTTCTTTTCATAACCATGATTTTAATGTTTCATTTTCTCAATAATTTTCCACTACCGTCGAAATAAACACCAACAAATTAAGTAGTCTTCGTTCGCTTCTTCTATAAGGAATGGGTCCATTTTGAAGATCAGTATTTCTTTAAAAAATCATTGCAAATGCAAAGCATTCATATATTTTGGTTTCCACAGACAACAGCTTGTTGACGGCATAGAACAATAAAATCACAGATGTTCGTGAAAAAAATTGAGATCATGTAAATCTCTTACTATTTGTATCTAGTAAAATCAGTGGTTAAACAACTTTTTCTACTTTCACAAGCACTAACTTTCCAGTAAATCATACAATTTCACTATAATTTTTATTTCTGTAACAAGCGCGACTTAGATAAGTTTATGCAACCAGTAATACGCCATAATTTTGTAAGTTTTCCGAGAAATGCTAAGCCAAAAGTAGGTGCATCATTTCACGAGTGCGGCGAATTACATACACATTGACGATATTTAAAAAATCTGTGTATTGAGACGATATTGATAATATCATATACATGTATCGCCGATATCATGGCCGTTGATAATCGACTATCAAAAAATTTAAATATCGTCACCCCTAGTTGAATTCCAATACAATTAAAAACATTTTCATAATTTCAAATGTTAATAAAGTCTTGAGCCACTGGTTGGCTTCAAAACTATTCAATAGTTTTTTTTTTCTCTTTTGGTCAAATGTATTTAAATGCATCCATATCCCATACATAATTTTAATGAAGACGAATGTCCAGAAAGCAAATTAGTCTGTGGGCTGGAGGGGTCTTCTGTGCAACACCCCCCCCCCCCCTCCCCAATAACCCACCACCACCTTTGGATGTCCTTCACATGACGTCAAGATGATGTCATTAGTTATCATGGAAACTACCTCTAGAGGGTGCTGTACTTGGATGCATAAGCTATGCCCGTGTCGTCCTGTGCCGGTTTGTGTCCGGTTTGTGTCCGGTTTGTGTCCGGTTTGTGTCCGGTTTGTGTCCGGTTTGTGTCCGGCTTGTGCCCGCTTGTGCCAGCTTGTGCCAGCTTGTGCCAGCTTGTGCCAGCTTGTGCCAGCTTGTGCCAGCTTGTGCCAGCTTGTGCCAGCTTGTGCCAGCTTGTGCCAGCTTGTGCCAGCTTGTGCCAGCTTGTGCCAGCTTGTGCCAGCTTGTGCCAGCTTGTGCCAGCTTGTGCCAGCTTGTGCCAGCTTGTGCCAGCTTGTGCCAGCTTGTGCTGTATGGCCAGAACTAGTGCCAGTGCCATCCTATGCACTTTCAATATAGTTTTGTTTACATTTCTGCTGAATTCTGCTCTTCTGTGTGGTGCAGTAGCAAACATAATCCTGTGGTGGACAGGAGCCGGAACAATACCCTGCTCATCACAGGGTGCCTTCGACCCACCCCTAGAAGAGATATACTTACAGAGCCCCACAGGCAAGCTGCAGGGAATCCACTAAGCAGTGAATGGAACATCTGCGGATGAAATACAGTACATTCATGTTTGGAGAGAACCATATATAGCCCATGTGAACCCTTTCAAGACGGTTGATGATTTCCTGTGCCTAAAACCAGGCCAGAGTGACCTTCCACTGGATAACCCTTCCCGAAAATAAAACGTGTGTCACTGAGTTTGGAAGAATTGCTGACAGGCAGATGCCTTGGCTCATACATCACAGCAGTCCTCATGTTAGGGGAAGCCACATTTCGGGATGGGATGCGGAACAAGTGCCACAGTGCTGGCCTATCTAACACTGTTGTAATGTCTGACTTTGTGAGGATACTGCATCCTTTCAGGGGTCCCTTTCAGGAAGTTTCATAACTCCAACATATTGATTTCGTGCTCCTATACAACCTGGATCCACAATGAGGCTACCTTGAAAAGGTGGATGTAGCTTCCTTGTAAATGTTGACTCACCATCCCAAACAGGAAGCTTTTTCTTACAGATAAGGACTTAGTCAGCAATGACCAGTACAAGTATTACAACACAGAAGAGGTTTCCATTGAAACCAATGATGTCATTTTGACAACATACATGTATACATGAACATTAAATGTACCAAATTTTATGAATGTAATTGTAAGTCAAAGCATGCTGGAATAATGGAGGTTTGTTTAACCAGTTCGCGTCGGAGGCCGTGTATACACGCAATTTTTTTTTGCACCACGGATCGGAGAGCGTCTAAACACGCCAAAGGAAACTCCGGAATATTTGTATGCATGCTCGGTTGACGTGGCAACGAGCTGAGGGTACAGTAACATGCTCGGTAGACGTAGCCACGCGCTGTGGAAGCTTCCATTAACGTGTTTGTGTGGGGAAAAGAAACCGCACAGGGGCCCAGAAAAACTTTTTTATTCCCGACGCGAACTGGTTAATCCCTCCCACTCCATATGATAAAGATTCTTAGCTGAACAAGGGGCTTTAACTTTGATCTCCAGAGACAACATAAACCTACATTTTCTAATTTATCCTTTGTTTTTTCTTACACTAGAGTCAACATATATATCCAGTTAAAAATTAATGATACATTATCCCTATAGTGTACTACATGTACCATGGCTAAAAATAAGAAATACTTTTAACCATTTATTCATTTGCGCATAATCTTCATCCAAATACAGCGCCCTCTAGAGGTAGTTTCCATTGCAACCAATGATGTCATTCTGGCAACATATAAATTAACGTTTTATTAATGTAAGTCAAAGCATGCCGGAGTAATTGAGGTTTGTGTAATCCCCTCCCACCCCATATGCTAAGGATTCCTAGCTGAATTTGACATGATAGGGGCTTCAACAATGAGCTCCAGAGATCCCTTAACAAAATATTTTCAAATTTATCTTTCGTTTTTCTTTACATTACAGATGACACATCCTTGCCAAGTAAAACATGAATAAGTCTTTATCCCCATAGTGATAACTAGTGTACTACAAGTGCTAAAAATATGAAATAATTGATCCATTAATTCATGTGT
The DNA here is from genome assembly GCA_029582265.1 of Zoroaster sp. YZ-2022. Taxonomy (NCBI): domain Eukaryota; kingdom Metazoa; phylum Echinodermata; class Asteroidea; order Forcipulatida; family Zoroasteridae; genus Zoroaster; species Zoroaster sp. YZ-2022. The sequence goes on along the minus strand of CM055821.1, from coordinate 11,119,212 downwards.
GCATGATATGCATCCAAGTGCAGCGCCCTCTAGAAGTAGTTTCCATGGCAACCAATGACATCATCTTGACGACATGTGAATGAACATTTATTATGCCAAGTTTGATTAATGTAGGTCAAAGAATGTTCGAGAAATAAAGGTTTATTCAATATGTAGTGATGTGGACGTCCAACTATTGCTTAATACAATGTACATGGGGGCTAAAAAAGTACCCCCAGAGATAGAAAATCCAAAAAAACTTCTAAGTTAGGCATTAACCCTAACTCCCTAGGCCCATTTGCTTACACATAACCTGAATCCTCCAAAATCCTTCAGTTGTAAAGCAAGCACATGAAATGTATGCATACATGTGTTTCTAATATGTGATACATGTACATGTACATGGCCAGGGGACCCTCCCTGCATGCATGGAGCAATAAACAGTGTCCACTGACCTTGCAATCACTACAATAAACATGGATGTACATGTACCACGGAAAGGCAAGTATGCCTAATAACCTCAATCCTCCAAAATCCTTCACTTTAGCAAAGAGCATACTGTACGTAACCTCAATCTTAAATTGGAGGATTTGGGAAGGTTAGGGTTAACATAAACAAACAAACATTAAACAAACATTATGCCATTTAAGGCATAAATTAATATAAAAAATTGTTCTTGGTGGCAACAATAAAAATTAATGACTTTTAATGAGATACATTTCTGAAAATCCCAATAATTAAAATATGCATAATATATGTGCAATTATAGCGCCCTCTAGCGGTCATCATAATATTATGAGATTATATATATATATATATATATATATATATATATATATATATATATATATATATATATATATATATATATATATATATATACATGTATATATATATATATATATATATAGGTGTCCCCATAAAAAGTATACCGAGATAAAATTACTGTAATGGCAAAACTACTTTATATATGGGAAAGAGAAATATATCTCTAGAAAGGGCAGAATGTCCTCTTTGCAATGGTATACAGCTTGTGATGTTATTGACACAGATGAGTGAACAAATTAGACAGATGTTAAGGGTACTGAAAGCAGGACTGTGACAAGTTTGCATATTTGAATAACAAAGGTCCAAAAAGCATTTTAAAAACCAGCACATTAAACATTTGAGGTAACAAGCGAAAACAAAGCAGAGAACAATGTTTTAGGTACATTCCTTGTTTTCAAGAATGTGTTGAAAAAACAAAGGCATTTGGTATTCTGCACACTTGCATGGTTGAGATTTGTTATTCAAATATGCAAACTTGTCACAGTCCTGCTTTCAGTACCCTTAACATCTGTCTAATTTGTTCACTCATCTGTGTCAATAACATCACAAGTTGTATACCATTGCAAAGAGGACATTCTGCCCTTTCTAGAGATATATTTCTCTTTCCCATATATAAAGTAGTTTTGCCATTACAGTAATTTTTATCTCGGTATACTTTTTATGGGGACACCCTGTATATATATATAAACGGTTCGCGAGCAAAGAAAAATTGGCTGATGCCGGACTCGAACCCGCGACCTCTCGAATACCAGACGAGCGCTCTACCAACTGAGCTAACCAGCCCCTATGTTGGTGGGCGGTCCACTTATGCCAATTATCTATTGCTCTATGGGGCCAGGTCATATATATATATGTTTACTTGTTCGGACATAGGGCGACCGACTTCTATAGAAATTGCTATTTCTCTGCGTTAAGGCGACCGTTGCCGGTCGCCTTAACGCTCAGCTACCCTTTAAAGTCATAATTTTGTCATAAAGTCTAAAAATCATCGCTTCCTTAGCCTCTAATTAGTGTAAACATCTTATTTCCAGAGTTTTGGACGGTTGGAGGATATATAAAAAAAGGGAAAGGTAAGAGGGAATTTTGTGCACGTTTCTATGGAGCGGTCGCCCTATAGGTGAAAAGAGAGTTATATATATACATATATTATATATACATACATACATATATATATATATATATATATATATATATATATATATATATGGGGATGCTGCGTAGCACTGTAGAACTTAGAAAATGTGAATAGTAAAGGTGAAACAGTGCTCACCGGATAGTTATACCCGAGCTTTCGGTGCGATGCACCTTCATCAGGGGAATTAAGGCTTGTTGTGATGAACCGCGGGTAGAACAAACGCGGTGAACTCCACGTTCATCCCGTCAGGGTGGAGCGTGCCAAGTTTGAACATCACACGCTGTTCTAAAGATCGCCGCTGAGTATCTGACGATGCCGTGGAAACAACGCAGACGCTCATGTCCTTTGTGGAGTGTGATGGCGCGCTAAAATGTTGGGCGACAGCCAGACCAGGTTGTTTCAACCGAACGCTACATTGGCGAAACTAAGCACCGTCTGGCCGACCGTTTCACGGAGCATCTCCGTAGCGTTCGGTTGAAACAACCTGGTCTGGCTGTCGCCCAACACTTCAGCGCGCCATCACACTCCACAAAGGACATGAGCGTCTGCGTTGTTTCCACGGCATCGTCAGATACTCAGCGCCGATCTTTAGAACAGCGTGTGATGCTCAAACTTGGCACGCTCCACCCTGACGGGATGAACGTGAGTTCACCGCGCTTGTTCTACCCGCTGTTCATCACAACAAGCCTTAATTCCCTGATGAAGGTGCATCGCACCGAAAGCTCGGGTATAACTATCCGGTGAGCACTGTTTCACCTTTACTATTCACATTTTCTATATATATATATATACATGTATATATATACATGTATACATATATATATATAGTGTTCCACCATCAAATGACAAGGATCTGTGTGTTATATAAGAAATTTACAGCATTTGTAAGACTCTGTAAAACATTTAAAGGCACCTGTCTAGATGTAAACAAGAAAATGTTCAAATAGATATAAAAGCAAGTGTGAGTCACTGCTGAATATGCAGAGCCCAAATGCTACCAAGGCCCTTAAGCGGGCCCAAGATCTACACCTTACAATGTAAATGCATATTGCATCAGCTTCACACACATGCTAGTTGGATATTTGGCCAACATTTTTGGACACCCTATTTTTCAATAGTATCATCAGTCCAAAATCAAACTGAGTACTATCTTTTTGTTTTTATGTAGACACCCATGGACAGGAAAATATGTTGGATCCTGTGGCTGAATATTTGGGATTAAAAGCAAGTAAACATTGTGATAAAATGTCTGTAGATGCATTCATACTTGGTGTCAGTGTAAGAATCAAGAAAGTAACCAGTGAACATATTTCAGCTTATTTATTGTGTCGTTAAGGGAAACATTTGTTGAAATTGAAAATTCAGTTAGGAAATTATTTTATTAAAATAACAACACTTCAGACAGAAAGATTTCAATGGATGTTTAATACACAATTAGTGAGTTTATGTTGTTTATAAGCACCATCGATATTACTAGATTATTCGATATTGTTTTGATATCGATATCGCCGATAGCAATTTTTTAATCATATCGAAAATTTCGATATTGAGGAATGATTTCGAAAATATCAAAATGCGTCAGATTATCGTCAAAATAAATCTCCCATTTGTGCTTTTACTTGGTGTTTAACGTTTGCTGCATAATAGAATAAAAATCGGCGCAAATTGTATTCGTGAGTGAGAATAAAAACATCGCGCAAATGCCGAGCTGCGACGCTTTGTGCTCTGCCCTTATATATTTTCCTACATTCTCTCGCCAGTGACGCCCAGTGCTGTAATTGATGAAAATAATCAAGATGCCGAGCAACAACATGCCAGTGGATAGGTAAGGCCTACCTCCATGACCTCCCCCACTAAATCCGCTGATGAAAGTATGCCTGAATCGGATATCCATGTGCATGTACACAAAACGTGGGTGAAATTTCATGTCATTTCAATTTTCCTCATTTTTTGTGTAAAATTTTCCCAGGTCTTTGAAAAAAAAATGCCCAAATAAAATCTCAGCTCCGAAAAAGCCTTTCCAGAGAATGATTGATCACATGTAGCTGCATTGTTCAAATTGATACAATGCATCTCTTGTTTGTTACAAAGTATCTATTTCGGGTTCAGCTGAAGGCCAAATTGAGTGTTCTTTGCTGAAGAATAGTGATATCGCAACCAATGAAATGAGCCAGTTCCCGGCAAATAAATACACCATTGGTTGCTTTCATCACGGACCATTTATGCTTTCATGAATATGACGTTCCTTCCACCGCAACTGGAGTGACTGAGCCACAGGTGCATGTCACATTCCAACTAGCCTAGAAATACCGTTGCTAGGGAGGTTCCCCTGTGATGTCCGGGAATGCCGGTTGCGTAGCCAGAAATCTTGTATGGGAGAGAGAGCTTGTGACTATTTTCTCACAGCCTGCAGGAAACTAGTAGCTCAAAAATGCTGCCGCTATTTGTGAAGGCATAGTTTGTCATATTGGATGCAGTTTCCATTTCCGTTAAATAAGAGGTTTTTTTTTTTTTTTTTTGTTGTTGTTGAATTTATGGTCTTTAACTTTTACATGGGATAATCGATATATCGAATATACTCGATATTGGATTTCCGATATATCGATTATTGAAAATTTTGATATCGAAGTTGTTTAGATGACCAAATGAGTACAGTGGCTTTAATTTCTGTATAAGGCAGAAGGCATTAATTAATTAATCATAAAACAAGTACAATTACCAGCCAAAAATAATCACATGCAATTCACCAATACCACATAGAATTGTAGTAAATTGTATAAAAATCATACCTTCTGAAATTCCTGTAGATGACAGAGTACCATGAAAGAAGCAATGAAGATAATTAGTTTCTTAGAGTGGCATCTAATAAGCGCAGCCAACTCTCCCCAGCTCAGGCAACTACTGTTTCCATGTCTAGGATGAATCCAACACTTTGTCTTGTTGCCATTTAATATACAATACCGATGACGATCTTTTCTTCTGCAATACATTTCATCCACTGCAGAACAACATGTTCCTGTCAAGTATCCACTCATTATGTTCAACTTTTTATCTAAAAAAAAGAAAGATAATTTTGAAGCCATAAATACACTATTGGTATTATTTTGGTAGTTTATTCATCTGACCATGTAATGTACAAAGACTTCTACTTAAAATCAGTGAGATTTAGTTTCACAAATAGTGACTTGGACTCCAATATTAACCATTATTCAAACCCAGCAAAGGCTAGCTACAATACTAAAATTATACATTCCTTTGTACAGCATTTAACATGGCCTCAAGCTCTAGCCAAGCTAATGCAACTAAATGTACATGTTGGTTCAGGTAGTTATAAATGTACATTGTATACATGTATATACATTAGGGGTGACAATATTTTTGATATTCGATAATCACTGACCATGATATCGTCTCAATACCCCGATTTTTTACATACATGGCAAAAATGTATGTAGCGTACATTAACCCTAACCACCCCATATCCTGCAAAATCCTCCAAGGGGCACTTTTTGGGAAAAATTCAGCAGTGTTGGAAACTGGTACATGTACTTTCATCTCTTCAAATGGGACAAAATTACTACCTGGCAAGAAGTACACATGCCATTAGTGCTGACTATGAAAGATCAACGAAAATGCATGGTGTATTTTAAAGATAAGGGCATGTATTTTGGAGAATTCAGGAAAGTTACTCAGCAGAATACCTGGGGGTTAGGGTTAACCCTTTCGATCCCACGGGCTCTAAAAAGAGCCTTTGTTGTGATACGCTTCGATCCCGTGGGCTCTAAAAGGTGCCGGGAATCGGCATGCCCTTGACAACCACGGCTACTTAATTCACCACCTGAAAATGCTTGAGTGGTTTTTGGGGTTGGCGCCCTCCATTGACAGGAATGACGTGTATAAAAGTTTATGAAAAGAAAAGTGTGTCACTTTTCCCGGTGCATGCTAGCATCCACTCGCTTCCACAACGGTCAGTTTTTTGTTGCAATCATGATGGAAACGGACATAAATGATGGCATTTTGGCTGAGATTTTGGCAGGCAGTGGCTCAGAATCAGATGACGAAGTAACGGATGACGACAGCACATTAGAAGTAAAACTTCCAGCGGAATTCGTTCAAGAGGTAGGCCTAAATCACAGTAAAAATGAATAACTAACACTAGAAACAGTTAACGTTACTCTTCCTGGCCCAATGCAAATTAATGTAATTCACTTATTTTCCTAGGCTATAGCATAAATAGTGTTACAACTGTTGGAGTTGAGGAATGTAAATTTAGAAAATGGATCCCTTTAATAGGATTGACCAAATCCCCACCCCCTGGACTGTGTCAAAAAAGTCAAGTGAAAATGTACAATTATTAGTAGTTTGTTGGGGTAATATTTGTATTCATTGAAACAGCAAGCTGATTTTGATGTATAGATATAGAAATTTTAACATCCACCCATAGCCGGTCGTGCTGTTTAGCGTCAACAGGGTGAAAATGAACTCTTAGCCTCAAGCTTCCAAAAGAATAGCCTTGTATTCGAAAGGCCCTTATAAGTCGTATTATGCAAGAAGTTGGGTGAATTCACATTCAGAATCCCACATTAAAACGAAAATTTATCAACAACGAGTTTTGGAGAGTGGATGGAAACTGCCATATTTCTTTTCTCATCACAATATTCATTTTGCGCATGACCCCCTGTGGCCTGTGCACATGCAGCAAAGTAGCATTGAGATATTGTATTTACAAAGGACCGAGATTAATCCTCCTTTGCCTTGTTTTTCTGTTGCAGCCTACCTACCAAGGTGACAGCCGGCCGAGATCAAGGAGGACGACAGGACAGTTAGATTTCCGATCCGGTTGGGAATGACGAGACCATTACGAGTGTGGGACTGTACACTTCACTGGAAATCATGGCCCCACCGGCGACTTTGCCACACTGTCGGCAGTGGAGATCTTCAAGCTATATTTTTGTCAACTCGTGTGGGATATGCTCGTCGACGAGACTAATCGCTATGCGCAGCAAACAATAGACTCAAATCCTGATCAACAATTCTCCTGGCACCCAACCAACATTCCAGAAATGATGGCATTTGTGGCACTTCTCATTGCTATGGGCATAAACAAATCCTCTCAATACAAGATGTACTGGTCGACATCTGAAGTTCTTCACATCCCATTCTACCCGTCGATCATGTCCCGTAATCGGTTCAGTCCAATTCTTCGGTTTCTCCACATCTCAAATAACCAAATTCCTCGTAGAGCCTTGGCTAAACGGGACAAACTTTCCAAAGTTCAGCCTTTGATAGAAGTCCTCGTCCCGAAGTTTCTCAACCTGTATAACCCTGTGCAGAATCTGTCTCCAGACGAGAGTATGTTGAAATTCAAGGGACGCTTAAGTTTTGTTCAGTACATGCCTAAAAAATCTATCAAACGGGGTATTAAAGGGGGACTGTCGTGGATTTAAATCAAACAGTTAAATATGTGATCGTTTTATTCTTTTATATCAGTAAAAGATCAATAAAATTTTTGTTTTGTGTTTTTATTGTTTTTGAGAGTGTTATTTTACCATTGTAAAAATGCCCCCCACTTTTACGCCCTGCACGGAGGAGCTGTTCGTGACGTCATGTCAGGAAGAGAAATTCGGCTCAAAACTCGGCTCAAAATTATCGCTGCACAAAACTATGTGAGCCGCTGGACCACTTTACTCTTGTCAGTCGAACTTTGCTCGTCCAAATACGGCGATATTTTGGGTCACTTGGGAACAGATGAAGGCTAACACCGTCTTTGGTGGTGTTGCTGCATCCTGCAGCAACACATCTTCCCGGTATTTTATTAGTTCAGGAAACAAAAATCACGGAAGAAATGAAATCGACGCTACGTGTGTGAAATGTGTGTGTGAAACGTTTGTATGTACATGTACATCATGTACACATCGGATCTTCCCGACCTTACGTCACATATCTTATGCAAATGAAGCTTCCACCATGGTGCGGGGTTGCCTCCCCCAAACACTTCAAACATTGTTTTAAAATACTTGTACTCAGAAATCAATGATTAAATAGACACAGGTGGGTCTCAAAAACAATATTTTATTACAAAACGCCTTAACTTAAGGCTTAGTAAAGGATGTCAGTCCCCCTTTAAAGCATTCTCCCTGAACGATTCCAAAACAGGATACATGTGTGCTTGGAAACTGTACACAGGAGCCGACGACACCCAAACTGTTTATGATGCAGACGTACATGCAGATTCCAAGTCAGACTGCCATCCGCCAAACCCAACAGTTGCAGGAAAAGTCGTCATTGATCTGGTCCATGGACATGAGAATAAGGGACACGTAATATATTGTGATAATTACTATACTAGTCCAGCTCTTTTAGCTAAACTTGCTAAACTAGGATTCAGATGTTGTGGAACTGTTCGTTACACTACACAGGGAATACCCCAGGCCGCAAACCCAAAAAACCATAAAATGAAGAAAGGAGATGACCCATTTTCTTTGGTGAAAGGTGGGCAATTGTGTATCGTTTGGCAAGACAAAAAATCTGTAACACTTTTAACTAATGTAGGCAACATTGATTTGTCCAAAAAGCAAATTCGGTGTAATAAGAGCACAAGTGGATTTCGTGATGTTATGAAGCCCAATTGTATTGAAGATTACAACAAAAACATGGGTGGAACTGATCTTGCCGACCAATGTTTTCAGTACTACAATCATACACACAGAAGCTTGAAATGGTGGAAAAGATTTTTTTTTCCATATGCTGAATATCTGTATTGTCAATAGCAGAGTAATATTCACCAGCATACATGTAGCAGGGAACAAAAATGTCAGTAACCTTGATTTTCATATAGGGATTGTACAGGGCTTGCTGTTGGGTTGGGAACGTAACGCAACAAGTCAGTTGAGATACCATATTCCTATTGAGTTGACAGGGCAACAGCACTATTCTGGCAAAAACCCCAATGGAAAGAAACGCGACTGCATTGTTTGCAGTAACCGCAAATTAGGCAGGCGAAAACAAAGATGATCTGTAAACAATGTACACAACCTATGTGCATACTTCCTTGCTTTGAGAAATACCACATTAATTGATTGTAAATCTGTACTATTTGCCTTCACCCCAATTCAATGTTGGGAAAGGTCGGACAAGCCGCAGATTACAGTCCAAACCAACATTGAATTGGGGGGGGGGGTGGGGGGGTGTTAGCATGGATTGTGATGTATGTACACTGAATACAAGTAAATGGTTCATTTCCAAGTAGAAAACCAAAAAAAATCCCAAAAAATCTCATCCAAGTTATTGTTTTTCACATGGAAAAGAAATCTATACATGTACCGTACTTGCATGAAATATCACCTATTTGTATTACTTTTCTTCAGTGTAAATACTGATCTAAATATTTCATTGTTTTGCTTTTACCATCAGTTTAACATACAAATATATCTGAGCCATTTAGTATGTACAGTACACATGTAAAGAAAAGTGTCTATTACTGCAGAGTGAGGGCACACTTCAATGAAATTGTGAAAAACCCACTGGTGCTGAAGTGACATTGGGCTCCTAATTACTGTGGTAAAGAAGGGTACTCTCTTACATAACTGGCTGGTAATGAAAGGATTAAACAACATTGGACACCAAAATATAAACTACTTTTACATGCAAGTACTAAAGAGAAGTTATATAAACAGTGCTGAAAATGTGGTCAAAATTTCAAATTAATCACTTCAAAACGAGCCGAGTCGGCGAGTGCTTTGGTTTTTGCCGGTCAGTATAACAAACATTTTGTGTTGTGTATGTGCGACAGCATGTCTGCGAAGCTTGCTAAAATTAGCTAGTGCGTAGTGTGGTACACCTGATGAATGTGGCATGGACGGGGAGGAATTAAGCCAGATATGTTGCCAGGCCTACTACATGTAGCTGCTTTCACAATACCACTCAAAAAAGGTCGGCCACATGCCTTCCTCTCAGTTTATGATTAAAATTATGGTATATTTTATATCTACAATCATATATCAGCCATTTGTTTGGGAATACCGTCAATATGGCGATATATCTTCAAAAACTTCACCGATTTAGCCCATAACGTTTTGAATATCGTATCGTTACGATATCATCCAGACCTACTGTCATGACTGTACATAATTAGAAACCACTTTTTCTCGTATAACCAAAAATGTAATCTTACCTGCTCATGTATGGATGATGATGGACGTGTTTCAAATTATTCCAGAATATTTGTTTAACCCTAACCCCCTAGCTATTTTGGCTAACAACCTTCCTGAATCTGCCAAAATCCAACACCATGCATTAACAGTAGTCACTACCCAACTGTACTGTTGGACACCCGGCCCCATGTAATCTGTCAGTGGTAAACAACCAAACTGAAGCTAGCCGCGTATTGAGCCAGAAATTCCAACTGCGGATTCACAAACTACCCAGCCGCGTATTCAAAAAAATTAGAATCCATGCAGTTCAAGGTGGTGAAATAAACACTCCGTATTTCAGAATGTTTCCTGTATATTTTGAACGAAATTTTATATTATCTTTATTTATCACCAAGTTTGTTCCATATTCTTAAAAATCATAACACTGGGTATACTTGAATGTACACAAAGGTAATTTGGCTTACTAATTAGTGAGTAATTAGCCGCTACAACGTAGACCTCATTATTCAGTATATACTACACAAATATTGAATAAGTTCCACTCACCCCAAACAAAATGTACCATTCATGTTTGATTAAAGTTGAACTTTTATTCAATAATCTTAAAGACCATACCACTGGGCACATTTAATTTTGGAGGTGGCAAATTTGGTTCCCTAATTAATGGTTAATTGGCTGTTAGAGTAGACGCCATTTTCTTACTCAATATGCGGTATATTGTACACATACCGACTATGATTGCACTTACCCCAAAGAAAATGTACCCTTCATGTTCAATAAATTATGAAATTTTGTTTCATAATCTTAAAGACCACACCACTGGGCACATTTAATTTTGGGGGTGGCAAATTTGGTTCACTAATTAATGGCTAATTGGCTGCTAGAATAGACGCCATTTTCTTACTCAATATGCGGTATATTGTACACATACCGACTATGATTGCACTTACCCCAAAGAAAATGTACCCTTCTTGTTCAATAAATTATGAAATTTTGTTTCATAATCTTAAAGACCACACCACTGGGCACATTTAATTTTGGAGGTGGCAAATTTGGTTCACTAATTAATGGTTAATTGGCTGCTAGACGCCATTTTCTTACTCAATATGCGGTGTATTGTACACCTACCGACTATGATTGCACTTACCCCAAAGAAAATGCACCCTTCATGTTCAATAAATTATGAAATTTTGTTTCATAATCTTAAAGACCATACCACTGGGCACACTTAATTTTGTAGGCGGCTAATTTAATTGGTTCACTAATTAATGGCTAATTGGCTGCTAGAATAGACGCCATTTTCTTACTCAATATGCGGTATATTGTAGGGCCTACACACACCGACTATGACATGCACTCACCCGAAACAAAATGTACCCTTCATGTTCAATAAATTATGAAATTTTGTTTCATAATATTAAAGACCATACTACTGGGCACACTTAATTTTGGAGGTGGCAAATTTGGTTCACTAATTAATGGCTAATTGGCTGCTAGAATAGACGCCATTTTCTTACTCAATATGCGGTATATTGTACACACACCGACTATGACATGCACTCACCCGAAACAAAATGTACCCTTCATGGTAAATAAATTATGAAATTTTGTTTCATAATCTTAAAGACCATACTACTGGGCACACTTAATTTTGGAGGCGGCTAATTTGGTTCACTAATTAATTAAGAAAATGGCGTCTATTGTAACCACCTTCCATTTTATTGGTTTTGAGTTTTGAGAGCTTCTCCAAATTATACCATTTTAATTTAAAAATGTATTAAAAAATCAATAACATGTTTGAAAGTGACTCTAAATAAACTTTTATTCCCTTTTCAATAATTGGGATTGAACATTAACTCTCTGTTTAATAATATCATCTCAAATATATATGTTTCAAAAGAAAGGTTCAGATGTGACAATATTAACTAGAGGTATTGAGTTTGTAGAAAACAATGAGTTTTCATAATATATAATTAAAATAACATAGGCCTATAATGTGCTATAAGGAATACATTAACTTCTGGTTCAGTCATCCCATATAATTTTAAATTCTTCCAACCATAAGTTCCGGTTCAATCATGTGACGTCATTCATACATCACAAAATTTTTCCTCATAATATGGGTGTCAATTGTGCCAAATTTGGTAAAATTCTGTCTGTTTACTCAAGATAGCAAAAAGTGACTTTTTAACTCTGCCGCTAGAGGGCGCTGTTAAGAGCGATGACGTCACCAAATATATTTTTGAAAAGAGCAGATCCCACTGAATAAAAAAACCCAGGACGTTTTTTCCGAATACCCTTTCAGATTTGCGTCAATTTATAAAGACCTTTTTAAACTTGAACTTCCAGTTAGAACCAGAAGTAAGGTTAGTAGGGTCATGTCTTTGTATCAAATGTCGAGTCCTCCATGTTCTGTATGAAGGAATCAAGAAATTATCTATTGCGGTTCACGAGATACAAAATATATTGCTTTAATTATAATTAATTACATAATAATTCATTAGATGACCTCACCATGACGTCACAACGTTACCTGGAACCATATGTTAAGGTCTAACTACACGTATGTGTTAAGTTTTAAGGTTTTTTGAACTCCGCAACTATGTTTTGGCTATACATTTACAGAATAGTGATTCAGAATATTTCTTCATTTAAACTTCCGTTTTCGACCGGAAGGAGAGGTCAAATTGGGGTCACATATGTGTACGAAAAATCACATAATTCAAGATCTTTCAGATGATGCAAAGACTGTGAAAATATCTTCTGTGGTTCATGATATGATTTTTTGAAATATTCAACTTCCGGTTTCGACCGGAAGGAGAGGTCAGATTGAGGTTATATATTTTTGAAAAGAGCAGATCCCACTTAACATATAAACCTAGAATGCTTTTTTCGAATACCCTTTCAGATTTGCGTCAATTTATAAAGAGATTTTTAAACTTGAACTTCCAGTTTGGACCGGAAGTAAGGGTCAACATCAACACTAAACTATCGATAACGGTCCATAATGACACAATTATTCTTCTTCGTGATCATGGCAAAATAACATTAATAGTTTGGTTCAATTTCAGAGATGGGGGCGCTGTGATCTGTGATGATGTCATGAAACATTTTTTGGAAAAGTCACTAGTCACTTTATGAATGAAGAAAAACCTTACTTTTACAAACACTACAATAATGCTTAAAATGTTTAGGCCTTAATCTTTTTATTTATTTGTGATGCGATCAAGCTAAATGAGTCGTTTGTCGACCCTCGTCAATTTTTATTTTTTTTATTCATTTGGAAAGAGCACAATCTCAGCTTTATTGCTGTAAAAAAAAACATGTTGATACCATCTTCGGTTCAAAAGTTATGGAAGTCGAAACACGAAGAGATGTTAAATAATGAAACTGAGAAAAATGGGTTTAAAGTTGAGTTGTTTATTGAGCAAAAAACATCCATGAATTAAAGCACCTTTTGTTACAAAACAAAATGGTTGTCTGACATAAATTCCCTAGCAACGAGTATTTAAAAAAAAAATGCTATTGCACATAGGTATCTCACAACATTGGCTAGTAACCTTTAACGCAAAGAAAACTAAACTACTGTCTCTTTCTCGCTCTAGGGATGATACATTTCCATCCGTTTATATGGGTCCATCAACTTTGCCTGAGGTATCAGATTTTCGCCTTCTCGGACTTGATATCTCCACGAAAGCCAGTTGGGAGAGGTATATCTCAGGCATTGCAAAGAGTGCTTCCATGCGAGTTGGTTGTCTTTATCGAGCTCAGAAGTTCTTACTTCCCGATGCTACTCTCTACCTGTATAAGACAACTATACGTCCCCTAATGGAGTACTGTTGTCACATTTGGGCCGGAGATTCTGCCTGTCATTTATCTTTATTAGATAGAGTGCAGAAGCGTATTGTTAATCTTGTTGGTGAAGAGTTGGGATCATCGTTACAACCTCTTTCTCACCGTAGGTTTGTAGCCAGCCTCTGTCTTTTCTACAGATATTTTCATGGCAAATGTGCCACCAGTGTGTCCAATCTGGTTCCTCCTATCAGGGTGTTTAAGCGTGAGACCAGGCTTTCTGCTTGTTCTCACCCGTACACTCTAGCTTTGCCGAGACTAGATGTAGAACAAAGAGCTATTCCAGCAGCTTTTTTCCACGTACTGCATCTCTTTGGAACTCCTTGCCTGGTGCATGTTTCCCTACATCCTACAATCTAGACAGTTTTAAGAGGAATATCAATTCCTACCTTCAGTCCCCCTGAGTTATTTTCATCTTCTATGTTTTCTTCTTGTAGCCCCTTACCAAGAGTGGCTTGGTAAGGGGCTACCTTGCATAAAAAATTTATTTATTACAATAGTTTAATACTAATTTTAAATAGTAATTTTAAACAAAATAAACATTTCACTAATAATTTAAATATATGGAATATTATAGTGTTACGATACTATTACTATAAATAATAGCATTATTATACGGTTCCACCATTTTTGTAAATCCATAAAATAAAATAAATTTAAAAAATTAAAAAATTAAAAAGAACACTCAGAATGATTGTTTTATCTGACAAAATATATATTTATTTTTATTATTAATATTTCATTTCAATTATATATATTTTATTTTTAAATTTTAAATCACATGTTCAGCACAAAAAAATGTTCTGACTACCGACAACACGTGCAACCCTGAAACGGAATACTTCGCGCGCTAAAATACAGCAAGTATGTGCACACATAAAACAGCCGTCGTTAAAATTGCTCGCGCGCAAGTTGTTTTCTAGACTTGATTTCAAGTCTGAGATCGCGGTTATTTTTGTCTGCATCAGCCACGCAAAACGCCGTTTACCCCTACCAGTACTGGCTATCACAGCCCTAACTCGCGATCTCAGACTTGACCCTGTTGTGTTTGTGGGATATTCATGTATTCATAGCTAAAATTTACATAATAATACGGATGCTAGAGAGATGGCCAATCAGAAGGCCACAAAAACCTTGTAGGCCGCGTCTATTACTAACAGGTTACACTCGCTTAAAATTCTTTCTGTAATATTATTCGATATTAAATTTGTATAGTGCTTGGTACGTAAATAGTATTTGAAATGATAGGTAAATTTAATGAGATCTTAGAGTTGTAAAAAAACACAAAATAAAATACATAATTTCTTCTCTACAAAAAACGTCTTACCTACAGTTTAAATGGAATCGTTGAGTACATCGCCTCTTAACTGCATGTAGAAGTTTAGTTTGAATATTCATGTTATGGAAGGATTTCCGACCAATCAGATTGTTCCGTCCACTTTTGGACTAATTCGCAATAGGTTGTGTACAAACGTACCGAGAACAACATTCCCAAGTCTGTGATCGAAGGTTAATGTCGAAGGTTAATACACAAGAGGGCGCTATTTAATGCGATACTGCAGATCAGAGCCGTATTGGCTTCAGGTAGACAAAAAAACCACGATCACAGACTTGGAACCAAGTCTATTTGTTTTCCTGTTCAACATTCTTCATACATTCGAGATGGCCGTCTTCGTTGAAACCTGCACAATGCCGATCGTCTTGTAATTTTTCGGGCCTATATGTCACGAAATATAAAATGTAAGTAAAATCACCATTTTTTTGGGCGCCTAGATAGTTAAATATGTAAGTAACGTATCTAGTTTGTCAAAATAGTCGCAAATATCGTCAATTTCAGCGCCTGGAATTTCGAAAAACCGCCGTTAGCGGAATGAGACAAACCTGTGGCTAAGGATACAGGTCCGTGCCACACTGGTGGGGCAAGTTAAGGTCTAACTATCAGTATCAGTAGGGGCGCACGGAGACTCGGTGCACCCCGATCCGCGGATGTCTCCCGATACGGAGAGGACATTTTTTTTCAGGAGGCAAATTGGCCTCGGTGAGTTTGAATTGGCCTACTTACACACAATAAACTGATTCTTTGTCAAAATACCTTCAAATCCACCGTTTACTTCAAAATTCCACCGTCTACTTTTCAAGTTACAGGCCGCCGAAGTTCATGCCGCTGTGCGTGAAGCGAAGTCACCGCACTCCATTAGCCACTGTATACCGATACTATAATATCGAATAATAGTGTCGACATTAATGCATTAGTAGTATGTATACAGCAAATGGACCTGCGTTGTGGCGGAGCGGTGGTGCATTGTGGTGCATTGCCATTACAAACTGCACAAAATCACTGCACACAAACTGCACACAAACTGCACACAAACTGCATCTGTGGTGGAGGAGCACCATAATTTTTTTTTTGCTTGGCCACAATTTTTTTTCTTCTTCCATTTTTTTTTGTTATGACGTCATTTCGGCCAAGTAAAAATAAAATTGTGTTACCACTGCTCCACCTCCACAGTGTGCAGTTTGTCTGCAGTGATTTTGTGCAGTTTGTAATGGCAATGCACCACAATGCACCACCGCTCCGCCACAACGCAGGTCCATTTGCTGTATACATGATTGAAATTTTTCATGATTGAAAAAAAAAATTCAATTTTTTATTAATTTTTTTTGATGGCCAACATTGAATTTTTTTTATGACGTCATGTCAGTATTTATTTATTTATTTATTTATTTATTTATTTTTTGGGCATTGGTTTCCCTCCTCACAAAATACTGCACACTACTCCCTCTAATCCCTCCTTAACTCCACCACAAAGCAGGTCAATTTGCTGCATACGTGATTGAAATCCTCCCTGGCGCGCGCGGGCACGTCTGAGCTGGGCGCGCGCGTGACATCCCACCTCCATCTCCACCACAAACCGGCTTGTAATGCTGCACACATAAACTGCACACAAAATACATGGGCGCGCGCGCGCCGGGCGCGCGCGTGTTGACTCCCTCCACACAAAACTGCACACAAAATACTTGCCTCCTTCATCTATCTAATATATACATATTACATATATACATATATATGGAGGTGTGCAGTTTGTGTGGTGGAGGAGAGTATAACGCAGCATGCATATTGATATTCGTCTGTCTTGGTCGTTTCTCATCAAATTGGAAATGTGCCAAATTGGAGCGTATAAGACATGTAGTGTCTTAAAATAGAATGGACATCGTTGATTGATTGAATGTTTATGCATTGTTTATGGAGCAACCACACACTCTTTGTGATTGGTTGTTTCGGCGACGCGAAGGATGGTAGAGTATAAAAGACGGAAATATTTGTTAAATATAATTTTAACACCAACAACAATCTTTGACATCAATATATTTACAGATGGTTTTTTATATTGGTTTTAAATTAGAAAACATTTGATAAACTGAAAAAGCGCATGAGTCTACTCATTGACTCATTGAGTCTACTCATTGAGTCTTTACTCATTGAATCTTTACTCATTGAGTCATTGAGTCTACTCAATGACTCAATGAGTCTACTCATTGAGTCTTTACTCATTGAATCTTTACTCATTGAGTCATTGAGTCTACTCAATGACTCATTGAGTCTACTCATTGAGTCTTTACTCATTGAATCTTTACTCATTGAGTCATTGAGTCTACTCAATGACTCAATGAGTCTACTCATCTTTACTCATTGAGTCATTGAGTCTACTCATTGACTCATTGAGTCTACTCATTGAGTCTTTACTCATTGAATCTTTACTCATTGAGTCATTGAGTCTACTCAATGACTCAATGAGTCTACTCCATGAGTCTTGACTCATTGAATCTTTACTCATCGAGTCATTGAGTCTACTCAATGACTCAATGAGTCTACTCATCTTTACTCATTGAGTCATTGAGTTCACTCATTGACTCATTGAGTCTACTCATTGAGTCTTTACTCATTGAATCTTTACTCATTGAGTCATTGAGTCGACTCAATGACTCAATGAGTCTACTCATTGAGTCTTTACTCATTGAATCTTTACTCATTGAGTCATTGAGTCTACTCAATGACTCAATGAGTAAAGATTACTCATTGAGTCTTTACTCATTGAGACTTTACTCATTGAGTCTTTACTCATTGAGTCTTTACTCATTGAGTCTTTACTCATTGAGTCTTTACTCATTGAGTCTTTACTCATTGAGTCTTTACTCATTGAATCTTTACTCATTTTGATGGAAACCAAAAAAGTAATAAATACAATGCTTACCCCTTGTGATTTTGATGGAAACCAAAAAAATATATATAAATACAATGCTTACCCCTTGTGATTTTGAGAAAAAATTAAAATATATAAATGTGGATACGGTTGTCTCAATGCTACATATTTGCTTCTTAAATATATGGTTTGGATAATTTTGAAATCGAACATCCGAGTAAAGACTCAATGAGTAAAGACTCAATGAGTAAAGACTCAATGAGTAAAGACTCAATGAGTAATCTTTACTCATTGAGTCATTGAGTAGACTCAATGACTCAATGAGTAAAGATTCAATGAGTAAAGACTCAATGAGTAGACTCATTGAGTCATTGAGTCGACTCAATGACTCAATGAGTAAAGATTCAATGAGTAAAGACTCAATGAGTAGACTCAATGAGTCAATGAGTAGACTCAATGACTCAATGAGTAAAGATGAGTAGACTCATTGAGTCATTGAGTAGACTCAATGACTGAGTAGACTCAATGACTCAATGAGTAAAGATTCAATGAGTAAAGACTCAATGAGTAGACTCATTGAGTCATTGAGTAGACTCAATGACTCAATGAGTAAAGATTCAATGAGTCAAGACTCAATGAGTAGACTCAATGAGTCAATGAGTAGACTCAATGACTCAATGAGTAAAGATGAGTAGACTCATTGAGTCATTGAGTAGACTCAATGACTCAATGAGTAAAGATTCAATGAGTAAAGACTCAATGAGTAGACTCAATGAGTCAATGAGTGGACTCAATGACTCAATGAGTAAAGATTCAATGAGTAAAGACTCAATGAGTAGACTCATTGAGTCATTGAGTAGACTCAATGACTCAATGAGTAAAGATTCAATGAGTAAAGACTCAATGAGTAGACTCAATGAGTCAATGAGTAGACTCATGCGCTTTTTCAGTTTATCAAATGTTTTCTAATTTAAACCAATATAAACCATCTGTAAATATATTGATGTCAAAGATTGTTGTTGGTGTTAAAATTATATTTAACAAATATTTCCGTCTTTTATACTTCACCATCCTTCATGTCGCCGAAACAACCAATCACAAAGAGTGTGTGGTTGCTCCATAAACAATGCATAAACATTCAATCAATCAACGATGTCCATTCTATTTTAAGACACTACATGTCTTATACGCTCCAATTTGGCACATTTCCAATTTGATGAGAAACGACCAAGGCAGACGAATATCAATATGCATGCTGCGCTTGCGCACTACTCCCTCCACCACACAAACTGCACACCTCCATATATGTATATGTAATATGTATATATTAGATAGATGAAGGAGGCAAGTATTTTGTGTGCAGTTTTGTGTGGAGAGTCAACACGCGCGCGCGCGCGCCCATGTATTTTGTGTGCAGTTTATGTGTGCAGCATTACAAGCCGGTTTGTGGTGGAGATGGAGGTGGGATGTCACGCGCGCGCCCAGACGTGCCCGCGCGCGCCAGGGAGGATTTCAATCACGTATGCAGCAAATTGACCTGCTTTGTGGTGGAGTTAAGGAGGGATTAGAGGGAGTAGTGTGCAGTATTTTGTGAGGAGGGAAACCAATGCCCAAAAAATAAATAAATAAATAAATAAATAAATAAATACTGACATGACGTCATAAAAAAAATTCAATGTTGGCCATCAAAAAAAATAAATAAAAAATTGAAAAAAAAATTTCAATCATGAAAAATTTCAATCATGTATACAGCAAATGGACCTGCGTTGTGGCGGAGCGGTGGTGCATTGTGGTGCATTGCCATTACAAACTGCACAAAATCACTGCAGACAAACTGCACACTGTGGAGGTGGAGCAGTGGTAACACAATTTTTTTTTACTTGGCCGAAATGACGTCATAAAAAAAAAAAATGGAAGAAGAAAAAAATTGTGGCCAAGCAAAAAAAAAATTATGGTGCTCCTCCACCACAGATGCAGTTTGTGTGCAGTTTGTGTGCAGTTTGTGTGCAGTGATTTTGTGCAGTTTGTAATGGCAATGCACCACAATGCACCACCGCTCCGCCACAACGCAGGTCCATTTGCTGTATACATACTACTTGCATTACAGTTGAAGTACCTTTATAATATACCGATACCGCATATTTCAATACCAACTGCAATGTACACGTATTTATGCTACCCATATTTTGACATGCCTACACGATGTTTGGGCAAAAAATATGAATGAAAATCAGACACTTGAAGACTTCTATTGACATTTGTATGTCTAATATTCATAATTTAAAAAATAAATAAATACTTTGTTTTCACCAACTTTAAAAGTTTATTAGCATAATCCATATATCCATTTTTATGTTATTCTTTTAAAATAACAGCAATTAATTTTTTATTAAAAATATATAAATAAAAATAATTTAAAAAAATTTAATTTAAAAAAAACATCACACAAGAACAACACCATCAGCATTTCTATTAATCTGGAACTTTATCAACTAATAATGTATTATTATTACATAATGCAGGTGATGCCAAATAAGACTCATCACAGTGGCTACAGCAGGTTATAATATACACAGAACTTAAATTTTATTAATTTAAATGATATTAAAATTAAGTTGTGACATGTCAGTTTTGATCAGTATGCTCTGATCGTCTTCAGGAGAATACTGGACTCTGGGAGATGATTAGTGCGTTGTAGCGTGCAGGCAGGAAACAGTTGCACTGGGATCCTTGGAGTGGGGGAGAGGAGTGTGCGCTCACTGAACCAAATCAGTTGTTAACAAGCACAGGGAGAGGGAGGGTGGTTGACTTAGGGTGTAGGAGTCCCCTCAGTCTGGGGTGGGTTGTGGACTTTGGATATAGAAGATCATTCAGTCCGTAGTAGAGGTTGCCAAATATCGCTGATGTAGAAACTGGAACAGTGTTATGCTTGATGAAACTGAAGTAGAAGAGGACAATAGAAAAGAGACAGGGGCAGACCAAATGATAAAGTGCTCAACATAAATACAATTGAAGATTTTATGAAGGCGTTGATGGTAGAACACAATTCAAACCTCTCTGATTTGAAAAGGGTATTAAGTATTAATTAAGTGTTAATCCATGATGAAAATAACTCAATAACTGAAAATAATATCAATTCGAGTAGTAAGTCGCTACAGGAACCAGCATCGTTACTAAAAAAAAATGATTTTTCTGGGAAACAAAATGGGAAAAAAATGATTTTTCGAAAAAGAAAACAAAAGTTTTTTCGGGAAAAAAAATGATTTTTCAAACCAAAAAAAAACTAAAAAATTTCTAGAAAGATCATTTTTGTATAAAAATGATTTTTTTTAAATAAAAATGATTATATTTTAAAATTTAGAGATGCTTTGCAATTAAGAGTTGAAAGTTGAGGTGTGTAAAATAAAATAAAAATTTAAAGATGTGTTTTTATTGGTGCATTAAAGATTAGATTGCAAAATTTATTGATAAAAAAGATATTGTTTTATTTATTAAAAAATTGAAAAAACGAAAAAAGATTATCTAGTAGTATATTAAAAGAGAGTATGGAAGGAAAATATTTATCAAAGTGGAGGGTTGAAGAATTACATGCGTAATAAACCCCAATTTGAGCATTTATTAGAACCAGGCGTTAGAACAAACAAACGAATGTTGTATAAAATTGTAAAAAGATACAACAAAAGATTTAAAGTAATAAGGATGAATGATAGGGGTTATTTATTGAGATTACGATTAGAAGAACTCATATCATACGTAGAATCAAATAATATTCCTTTACCTGAGCGAGGTAACGGACGAAGAGGAAGGATGATTAAAAAAGATTACGTGAATGCTATAGAAAGATTTAATGAGCCGGAAGAAATAGAATTAGCTTTTGAGGAACCGCCGATAGAGGAGGGTGTGAGAATAGGTATACGTACTCGAATAATGAATGTGCCGGTGGGACACAGCAAATTGAAAGATTTAAACATATTTTTAGGGCATGTTAAGGAAAAGATTAAGATGAAATTCGAAATAGATTTAATAGATTTTGATGCGATAAAGTTTATGATATATGTAACAGTTAATCTGCGTATAAGAGAAAGAAATGGTGTGTACATTTACGAAAGGAGATGGTTTGAAAATAAAAGTTGGGTGACATTAATAAATATGAACGATATGGAAGAAAGATTTTCAATTGTTTATGGTGAAATTATAGATTTTCCAACACCGATCGATCAGATTGAACGAGTTGAAAAAGAAAATGGTATCACGATAAATGTTTTAGGTTACGAAGATAAGTGTACCAAATTCTTTTTTCACTACGTTAGCAAACAAAAACGAAATATGAGACGTATAAATTTATTATTGATTCAGAATTTAGAATGTTACGAAAAAGAAACATTAGTAAAAATTCAGGAGGATGTTAAGAAAAAATTTGGTAATAAAGACATTGTTGATGTAAAAATAAATAAAAAAGAATGGTATAAATCGCACTACGTTTTTATCTAAAGTTTAAGTAGATTATTTTACGATCAAACAAAGGACAGACACAAGACATTTTTTTGCGATATGTGCTTTGTAGGTTACACTACTGAAGATTTACATAAAAATCATCTGTTGGTTTGCGAAGGTATGGACGGTCGACCTCAAATGACTGTGTTGCCACAAAAAAGTGTAAACGATACGGTAAAATTAAAAAATTATAATAAGATGATGAAAGTTCCTTATATCATATACGCGGATTTTGAAAGTATACTTGTAAAAATTAAAGAAGAGAATAAAAATCCAGGTGCCAAAACTAAAAAATTAAACAAACACATTCCATGCGGTTATTCATACTTGATTATTGGATGTGATGGAAAAATCTTTTCATCGTGTACATACAGAGGCGAAGATGCGGTGAATAATTTTTTAGATGAAATGGAAAAAGAAGAAGAAAGGATAAAAGCGATATTACTAAATCCTCCTTATAAATACAAAATAAACATGAAGATTGATGACTTAAAGATTGACTACAACGGAATAATGATAAGTGCTGTGTTGCTGTTTTCGTTCGAGAAATGTGTAATGATTACTAACATATTATTATTATTCAATAAAACTTGTTCCTTCATGCAAAAAAAAAATCAATTTGATCGGCGTTCTACGACCCAGAAAAGCCCAGTTTCACCAAAAGCCCTCAACTCATGAATAATTCATACTTCGTGTGTGACGTACAACCCATGACGCTTTGTAATTACCCCCACGCACAACAGTCGATCGTGTGTACTGTATGCATTTACCATACATGCAATGCGGAACAACAGCGGACAAGCGACATCTTCTAGACCGAAAAACAGCGAAAATGTCCGATAGCAGTGAATATTGGGAAGATCACAGTATAGATGAGGAAGAGGAGTTTCATATAGGCACTTCTGAGGATAGTGATGTCAGCTCTAGCGATGAGGGGAGCTCCCCAGACGAGAGAGAAGGCGAAGACGATGACGAAGAACTCGAAGTACGTGGCGCTGAACCATACCGGTTCGAGCCACTTGCGGCGCCTGCAGTTGACCAGCCCGGTGACGGTGATCGTCAGGCCGAAGACGACGAACCAAATCCTGATGATATACGGCTAAACACAGACTGGTAAGCCCACAAAATGATTCATGAATGAAATACTGAATGATGCTTCGTTTGATCAATTCGTTTCTGCTGTACAAAAATAGTTGTAGGCTATACTTGACAAAAACATGAACGAACATGATGGAGACCCAAGGTACATAATGTAGTAGTACATGTACATGTACATGTACATGTGTACAATTGTACAATTGTACATGTGTACAATACATGTACAGTGGAAATTTGGGGGTAATTACTATGTCTTGCGTTTTATGATTTGTTGGCAATATTAGCCAGTATTTATGAAGACATGATGGGAAAGTAATCACTGCTCAAAATTCAAATAAAATCATGATCTTTTACCATCATGCTTTAAGCATAATTGACATTTAGTCTTTCCCTTCAAATCAAAGGTTGTAGCCCCCTGCACAATAAAAATGTTTGATCTGCCCATGGAAAAAGTTATCCCTTCCTGATGTACCTGTCCTTGATCAGTTCATGGGGGATGTATTTCAAGATCAATTTTTAAGTAGTGCAACCCCAATGACAAAGTTACTAAAATTATATTTTCCAAACTTTTTTTTTTTGTAATAGGTGTTCGTGTGGACATTGTGTTCTT
This sequence comes from Zoroaster sp. YZ-2022, assembly GCA_029582265.1. Lineage (NCBI taxonomy): Eukaryota > Metazoa > Echinodermata > Asteroidea > Forcipulatida > Zoroasteridae > Zoroaster > Zoroaster sp. YZ-2022. Next base: position 11,094,861 of record CM055821.1, on the reverse strand, counting down.
CAGGCTTTGCTCGCAAACTGGACATCAACGTGGATGATCCCAACCAGTGCCTTACCATCCATGATTGGTTTGATGCGATCTGCCTCCACCCAGGAGTGCTTGCAACAGCGTATCTTCAGTACAGAGCATACTATGGCAGAGATGCAGTTGAAGGAACGCTTGACCAGTAAGTGATTTGAGTGTTGACTGAATGTACAAAGCCAATGTACCATCAATTTCAATTAATATTTTAGAGCAATGTCAGTTTTGAATGATCTGCATATCAAGTAGATTACTTTTGATTGACCAGAATGAGCACCGGTGTTTACTTCAGAGTAACCGCACACAACTGAATATGACCTTGGTTGACCCACGTGCATCTATATCTTATTGTACATGCATTACATGTATGTAATTGTTTACTTTTGATCATGATTGCCTTTTGGTATGGTTATAGTTTTATAGCATTTCAGTTTCACATGGTGTTAACGTAAACAATATCGATACTCCACCATGCAAATCACAAATCTTATGTTTATAATTTTGTCTGATTTTTTTTTTTTTTTTACAGAAAATACCGCCATGTTGCATATCGGCAAGTGGTGAGGTGGTGTTGGGGTTATCTTGGCCGTTTCAACCGGGTGCCACTGCCATCATGTGTAATGGACGCAATCCGCAGGACGTTCCCAAACCCTGATGGACAGTACAAAGGATTTTCGTATCCACCACTGGATTAGGCCGATTTGCTTTGTTTTATTTTTTAAATTGGTAACATTCTTCCCTAGTTATAATGATCTGGAGGAGTTACAAATTATTTTGTGCGTTCATAAACCATGATCAATGGCAGAATCAATTACGTGTGTATTTCATTTTGTGTCTTTTTCGGGGGGAAAGTTGATTAATTTAGCACTAATGTGAAATAAACTTGTTTTATGTTGCCAACAATACACTATGGTAAAAACATTACAAATTCGGTATGGCAGAAAGATGCCAAGAACTGAAAATTTTACAAGACCTTAGTACTTTCGAATAAATGACAAGACAAAATATGTATGTATTTGCAACCAACAATTGAGTTTATTTTTGAGGTTAAAATATCAAAATTAAAAAAGTTGCCTCATGATGACGAAAACAACTTAATCAAAATCCTGTACATACTTGTTTGGAACTTGGCCATTGTTCTGTTAAACCGAACTGGAAATCCTTTGAAATTCGTTTCACACTTGCTGCTCTTTTCCCAGGAAAAAACTTACAATCAGCATAACTCTACTGCTGAGCAGGTTCAGATTTTCTTGGATTAAAGCTAATTCAATTAGGTTTTTTGGCTTTGCATCACAAAAGTGTGACAAAGACTAATATTGTAAATCTCATGTTGGTAAATCTCATGTACTTCTGCCTATAAAACTTAAAACTTGTTCTGAGTGTACAGTGGCAATAAATTGTAAAATACAAGAATAGAATAACAATAAATGTGTACAGGCCATGTCATTCTGTCTTCAATCAAATATTAATAAAAAATATAAAAGACATGTATATAGCACCAAATCCATTTGAATAAAATGCTCCCAGGCCCTTTAAATATAATAAAATAACCTAAAGTAACAATAGCAAAGATTATAAAAGATTAAATACATGGGAGCCAGATAAAGTGATAAAAACAGGCAAATATCAGCAGGGGCGGATCCATGAATTTTGGCATGAAGGTGAAATCCTTTCGTGTATTATTCACGAACTTCACCCACAAAAAGGCATTCCTTTGATATCGCAGGATCCCGCGGAAATTGAAAAAAATGAGTCTCTGGATTCTTAATACTATTTCTAGTGCATCCACCAACAACACATGAAGTCGGCATTATAATTTATATAACTGTTACACAACAACGTCGAAAAAAAGCTTCATAAAAACTTCATGCCTCTGCTGACGCATGAAAACGCATGTATAATATACACGGAAGTAACATGGCGTCTTCTGTTTACTCTCGGGTGCTCATGGGTTATACGTCATCCCTTTTCGCTGGTTTACAAGTCCGCTGGTACTATATCGTGGATTTCACAGTGGATTTTCAATGGGTCTTTGTCGGGAACCAGTGCAGGGCGGGACATTTCAAAAATCGAAGAAGCGGGGTCTAATTTTTTCGGTCAAATTGCAACAAAATTATAAAGAGAAAAACATGACCACAACAACAAATTGTTACCTGAACACAACATAAACAAGGTTCGATAGTCAATTTAATGTGAGAGTTCTCGTTGTAGTCCATCTTTAAAAAATTATAAAGAAGCTAAAAAATGTTGGATTTGTGGGTGGAAAATTTTTCACTCGCGCGATGAAAAATATTATAAAAGCGGAGGAAAATGTTATTGTTGGGCTTGCAAAAAAGAATTTGAGAATGAATTATATTGTATGAAAGAAGAAGCAAAAGAAAAATATAAACTAGAAGTAATAAAAGAATTTAAACAATATACAATAGAAGAATTTGAAGAAGATGAAGAAAAGATAGAAGAATTAAACGAGGAAAATTAAAAGAAATAATAGAAGATTTCAATTAGAAGACAAATTAGAAGAATTTGTACAAAACAAAATAGAAGATTTTAAGAATGGATATATTAAAGTTAGAGATCATTGTCACATGACTGGGAAATATCGCGGCGCGGCGCACAATAAATGTAATTTAAAACTGGGCATAAATGAAAAAAATGGATATTCCGGTCGTATTTCATAATTTGGATGGATACGACTCACATCTCATCATGCAAGGTTTAAATCGAGTTAAAGGTAAATTAAAATGTATTCCATACAATATGGAAAAGTACCTTTCTTTATCTATTAAACAACTTTTTTTTATGGTACGTTGGATAATCTCGTTCAATCATCTAATTGTTTTAATATTACTTTACAGCACGAATCAGATCCGGAGAAATTAAAGTTACTTTTACAAAAAGGAATTTATCCTTACGAATACATGGATAGTTTTGAACGATTTAAAGAAACGAGTCTTCCTTCAAAAGAATTTTTTTATAGTAGTTTAAAAGATGAGAACATTACGGACGAAGAATATGAGCATGCAAAGAACGTTTGGAAAGCATTTGAATGTAAAAATATGAGTGATTATCACGATTTGTACACTCGTACGGATGTTTATTTATTAGCCGACGTGTACGAAAATTGTCGGACAAAATGCATGAAAGAGTACGAGATAGATCCGGCTCATTATTTTACCGCAGCAGGTATGAGTTGGGACGCGGGTCTAAAACATACAAACATACATTTAGAATTGATGACCGATAACGACATGTTTTTATTAATAAAAGATAAAAGGGGTGCAATATGTAACGTGGGACGTAAAAGATATGTTACAGTAAATAATCCTTATTGTCCCAACTACGATAAATCAAAACCGACAAATTACATTATCAATTTAGACGCGAATAATCAGTACGGTTGGGCCATGAGTCAATATTTACCAACTGGAAATTTTAAATGGTTAACTCAAGAAGAAATTGACAATCTCGATATAGAATCAATTTCGCCAGAATCGAGCAAAGGCTACATTTTACAAGTAGATCTCAAAGTTCCTAAAGAATTACATGGATATTTCAGGGATTATCCGCTCGCACCAGAGTTGTTGGTAGTACAAAAGGAATGGCTGTCGCCGTATCAACTTGAATTATTAGGTGACAGTCCGATGCCAATCGATAAAAAATTACTTTTAACTTTTTTCGACAAAACGAGATACGGAATTCATTACCGCCTTTTACAACTTTATTTACAATTGGGATTAAAATTGACTAAAATTCATCGCGAATTTGATCAGTCACCGTGGTTAAAATCTTACATTGAAAAAAACACGAACTTGCGAAAAAAGCAACGTCGGATTTTGACAAAAATTTGGGAAAGAATTTAAATAATAAATTCTACGGAAAATCTATCGAAAATATAAGAAATCGTGTGAACGTGGATCTTATTAGATTGAACGATGAAAATGACGTAAAACGTTATTTTCGAATACGTTCTAGACCGGAATATGCATCACGAAAAAAAAAAATCTGATTTTGATTATATTCATACGCATATAATTAAAGTTTTCCTCAACAAACCGGATTACCTCGGCTTTGTTATTTTAGATTTATCTAAATTTTTAATGTATGATACTTATTACAATCGTATAAAAAAGAGATACGGGAACAAGTGTAAAATGCATTATACGGATACGGACAGTTTTATAGTCAAGACTGAAACGGAAGACGTTTATAAAGATTTGTATGAAGATTTTAGTAATTATCCAAAAGATCATTTTCTATATTCGGAAGAGAATAAAAAAGTACCGGGTAAATTTAAAGATGAAACGGTTGGTGTCCCAATCTTAAAAAGTGTACATTTAAAATCAAAAATGTACGCATCACTTTTATTGGATGAAATAGAAATAAAAAAGAACGTTTTTTCGAAAGAAATAAAAAAAAGCTAAAAGGCGTAAAAAATCTACTTTTACAACCTAATAATATTATTTTCGATGATTTTGAAAAAGTTTTACTCGAAAAAGTCAAGGATTCATCTAAACCTATGACTTTTATTAGAAGCGAGAATCACAATTTATACACGATAAAAGTAAATTAAAAAAACGTTGGATCCGTTAGAATATAAAAAATATATTTGTCAAGACGGAATAGATATGGCGTCGAACGGACAAGACGTGTGTCACATCGGCTCTCTGAGTTTTCTATCAAAACTCGACTCTAAGATACAGCAGATAGTGTCAAAACTACAGAATACACCCACCGTCTGTGCCCATAGAGTCACTGTTGAGAAGTAACTGTACCATTGATGAACTTCTACCGGCAAGAAATTTGATCTTCGAGTCTGCAAAGGAGAAGTACCGTGACGACTTCCAAGATGGCGACGAGACGAGCGACTCTTCAACAAAGCTAAGTACCCAATTTTCTTGTAATTTCTCATTAAAATCCCGTAGGTCCACACAAACAGCGGCCGATGACATCAAGGAACTATGCTTTACATTTTTGGTCATCGAAACGGTTTTCCTAGGTTTTGTTTAAGTTTAGCATGTCAGGTTAAACCAAAGCCAACAAAGCATACTATGGAGCGAGAATTAACAGGTGCTATAGCCCTCGATCCAGTATCTGAACCCACCCTATAGGTTATTTATAAAGCCATCATGCAGGTTCAGAACGACATAAATCTACTTGATCAGAAATTCTCAGACCAAATTGCAACACTTTCTGGCCAGATTTCTCTATCTTCTTCCCAAAGGGAAACAATTGACCACCTGAAGGAGGAATGTGACGCTCTCCATTCTACTATTGATATGCTGATGAGCCCTTCTCGTGAAGCCGATGCCCATTCAAAACACCAGCCCTGTGCCCTGAGCCGGAACAACCCGAATACCGCAACGGGTCCAGCCAGTCCAGTGGTGTCAACAAGCAACCGCTTTGCTGCATTGGCGACGGAGGATGTCGATCCTGTCAACATCGAAAACAGCACTGATGATTCCCGGACCGAAGCCGAGTTCCTGATCGACTCCTACTACGAAGCCTTGCAGCCCAAAGCCCAAACTGGCAAGAAACAGGGGTCCTGTACACCCCCAAACCAGCCCTGTCCCTCAAAAAGCATGGCCTCCTTTCAAGAGCAGCTCGAACAATACCGGGAAAAGCACAAGAAGCTGACCACTGCAAAGCAGAAACCGACACCTAGCATGAAAAAACGGCCACCCGCTTCTTGCGAACACAACCATGCAGATATCCTAATCATCGGTGACTCGATGATCAAACGGCTACAACCCAGGAGATTGAGCAGGCAAAAGAAAGTAATGTGCCACACCATGCGTGGAGCAAAAATCGAAGATCTTGCTCCTAACGCTATACAGCTGTCGGCCAAGCACGACGTCTCTGGAGTAATTCTTCATGTTGGGACCAATAATACCTCGGACAACCCAGAGACTATTGCTGCAAAGATCACTTCCCTCGGTGAATCACTACAGCCAAGATCAGTGACAATCTCGTCGATTATACATCGCAAAAACCAAACAGTGCCAAAACACAAGAAGGTAGACGACTCTAATAATCTCCTCAAGTCAATAGCAAGACAAAATAACTGGGGCTTCATTGACAATGGAAACATAAACCCAAATCATCTTGTTTCGGACGGCGTGCACCTTAATTCGACAGGAGTGCATCTACTTGCCATGAACATTATCCAACACGTCGCAGGACCACAACAGACCACTGTTAGCCGCATCTCACATCAGAGGACCCCTTTCGGCAAGACCTTGTACTCTGACGTCGTGAAGGAGCGGACTGCAGCGCATCGTGATGTCCCGACGGTTTTTCAGATGGCAGATCAGTACTACCCGTACCCGCATCAAAAACAGCATCCAACCCATCTGCGTCAGCCACTAACCCAGACACACTATCGAGGCCAGGAATGGAACCAATGGAACAAAAACGGTCAGAGAGCTGCTCAATCCACAAGGCAAGAATCTACGACAGACTTAACAGATGGCGTTATCAACAATCGAAGCTCCGGGGGATTCTCATTCGCCCATCTTAATGTGAGAAGTCTAATAAACAAATTTGACCATTTTAAAATGTAAATGTCTACAAATCTATTCGATATCATCTGTCTAAACGAAATTTTCTGCGACGCCTCAATCTCCGACGATGAAATCACATTGCCAAATTATTCCATTGTCAGAAAAGACAGGAACCGGCATGGTGGTGGGGTTGCCATGTACATCCGAAATAACGTAACTTTCACTCGTCGTGAGGATCTCGAAACAGATGATGTCGAGTGCGTATGGGTTGAAATTAAGTGTATACAAAGACAGCCTGTGCTTATTAGTTCTATTTATAGGCCACCTTCGAGCTCTATTGAATTTATTGATAAACTAAGTGATATTATTAATAAGGCCTCCTGTGAATGTAAAGAAATTATTGCAACTGGTGGGGACTTTAATTATGATGTTTCAATTGACGATGATAGTACTAACTCAAACCCAATTATTTCTTGTTTTGGTTTGTTCCAATTGCCGCAACTCATACATGACCCAACACGTGTCACTGAGTCCACTCAAACAATAATTGATCTCAGTTTCAGCTCCCATCCAGAGCTAATAAAGGACTGTGGTGTTTTACCAGTCCTAATCAGTGACCATTATCTTGTATATGGTCTACGTAGTTGGAAAACACCAAAAATGAAAGGTCGCTCAATAAATTTTCGATGTCTTACAAATATAGACAATGATGCATTTAAAGACGACCTCCTTAATGCACCATGGCAAGATGTTCAGGACTATCGAGATGTTGATGAAGCATGGTGCAAGTGGCACTCCATATTTATGAGTATTATTAACTTCCATGCCCCAATCAAAACTAAACGTATTCGGGGTGCCACTTTACCTTGGCTCGATTGCGAAATTCTCAAACTTATGAGGCAGCGAGATCGTGCACACAAAATCGCAAAACATTCAGGCATACAAACCCATTGGGACTCTTACAAAAAGCTGCGGAACAATGTAACCAATAAAATCCGCACTAAGAAGAGTAAATACTATACATCAGCCATAGAAGAAAATAAAAGCAATTCGTCTATGCTATGGAGAAAAAAAACTAAAGGAGGTACTTCCTAAGAAACAGAAAATTGTTCCAAACTCTATCAATTCACCAAATGGAGAAACTATTGACGATCCCACCGACATTGCTGATACATTAAATGAACACTTTTCTACGATCGGAAAACGTACAGCTGGAAATTGCCCATCGCGTGAACTTGAAAATAATGATATCTATGCCTCTGCCCTTGAGCCTTTGGATGAAGAATACATAGTACCTAATATTACAGAAGAGTTCGTTCAAAAGCAAATATCATCCATGTCGGTTGGGAAAGCAACAGGTCCGGATGGAATCAGTGTTAAAATGATTAAAATTGCTTCCCTTATATTACTAAATCTTTAACTCATATCTTTAACCTCTCCATAAGATGCGAGCAATACCCTAAAGATTGGAAACACGCCTTGGTAACACCAATTCACAAGGGAGGAGATAAATGTATAAGCACAGGTAATTATCGGCCTATTTCTATACTGCCAATTATCTCTAAGATTTTAGAAAGATGGGTGCACTCGGCAGTATATACCTACCTCGATGATAACAATTTGATACCTAGTTGCCAATCGGGATTTAGACCCTTGCACTCAACTGAAAGCACTCTACACGATCTAACAAACAAGTGTTTTGAGGCCATGGAGCAAGGTGAAGTTACAGGTAGTGTGTTCATAGATCTCAGTAAAGTTCTTTGTAGCTGCCAGTTGTGTTTTTATGCTCTCTGAGTTTGTCTAGTTTATATCCATTGTAATCGTTTTTATGCTTCAACATTGATGTCTTTTTTAACTGTATTTTACATCTTGGTGAACTGGTGATTACTTTCATCGTCTGTTTGGATGTAGTTATTGACTGTAATGTGACTTTTGAGTGACTTTTTATATGGATCATCATAGCTTTTTGAGTCAACATGGCCGCCAGGATACAACAGGTGATATTGTTATGTACATACATGTATCGACCATCAAGTTTTCAGTGTCAGCAGCTCTGTCTTTTAACATCAACCTGTTGATATATTTCCGCAATGATTTTAAACTGCTTTTTATCAGTGTGCTGTTTTGTACGCTGTGTTTTACCTTAATCTCCGAGTACTTGGTGCTGGACAATTTTAACCTGAATTGTCAGTGTCGGTGACAATGTTGTCGTATAGTCGGATAGAAATTATTTCACTTCGATCATCTGCATTCCATCTTCCTGATGATGTTAGAAACAGACTTAAATCTATGAACATTCTGAAACGCACTCGAGGTAAACGTTCAGGTACAAGGTTGCGCCGTAGATTCCAACTGTTGTTGATGTTTTTTCCGTCACAATGTGAGAACAAAGGACACTGATTCTGTGAACTACCTAAACCTCACTCAATTTCAGAGTGAGGTAAGTAGTACATGCTAAGTCGAAATATGAACTTTTCATTGTGGAATGCCAGATCGTTGGAGAAAAGGTCACAGCAGTTTGTGATTCAATTTTGCACAATCATACTGATGTAGCTATACTCACGGAAACCTGGATGACAGATAAGAATGCGGATTTCATCAAATCAGAGTTCACATCATCAATTAGCGGTTTTAGTATCCACCATGTACCACGAGACCGTCGGAGGGGTGGAGGTATCGCTGTGTTGTCCAGGTCTAACTTGAAAGTGACAATCAACAAAACTGCTCCGTACAAGTCATTTGAGCTCATGGACATAAATGTAAACACTGGTAATGATTTGATACACCTTTTAGTGGTTTACCGTCCACCATATTCTGAAGAGCACCGTTTACTGCTACCAACTTATCCGAATTTTCTACACTATTAGAAAAAATAATATTTTCACCAGGTCAACTCATTATTACAGGCGATTTTAATTTACATGTGGATAACCCAGAATGTGTTGATGCCTTGCGGTTCAGTGACTTGATTTCTTCACTTGGTTTTGTGCAGCACATGTGAGCCTACTCATGAGAAAGGCCACACTTTAGATCTGGTGATTTCGAGAGCTGGTGACTCGCTCCTGTCAAATTTTGTCCTGGATCACACACTGCCTTCTGATCATACTGCGATTCATTTTACATTAGATATGCACCGTCCACCTACGCGGAAGGTCACAAAGCAACATCGTCGATTGAGCGCCATCAATATTACGGACTTCAAAGAGCGGTTAGATCACTCGCTGAAGGATATACCAGATCATGTCTCTAATGTAAACCAGCTGACAGTTTCCTATAACACAGCTCTTAGCAATGTCCTTGATGAAGTTGCCCCGATCCAGGTTAAGACATTACTAGACAAGCCGAGAGCTAAGTGGTACACGAAGGAGCTGTTGGAGGAAAGGACTACTCTTAGACGCTTAGAGAAGCGTTGGCTCTTCACGCGTCTCGAGGTTGATAGGCAAACATTTCTGCCCGTTCCATCTATAATAAACACTGTGATGAGGTCAAGGCGTCGTATCATCGGAAAAGAATAGAGAACTCTGATCAGAAGACTCTGTTTTCATCATAGATGAAATTTCTGGTCATAAGAAATCATCGTCTTGATCTTACCTGATATTAGTCCTCATCTACTACCACAACAATTTATGGACTTTTAAACATAAAATCTGTGATATTAGAATGGCTTTGATGGATGGCCCAGAGTTTTTGGACAATTTTTGTGCAAAACAATTTGTCTTTAATTCATTTACATCGGTAACACTCAATGATATTATTTTACTTGTACGTAAGATGACAGATAAAACATGTTCTCTTGATCCAATGCCAACCCAATTTGTAAAGGAGTTTCCAGATCAGTTGGCGCCTATTCTGTGTCGCATTGCTAACAGTTCACTCAAATCTGGTGTTTTTCCAGCTGCGTGTAAGTCAGCTTTAGTGCGCCCTCTGATTAAGAAATATGGGTTGGATCGAAATGAGTTACTTAATTATAGACCAGTGTCTAACATTCCATTTTTATCAAAGTTGCTCGAGAAGATAGTTTTATCACAATTGAACTGCTATTTCAAGACAAATTCATGTATGCAAAATGTCAACCGCTTACCGAGAGGGACATAGCACTGAGACTGCACTCTTGAGAGTGCAGAATGATGTTACACTCAGCGCCTGATCGGCACCGTGACGTTATTTTTGGTATTGTTAGATCTTTCTGCCGCATTTGACACCATCGATCATGATATTCTCACCAGGCGACTGTGCTCCCGTTTTGCATTGGGGAACAGTCTTAAGCTGGCTAAAGTCGTACCTAACAAATCGTACCCAGCGTGTGTGTGTATTGGATCGATGGTGTCAGATGAGGCCCAGTTGAAATTTGGTGTTCCACAGGGTTCAATATTGGGCCCCTGTCCTTTTTCCCTTTATGGTGCCACTTTGAAGACATTATCGACCGTCATGGTCTCAGTAGTGTCATGTATGCTGATGACATCCAGCTGTACATCGCCTGTGATACGCCGGCGTATACATCAGTCATTGCCTCCATTGAGGCATGCGTTGACGAGATCAGACGTTGGATGCGATCCAATTGGCTCGCACTCAACGACAGTAAAACGGAGGTAGTTTTGTTCTCGTCAAAGTTTAAGACTGTGTCTGATGGTGCTGCGCGGTCGTGTGCGGGTGGGTGATGTTCAGGTCCATCCTTCGTCCAAAGTACGAAATCTTGGAGTTTTTAGACTCTGCTGCGAGCATGGAGCACCATGTAACAAGTCTTTTTAAATCGGCGTCATTTGCATTATGGAAGATTGGTAAGGTTCGACAAATGTTGGAAAAATCTTCAACTGAGAAACTTGTTCATGCTTTTGTCACCTCCATGTTGGACTATTGTAATAGTCTGCTTTTTGGGCTTCATTCAAATCAACTGAAAAAATTACAACTCATTCAGAATTCCTGCTCGACTGATAACTGGAACCAGAGTTCGGGAGAGTATTACTCTGTGCTTCGGGATCTTCATTGGTTGCCAGTCGAACAGCGGATTCGTTTCAAAATCCTTGCTATTACTTATAAAATAATTGAGAATGTCACAGCCGATCTACTCTCACTGACCTGGTTAACCTCCGTGTTCCGCAGAGATCAACAAGGCAGAGTAGTGAGATTCGTTTGGAGCCTCCACCTGTGAATTCTATCATGACTAAGTATTATGGTAATCGTACATTCTCTGTTGTTGCTCCTATGGTATGGAATGATCTTCCATCAAACATTCGTGCAGCCCGCAGCTATGAATCCTTTAAGTCATTGGTTAAAACTCATTTGTTCCGTTCTTATTATGGTAGTCGCTGTTTACTTTAATTACTTTAACTTTTATCTTTTAACTTTTTAACTTTTTAACTTTTACTGGAACTGTTTTAATGGAAAGGGCTCTTATACAGGTGTACAGTGTGCTGAGATAATTGTATGTGGTGCACTTAAAACAATAAATGATTAGATTAGATTAGATTGATCATGTAATCCTACTAGGCAAATTGAAAAAGCTGAATATGTCATCTTCTGTAATTAATTGGTTTAAGTCATACCTAGGTGGTCGTAGTCAGTCTGTAAATATTGAGGGCACAATGTCGAAGGTCCTGCCCATAAACATTGGCGTTCCACAGGGGTCGATCTTAGGGCCACTTTTATTCATTGTTTATACTAGTGATTTTCCATCTTGTATACCCCAAAATTGCAACTTATTTATGTATGCAGATGACTCCACGTTAACGTATAGCTCCTCTAGTATTAACGAAATAGAAAGGAACTTAAATATAGCTCTTGCTAGTATTCACAACTGGTGCCTAAGAAACAAACTAGCACTGAACGCCAACAAAACCAAATGCATGCTTATTGGTTCAAGGCAGAAAGTATCCAACATCGACTTGAACGTGTGTATTGCTGATGAGGTTATTGAAAAGGTGAAATCTTGTAAATGCTTGGGTGTAATTGTTGACGAAACATTAAGTTGGGGTCCACGTGTCGAATACGTAAGGAAGACTGTTCGTCTAAATTGGGTGTGTTAAACAGAATTCGTAATTACGTTCCCCAAAGCAGCCTGCATACACTCTTTGTAAATTTAGATATACCATCTTTAGAGTATTGTTGTACTGTGTGGGGAGGAAGGTACATATCTCACGACAATATCCTCAACAAATGTCTAAAAAAGAGCCGCACGGATAATCCTTAAATGCACCTCCCTCACCCCCTCAGCTGATATGTTTTCCAGACTAAATTGGATTCCTTTTTCTGAAAGAGTTAAGTCCAAAAAGGCTATCCTTGTTTTCAAAAACCTTAACAAGATTACTCCTTTGTACATGACAAATCTTTTCACACCACTTACAGTGACTCGTGAAACACGACAAACGACCCAAATGGCACTAAAAGTTCCTTTCGCCAAAAAAGAATGCTACGCGACGAGTTTCGCTGTGAGTGGTGCCAGTAAATGGAATAATCTGCCTGAACAATTAAGAACCATGAACTCCTTAGGTACATTTAAATCGGAGCTACGTAAAGTCATCCATCAGTAATATTTCTGCCATTTACGCTGATCTGCGGAGTTATAAACTTGGTTGCCACAATACTTTGGAGCCGGATGGGAATTTCCCCTTGTTTTTCCCCAAAAGGGTTTTTTCGCGGGTTTTTCGCCCATCCCGTAAATCAGCTTCTGTACTGGAGAGTTGGATAGATCTATTTGTGTAAATATTCTTGTATTTGTTTAAATATTTTGTATGTGTGTGTAAATATCAAATTTTAACTAATAATATGCAGGGCCCCAATGAAAACCAGTTTTAAACTGTTTGGGCACACCCTGGGTAAACAAATGTAATAAATAAACAGAAAGTTTATATTACGGTGATTGTAATGTGGTAGTAGCTACTGGTGCAGCCCTAGGGTTTGCTGAGGTGTGAACATCAACAGGAGATGGGACTCGAATCCCTGGTTGGACCACAACTAGGAGGCGGGATTGGTACAACAGTAGTCAACTCAAACCACTCAGGACAAAAAGTAGTTAGTTGCATCTGACATCAATGGTTATTTATTGGTACAACAACCAACTCCAAGAAACACCCTGTATAACAAATACAGAATTTCAAAATACATCTCACATTGCTATTGTATACACATCCATGTACATAACATAAGTACACCATACTTCAATTCATGTACAGCAACACATACACTATACATGTACATAGACATTGTCATTATATGATCCTAGGTCCCGACATGACAAGACATAGCTAAAATGCAAGGCAAAATTCACACAAAATCAACGATTTATAACTTGTATCTCAACTCACCCAGTCCTGGATAATCAAGTAGGACACTCAGTAGGTTGTTCTACAAACCGTCATATTTTATCAGACAAATATGCTGAATTTATACTTCAGAACTCAGAAGGTTAACAAAGTTGTCAATTGTGTAGAATCACCAAAAGCGCGGGAAAACATACCCGTCAAGTGAGGGCGCACTTGCGTCCACCACAGTAAGATTTCAGAAATATAATTTTTTAGGTGGATTTTCCGTATCTAACGGTACAATTTGTAATTCTTCTCTAACAAAACTACGAGCTGGAGCGCTACGCTGCGAATGCGCTGCCGCTCCTGAGTCTAAATAATACAAGATGGGTTGTTTTTTAGCTTTTGTAGTTTTACTAATGTTACAAATTTTTATACTCCATATAGGATCAATTGCGCGACGTCTCGTATCTTTTTCACCTTCACTGGGCGCGTATAAATATCTAACTAAAGCGTTTCCATTAATTCTTTTTTCAACGCGATCTTTATCAACTGGTGAGGCTGGATTTTGCTCAACAACAGGTAATTTAATCGCATCTTTAGGTTTTAAAGTAATTAGTCTGGTTTTCTCATTATTTAATGCTTTTGCGACCAGCGGTAATCTTTTAATCCATTCTCTCGATCTTTCATCCGTTACGATTTCTTGCGCGTATTGATGAGAAAATAATGTTTCGGCTAAAGTTTTGTTAAATCGCTCTACTATACCTTGCGCTCTATGATTACCAGCTTCGCTTCTTTGTATACTAACGTTGTTTTTACTCATTAAATTAGTTACGCTCGACATAAATTCTTTTCCAGGATCGACTTTTAACATTTTTGGCCAAGTTAACGGGCTGCGTTTATAATTTTTTCAAACGCGTTACTGACTTGCGCCGCGGTATTATCGATTAACGGTTCAGCTTCTTTATACCTACTAGCTTCATCGCTGATGGTTAACGCGTACTTGTACGTTTTTTATTTTTACCTCTACCGACACTATCGTGAGGAAGAAACAATAAATCTGCTTGATGCGTGTAATTTGGTTTTTCTAGATTCGAGTTTGAACTGTTCGGTCTTGGAATATAGGTGGGATACGGTAAATAAATTTGCCACAGCGCTTGAACTAATTTTTTATCAACTTTAGTTTCTTTAGCTATTTTATCAATTGCACCAAAACCTTTCCAGTATCCTTTCGGACTATAATACACGTTTTCTAGTTTTTGTTTTATTCGTTTATCCATTTTAATATTTTAAATATAATCATTCAGTAGATTTCATAGGTGAAATTTTATCCGGTAATCTCATTTTAACTAACCAATTTTGAGTCATTAGCGCCAACCCAACCGTTGTCGTCAGTTTTAGACTATCTTTTATACCTAGCTTTCCTAAATCGGGTGGATTTATATTTAATACTTTTTTAGCACCCATGCTGTATAAAACGGTTATAATTCCTACGACCGCTCCGTGATAAGCTGATTTAATGATTCCATTTGTATCTATCATCGTTGTTGAAGACATATTTTATCTATAAATTATATAATATTTAAAAAAAAAAAAAAAAAAATTATTCCATTTCGTAAAAAATTCAACTTCTTTTATCACTGGCTTTTTAACAGCGGCTAAAGCTTCAACCTTTACACCACCTTCACTTGGTGTTGGAGCTGGTTGCTCAATAGATTGTGTTTTTTAGGCGAGTTTAGGAAATAAGCAATACCTATTAAACCTAATACCCCTAGTCCGATGCATAATAGCATGTTTGATGTATCATCGTTTTTTTTCAAAACGTTCTTTTTTTTTACATCGAGTAAATTTGCGTTAGCTACAGATTGGTTTCGATATTTTTTAAATTTTGTTTTTTTAATTTTATTATGTTCCGCGACTCTTTTACCAGCTGCGACTCTTTTTGCTTTCGTTACCGTCGCTGGTGACTGCTGCTGCTGTGATATCTCCGATTACTGTTCCATCGTTTTTATTATCTAAACAAGATTCTTGTTTTCTTTGTAAATATTTTACTGTAATTAGTGTTGCTGCGAGCGGCGCCAAGTACATTCCGTACTTGTAGTATATTTCACATAATACGTTAGAAAGAGCGTTTGAAATGAATGGATCTTTTTCTAAATCTGTAATTAATTCACCTTTGTCATCGATTTCAAAATGATATCCCATCGCATCGATATAGTTTAAACTTGATTCTAATCCTTTTGCGTATAAAGTTAGAATTGCACTACCTAATGAAGATATAATTTCATGACCTAATTTAGCTTCATATTGCGCGTATAATTTATCTCGGTGCGCTAAATTTAAAGCTTCAATTTCAGTGACAGAATACTCTTTACCAAAATATTTCTTCGAGTTTCCTCCTGCAACAACACCATGGAGTCGATTAATGTTTTGCTTTTCATTCGATTGCCGTAGCAGATTCTACCGACTCTTCGATTCAATTTTTTTCAATTTCTTCCATTATTATATAATACCTTTTATTTTAATATTTAAAAGTTCATCTAAATTGTCTAAAAATTTTCTAAATTCTACAAGTTCATCTTTATTATCTAAAATTGAGTAATTTTTTCTATAAGATCTTTATCATCTAAAAATTGAGTAATTTTTTCTATAAGATCTTTATAATCTAAAAATTGTCTAAATTTTACAAGTTCATCTAAATTGTCTAAAAATTGTCTAAATTGTTCTATAATATCTTTATAATCTAAAAATTTTCTAAAATCTTTAAGTTCATCTAAATTGTCTAAAAAATTTCTAAATTCTACAAGTTCATCTTTACCTTTTTCAGTATTAAAAAATTGTATAAGATTATTTAATTTATTTATAAAATGCTTTTCTATTAATCTATCGTTATTCATAGTTTATATATAAATTATATAATATTTTTTCTATAATTTAAAACAAGTAACCTATAGTATTTTAACAACTAACCTATAGTAAGTTACTAAATTACCTATAGTAACCTATAGTAAGTTACTAAATTACTTATAGTAACCTATAGTAAGTTACTAAATTACCTATAGTAACCTATAGTAACTTACTAAATTACCTATAGTAACCTATAGTAAGTTACTCAAGTATTGCGTAATCGGTAGGTTGATCCGTTTTTAAAATTAATTTTCTCGAAGGCAATTTTCGAACGAGTCTCTATCTTTACAATAAAATATACACACCCACTTGAGTTGCTCTCTAAAACTTTTCAACACGCTATTATATTTTTGCGAAAGAATCCAACAGCTGTGATTGGCGTGTCTGCCGCTAAAAGCTAATTGGGTAATCATACATTTATTATTTTCGTCATATTTTTTATACTGTAATTCTTTACTCGCGCTATAGTCGTCGATGATAAACAACGTTTCGTTTCCTTTAAATACCTCGCTATAAATTTTTATCGCTTTGTTTAACGAGATTATACTCAGATCATCAACGTGCACTTGCTCGTCGTTCCAAATCCATTTTCTATTTTGATAAGCGATATTTACCGCGATGGTTGGACATAATACGACGATAAATTCAAAATATTTATAATATTCTCGTTGTAACAAATTTAAAACAAATTCTGTTTTTCCACATCCAGTTTGTCCGCAAATTATGGCTGCGTGCGGATATTTAGGCAGCAACATAATATTTTATTAATCAGATGTTAATATTTCACGCTTTGAAATCGACCCTCTTTAATAATGAGTTGAGCGTCCATGATGATAAAGATGTAGAGATATAATACACCAGGAGCTTCAGCCTCTTTTTCCAGTTGAATCGTAATTCCTTCGGATAAATTTTGTACTCGTCTACCACTTCCGTGAATTTTGTTGTCGTCGTTGCTTCTCATATCTAAAAACAAACCGCATTTATCTAATAAATAATCGGCGAGTTTAACGTTTGATAGATTTAAACTTTTAGTTACTCTCACGCCAAATTCTTCTCTCGAATCTCCAAAAAAATTCCTCAGTGTTGATATCTGCGCATTCCTTACGCGTAAACTTGATTGGGATTATAAAATTTCCAAGATTCTTTCACATCGGACTCTTTGAATAAAAACAATATTCCTTTCATGCTTATCGCCGGCGTATTTAGATTTATATTCCACGTTTTATCGCGTTTGTTTAGCGGTTGTACGCTTTATCTCAAGACTCTATCGAAAAATATAGACAACTTGTTCTTATATTGATTTTTAATCATTTCGGCGAGCGTGTGATTGTTAACGACTTGATATTCTAATGAAATTCCGCTTATGATATATTTCGCATTATCGTCCGTGCTTTTAATCACTTTAGAAAAATTATTAAACGTAAATTCATAACTCAATCGATCCACTAACCCGGCTTGATAATAGGGTTGATGATCGGTCAAAAGTTCAAAGTCTAGCGGAATGCAATATCTATTTTTAAAAGTATCCGCGACAGCTTTATCTTTTCCATCGTTAGCGGTAGCATTGCCGTCACTACAGCCTACTCTTAATTTAGTTATATTAGCATATTCAATTCCTTGATACGTTACATTTTCGAGTTGGTCTTTCGTCAACCACGTGTCTTTGAAACAATTGAACACATCAGCATCGTCTAAACTCTTCATTTCCTTCGATTTTGACGGAAATATTTTTCACGATGGCTCTGCCTATATTGTGTACTAGAGTTCTAGCAGCATTTTCATCAGACTCGAGAACGATGTAAAAAGCTAATCGCGCGGACCGGGGGAGGAAGGGTCTCACGTGATCAGAGGCTTGACGGGCATTGTAGGGCCATACCATTAATGTGACAGGGCAAAAAAAATTGCGAAACGGTTTAACATTTAAATTTTCATACCTTTTATCAAAATTTAATTAACCATTAATAATCACAACGAAAAACACAACTGTCACATTTTTCAAAATATTTTGTAAAACTCAAAAGTTTTTTTCACAGAAACTCATAATGAAATGACACCTGAATTGCAACAAAAACAGTGTCAACGAAAAGAAGATTCTGTAAAATTTTACCGTTGACCCTCTGACTTTCCCTTAATCTGAATAAATACTGTTGATTTACCTTTCAAGAGAGTTTTACGGAAATCTATCCGTTGACCCTTGCCGATATTTTGGGATTTCTAAGGTAAATGATTCAGAAAATGTTGTCGCCAAGCCGTTATAATACACGTATGTGCACGTATACGTTTGCAGCGCGCGAGAGAGATGTTATTGACGCACACTAGCTAGCTATTTGAACAGTGCGTACGTATGTACTTGCACACAGTCATTGTTGGCCCAAATAAGGACTCCGTCTCTGTATACGTATGCACCGAAACGTACCCGTCGCCGTTTGCGAATGAGACATGTAGCTGCGTTGGTGGCGCACTTTTGTCCCAACCCTTCTCCTCAACCCCTCCCCTTCCCCCAGCGGCGTAGCCAGGACTTTTTCAGTGGGAGGGGGGGGGGGGGCAGGGGGCATTGCTTTTCAATGGGGGGCCCAGTGGTATGGGTTTTTTCCCTTTTCTTTTTCTTTTCTGTTTTTGGGGAACTATGAGGATTTTTCGTGGGGGACACCTGGGGGGGGGGGCACTGGAAATTTGTGGGGGGCACGTACCTCCCAGGCCCCCCGTGGCTACGCCGCTGCCCCCCCCCCCCAAATTCGAACGTACGTACGACGAGGTCACAATGCACAACCCATTGATCTTCATTACAATATATTGACCTTATTTCGAACATGCGTGCGCAAAGGACTGTGGGAATTATTATGTTCAAGTTTACCTCCTGTTCATGTAGATTGACCCCGCAATTCAAGAGGGCGTAATGAACTACACCCTGGACATGAGAATTATGTGTATTTTACTATTTGGAGCAGTTAGCTAATTTTAGCTATTATCAGAATTCTATTAGATATCGTTCTTGCAAAGAATCCTTGATTTAAACGATTTCAAGTATGCAAGCGCACGTGCGATGGACCCTGCGTATATATATTTTTTTAACAGTGGAAATCCAATCCACAATTTACCTACAGAAATAAATCCCGTATAAAACAGCATTCCATTTTCATTGATTCGGTTTTCTTTCCCCTTTCAATCTTGTTTTATTAGTCAAATTTATTTTGTTTAAACTGTGAGGGTATTGCCTACAGTCTGGACGAAGTCATTCCACAAAGAATGTGACATGAACAAAAAATGCTGATCAGCATAATAAATACTTTATTATGATAAATATATTAACTTAGACGTTGCACACTGACTGGATATGGTTGTGACCAGGGGTGGGGGGGGGGGGGTGGGACGGGCAGAAGGGTTCTACGTTTTGTTAAAATTTCTATCCCGAGTCGGCTGTCGCATCACTCTGATTTTGCATGATTTTGGATTGTCAGTAGAGCCGTAGACAAAGATGACCATATACTGCCAGAATGACATGATAATATAGGTATACTTGAAGTAAGATATTCATGCTTTTTTAAGGAATCTGGCTCATAATTGCAAAAACAACTAGAGCTTAAGTGTTTGTTTGAACAAACACTAGGTGTTCGGGAGGAAGTAAAGGTGAAATTGGGGTCAACTTTGTTTGAATATTTTTTGACAATTAACGATCTGTACAATGGTGCAAAGATTGTGAATTTACCTCTTGTGGATGATTTTTTTTAAATATTAAACTTTGACTTCTGGTTTGGACAAGAAGTAAGGTCATATTGGGGTCACCTTTGTGTAAATATTTTTCGACAATTAACAATCTATACAATGGTGCAAAAATGTCAATTTACCTTTTGTGGTTGTTGAGATATGATTTTTTTAAATATTAAATTTTGACTTCCGGTTTGGACAGGAAGTAAGGTTATATTGGGGTCACCTTTTTGTAAATATTTTTGACAATTAACGATCTGTACAATTGTACAAAAATTGTGAATTTACCTCTTGTGGTTGTTTAGATATGATTTATTTAAATATTAAACTTTGACTTCCGGTTTGGACAGGAAGTAAGGTCAAATTGGGGTCATCTTTTTGTAAATTTTTGTTGACAATTAACGATCTGTACAATGGTACAAAAATTGTGAATTTACCTCTTGTGGTTGTTGAGATATGATTTTTTTAAATATTAAAAATTGACTTCCGGTTTAGACAGGAATTAAGGTCAAATTGGGGTCATCTTTGTGTAAATATTTTTCGACAATTAACAATCTATACAATGGTGCAAAAAATGTCAAGTTATCTCTTGTGGTTGTTGAGTTATGATTTTTAATTAAGGTAAAATTGGGGTCATCTTTTTGTAAATATTTTTTTGACAATTAACGATCTGTACAATGGTACAAAAATTGTGAATTTACCTCGTGTGGTTGTTGAGATATGATTTTTTCAAATATTAAACTTTGACTTCCGGTTTGGACAGGAAGTTAGGTCAAATTGGGGTCACCTTTTTGTAAATATTTTTTGACAATTAACGATCTGTACAATGGTCATAAATTGTGAATTTACCTCTTGTGGTTGTTGAGATATTATTTTTTTAAATATTAAACTTTGACTTCCGGTTTGGACAGGAATTAAGGTCAAATTGGGGTCATCTTTTTGTAAATATTTTGTGACAATTAACGATCTGTACAATGGTACAAAAATTGTGAATTTACCTCTTGCGGTTGTTGAGATATAATTTTTTTAAATATTAAACTTTGATTTATCGTAATTCAATATCTGATGCCCTCATGATGACGTCACAACTCATGTTTCATCTACGTGTTATGTTCTAAGGTATTGCTACTTAGGAATAGGTTTTCTCAAAAAATAGTTCTTCCCTAAACTCAGTTTTCAGACAATAACACAACACACTAGACACTTATGCGGTCTCAGCCAGTCTATTATTGCGGCAACCAGCGGCATACATATAATTATAAATAGCACAAATAACTCTATAAAGCCCCCATATCCACTCAAGATCACAACTGATCATCAAACCTATAAATTAGATGCGTTACTCGCCCGCTACGCAACTCACGCTAGGCCAAAGGTTGAGGATGAGACGTAAGTCTGATCGAAGCAATATAACTCATGGCAGACACCACTATTCTAATTTATAGCCCACCCCTTAATTAACACAAAGCAGCTCCTTATTTACCAATTCAAAACCTTCACCAGCTCTACAGCTGTACATAAGTCACAAACGATCTCGAACTGAAAGATAAGGAAAAACATTTCAGGGATTAACATCCCAATTTAACTGGACTTGAACTGTATTGTACTCAGTATTGACCGTTAAACTTGACCTTAAATCATAAACTTTTTCTTGTACCTAATCCTGATCTCAAAACTCGAACTTTAATCTTACGGTTATTCCAGACTAAATATAAAGAGCCCTAAAGCCCTAAAGCTTTGGACACTGATAGTAAGTTGTCTTTACTATCCTTAATATAGCTATCTTTGGCTATGTCAGTTTTCCATCTACCATGCCTCTTTAGTATTCTATCCGGCACCCCCGCATTAGCTGCAGTAGACACACCCCCTGACCTCAAACTGTGCACCCCAAATTTTGACACATCAGGAACTAAGGGGCGTAAAGCAGCCAATATGAGTTCACGAGCACGAGTGTAAGAATTCGGCTGATTTTTATCCCTTAGTTTGAAACCGACTTTGGTTTTTGACAGACTACGAAAGATAAACTGATGTGGAAGAACTTTAGCAAGAGAGATATACGACTTGAGAATACTGACGGGACATGCACAAGATTCACCTTTACTAATAAGAACTTTCATCCCATCCCTGTAAATATCAGTTTTACTAGTAGGAATGAAAATGTTAACAGTATCATCCGAAAATGACAAATGTTCGAGTTTGATATGAGAGAGTTCATTGAAGCGAAGAAAACCAGCGTATGCTAAAACACACATCGCTAAAGTTCTTAAGTCCATAAGGTTTATTACTTCAAATTTACCGGATGGGATATAAGACATTACCAGTTGTTTAATAATGTCGGTTGTAATGGGTTCTTTTTTAAGAATAGGCTTTGATAATTTGCGTTTCAACCCCTCAAGAGTGAACGTTACAGTGCTGCAGTTGGCGGGATCTTTAAACACCCGCTAATTTGTGTGCCCATGAGCCTAGCTGAAATAGCTTTTGTAATGGGAGCAGGTGATCGGGCTGAGTGACTTAAGTGGACTAAATACAGAGAAACATCAAAAGGGTCGGCGGGACTAGCACATTTTCCATATTTCAAAGCCCATTCATTCCACTTATTCACCGGTCCAGAGTAACAGTTAACAGTCGATTCTGCTCGGGCACTTAATAATATACCTGGTAACTCACAAGCTAACGAATTTAAGTCCGGGTACTCTTGACTTTTCTGACTTCTCCAAAATCCACTATTGAAGATTATCTGCAATAAAAAGCCAAATACACTACGAATCAGTGTCTAAAAGTGTAGTGTTTCCCAGTTTACCATCTGAAGTCAAGCCCAATAGCCAAAATAGAGCTTCTTTGAATATTGTCAATAAATTCTTCATTTCCCCCTCTCCCGGGAATAAATAAACCTGGATAGGTAAGTATCTCACATACCCACAACTGCTCTAATTGGATTATAACCATCTGGGAAGAGCATTGGCCAAAAAGGGCGCTGAATACATTTGGGGCATATCAGAGTTCCTGTGACTCTCGCATGTTGCATAAACAATATCACTCTTGGTACAATCGATATTGGGGGAACAACCCAGTTATTTTCACCATCCCAAGTCAAAGCAAAAGCGTCAATACCCTCAGATCCTGGGTTCCAGAACCTTGAATTAAATCTAGGTAACTTTTTGTTATAGTAACTCGCGAAGCGATCAACAATATGTGGCCCCCATAAATCATCAAAAAATTTGAAACATTCGTCGGAAACACTCCAGTCATCATTATCAATAATTCTACTGAGCTTGTCTGCTCTCTCATTCTTTGTTCTTGGCAGCCATTCCATTTCCAAATGGATATTACTTACGAAACATGTTTTGCAAATACTGATTGCTATTGCTTGCAAATCTCTTTTCATGCTACCATGCACTGCAATTTTTTCAACACTTTGGTTATCTGTAAACCACTTAATTCTTCTGTCTGTCAGTTCATGTGCCAAAGATTTCAAAACCAACTCTACTGCCTTCAGCTCTCTCCAGGCTGAACTTTTCTGGGATTCACTACTATCCCATAACCCATGTGTCACTGTATTAGCAATATTTACTATATACCCAGCGAACCCCGTACTGCTGGCATCTGAAAAAATAATCCTTGAGCACTCCGCTCTCGGTCCAATCTGTGCCTTATTCAAGTTCTGTACATTTGCTCGCCAAGACAATAATTCATCCATATCTTTTTTTGAAAGCTCTAAAGGAGAGTCCCAAGAGACCCTGGACTCAATGCAAATTTGCAATGCTTTTGACATGATTCTAGCCATATTACCTGTAACAAGGTTGGTAGACATAATCTTTCCAACTACTCTGGCCACTAACCTTGCCGTCACTACACTTACAGCGTTTCTATGAATGATTTCGTCGATCCCATCTGATATGCTCACAATGCGTCTTTTTGGAATGGCAAAAGAACCATCTTCAAGATCAATATCATACCCTAACCATTCTAATTTTGTGACTGGGTCCCATATACTTTTCTGCACATTCGGCACAAACCCCGAAGCTATCAGATCTGCTTTTACTTCACTACTTATCCGTACCGCTTCAGATAGTGAGGAGGCAAATCCAAGCCCGTCATCTAAAAATACTACGACGGACTTACCTTCTCCCCTCCATTTTTTCACCAGTGGTCTTTTCATTTCATTTCATTTCATTTATTGATTTCACAAGTAGAAAAAACAAATAAACACCAATTTACATTAGATTAACAGAAACAGAAACAAAGGTAGCACCCCTGTATAGGATTACAAAAAAGTAAACTAAATTACTGTCGAGTTGATCTCCTGATACTAGGAAGTAAACAAACATTGAATCACACAAAGAACGATAAATGGCTTTAGGCACACTTTGAGATATAAAAATAATATTATAATAAAAATATAAAACTTAAATACTACACAGTTTGAGTTAGGGCATCTGCTAGGCCAGGGACTAATAAATGTCTTACTACCTTAGTAAATATATATGGAGCTGAGGAGAGCCCAAACGGTAACTGCTTGAATCTGAAAAACTCCTTTTTGTTTTACCAAATGCCCACGAAAAACCTTAAAAATATCAATGTGGTGGTAACCACCTTTTCTTAGAAACAAAAGAGCAGATCTCATATCTTCATATTTCACTGATACTTTATCGAGGGATTTATTAACCAATCTTAAATCCAAGATCAATCTCTTTTTGCCATTACTCTGCACTGACACTGTTAATGGGTTGACTACTGTAGGCTGCGATTTACAAATCTCCACTGTCCCCAATTCAACTAACTCAGATATAGCCTGTGGAACGAAATCATTATGAGTTAATGCACATCTGTTATTCTTTGAAAACATAGGAAGTGGACGACAATTGAATGGAATTACATAGCCCAATTTAATTGTGTTAATAATAAATTCTGGAGCTCCTATAATCTGCCAAAATCTCAAATTACTGTTCAACCTACCAGCTACTCTTATCCCGGCATTCCACTTCTTTCTTCATATTCAAAATAATCATCTATAGTGGTCAAATCTGATTGATAAGAATCATGCCCTACTTGGTTCGAACTATTGATATCAGAAAAACATACATCACTACACTTAACTCTGTTGGACCGCTGGTTTTCCTGCTGGAATTTGCTGTCTCCTATTCGGACAGGTAGCTTTCCAGTGACTCCAACTCCCCCAGGTAAAGCAACTCCCTCCTGCATAACCTCTGGTGACCCTGTTGCTGTTGCTGTTGCTGAAGGCTGCTTGGGGACGAAAAGAATAATCACCATAGCCACTATAGCAAAGCCCGTCTGATCTCTCTTGAGCTTCTTAGCTTGACTCCCTGATGACGTCGCTGCCTCTGCTCTCTTCTGCTTAATCCTCCTCCCTGCTCTGTTCTCAGCTCGCATAATCTTGTTGTCATCCTCGTCGTCTTTCGCCAACTCGTGTTGCTCGTACTCTGAAACCGTCGCCCAGCCATAGACGCTGTAGTATCAGCTAGCCGGATCAACTTCTGTCTCTCTTCCAACTTTGTCACCGCCTTCCCCAACATGTTCCCCAACAACAATCCCTCCTCTGCGAGTTCCAAAGCAGAGTTAACCAGATCCTTTATCTCTCTGAAACAAAAAATATAAAAACAATCTTCGAAACTTAAATAAAAGAAACTAGACGATTGCCTGACTGGCGCTGAATGACTGGCCACAGCGCTTTCACACTCCTACAACGTGTTACGCAATGCGTAACAATACTAACACACTTGCTATAGAAAACCACGCAGCGTGAAGAAAATAAATATTCTCTAATTCGCTCACGGTCGCTAGCTCAACCGAAAATATTTTTATTTTCTGCAATGACTCAATACATTGTAGAGAAACATGTACATAACAGTGTTATCTGTTTCTCCGATAGAGGGCGACAAACAGTATTACCGTTCCGCCGGCCGGACTGTTTTCTATGCCCGCCAACTCGATTGAGTATTGCGGACGTAGTGGAAATAACATATTATGGATTGCGCGTGTTATCTGTTTCTCCGATAGAGGGCGACAAACAATATTACCGTTCCGCCGGCCGGACTGTTTTCTATGCCCCGCCCACTCGATTGAGTATAGCGGACGTAGTGGAAATAACATATTCTGGATCGCGCGTAATTTTTCACGAAAAGTGTGTTTCTTTTTTTACAAAAATGTCGTGTTTTCAATAAAAATACATATCAAACTCAAACATATCATTGTCTCTAATGTCACATATTTTACACTCATGATAAACTACATATTTTTCTCCGATTAAATCAGGAAATTTATTGATTTTGCAGAACCCTTGATATGATTTTTTTTAATATTAAACTTTGATTTATCGTAATGCAATATCTGATGACCTCATGCTGACGTCACAACTCCTGTTTCATCTACGTGTTATGTTCTAAGTATATGCCAAGTTTGAAGTTCATGTGAAGCTTGCAAGTATGTGTTTTTGTAGACAATCGATCCGGAGAAGAAGAAGAAGGAAAAGAAAAAAAACTAGAGATTGGTGTTTGTATTGACAAACACTAGGTGTTCGGGAGGAAGTAAAGGTCAAATTGGGGTCAACTTTGTTTAAATATTTGTTGACAATTAACGATCTGTACAATGGTGCAAAGATTGTGAATTTACCTCTTGTGGATGATTTTTTGTTTTAATATTAAACTTTGACTTCCGGTTTGGACAGGAAATAAAGGTCAAATTGGGGTCACCTTTGTGTAAAATTGTTTTGACAATTAACGATCTGTACAATGGTGCAAAGATTGTGAATTTACCTCTTCTGGTTGTTGAGATATTATTTTTTTTAATATTAAACTTTGACTTCCGGTTTGGACAGGAAGTAAAGGTCAAATTGGGGTCACCTTTGTGTAAATATTTTTTGACAATTAACGATCAGTACAATGGTGCGTTTGAGAAATTAAAATAGCGCGATCATCATTGATTGAAAGAGCGATTACAAAGTCAGGACATCGATTGCCGAGTTCGAAAGGTTTCTGTGACTTTAATGCCTCTTTAGCGTTCCATATCAACAAAGCGGTGCCATAGCTACCGCCTGAGCGTCGATGGCGATCGCCTGAACACACATGAACGACCGATTAAATGCATCGTTTCACGGCACCCCTTACGCGTGACATACGGTGAGCGTTGCGTTTACGTGAAACGTCAACGTATCAAATTACAAAGTTCCCAAAAATCCAAAACGAGATTTGCAAAATGCTAACGTTAATAAATTGTTAGCTGTTACATTTTGACAGTTTTTCCATAAAAAATAAACTGGGAATCATTCAAGGGATGAGAAAAATATTGGGAAAATCCGCTTAATCATTCATATTTAAGTGTTTTTCGGCTATGTTTTTTATTATTTTCGCAGAGGTCGTTTGGGGTCAGATTATATAAACAAAGAATAAAGTTGAATATTTACCGTGCGTACGCCGTCAAACATCAAGTAGTTGTGTCTTGAGTTTTAACTTTTGGCGCCTAAATTATTAACAACGATTTTGATTGGGTGTTGGGATTCTATAATTATGTTTTGTTTATTCATGAGTTTTCCTTTCCCGCTTCTTTTGAGGGCTTATTTTCGATTTGTTGGATTGGCATTTTTGAAAAATGCGAGGCGTTGTTACCCATTTTGGCCGCGCGAGGGCGCTGTGTTTCACGCGCTGTTGTTGAACTCCCGTGATAGGTTACGTAATCGTTAATGCGCAAGGTCAAACCGGATCCCGGCGCCAGCGCGTCTGACCCTTATACGTGCTTACAGTATGTATGTAACACAGTACAGCTGTACTGTGTTACATACATACTGTACATGTATCGACGCCAGTGTGTGTGTGTTGTTATCACAACTCTGTGGTGTGTGTGTATTTCCGTGTATAATTATGTACCCCGTACCTGCTGCGCCGCCGCACGGGGCCGGCCATAATGTACTTGTACTTTTGTACATAATACATACCTACTTAACTTAGCTGTGGCCACACTGTACTCTGGCATAATTTTAAGCATACTGGGTATAGTACGGTACGGACGGAGGACCACTTTACTGACTGATGTGTACAGTCAGTAGTTACTTGACATCCTAAAGAAAAAAGAAAAAATGCTTTTTGTTATTGTTTATCGTTGAGTTCTCTGTTGTATGTATCACAGCTTCGTTTTCTGAGAATTGAGACTTTGAGTTTGTTTTGATCACGTTTCGTGGAGTGAACGGTAAGACTAAGGTAAGAGTAGACTGAGTAAGACATTAGGCCTAGGCCTATTTTTTAATTTTAGGCTATTTACCCAAGCATTATCTAACTTTACCATGCTTTTACGGGGTTAAGACATCTCGACCGTTATGACAACTCAACCCTTGTGACAACTCGACCCACGGGGGAAAGAATGTCGTATCCGGCCGCCACTTTTTAAGGGCTTTTTTGGATTTTTTTTGCAACCATTAACCAGTTAAAAAATCATTCTATCAATTTTTGGTGGTACAGAAAGCAAATTTTAACTAGGCCTATCTTTAAAATCCACTTTTAATAATGGTTTTTGGACTTGATTTCCCTTCTAAAAAATCCTCCCCTTCAGAAAATAGAAGGATCCTATTATAGTTGCCACTACCATGGAGGTAGAATTGTGTTGGTCACCACTAGTAATTGTGGAATTTACAAGATCAGACTGACATGACTGAGGAAGTCATCGTATACCAAAAATGCCTGATTTTTCATGAAATAAATATCCTGGAATAATTTGAAGTATATGTCCATCATCATCCATATGTTCTCCACCATACCAGGTAGGTAAGATTACATTATTGGTTATATTGAATGAGAAAAAGTGGCGGTCAGATACAACATTATACCCCTCACGGGACCACTCGACCCACGGGACAATTCGACCCACGGGACAACTCCACCCACGGGACAACTCCACCCTTGTGACAACTCGCCCTAAAAAAACCTTGACCCCAACAGTTAGTCCAAGAGACAACTCGACCCACGAGACAACTCGACCTCTTGTGACAACTCGACCTCTTGTGACAACTCGACCTCTTGTGACAACTCGACACAGACAACTCGACCAAATTTATCATTGCTTAGAACTTTAGAAGTGGATCATCGTTTTCCCTCGAAAAAAGATTAATCACTACACTAGGCTTATTCTAGCACCCAGTATGGCTCAAATTCTAGCACAAATTCAATCATTTCCCTAGTCTTGGTTCAAAACTGTGTTTGTATGTTTATGATACACGATCCCACGGCGCTACACGAACACTACAATCATGAACCGCTACCACACACACGAACCGTTATCAAACACAGTGTTGGGAACTTCGAATAATCCCCCCTCCCGAAAACGGGGAAAACCACTACGCATGCGTCAATTTGAAATGCTATCGCGGCTCACATTTTTGGTGCGCACGTGCATAAACAACAACGGCCGTGAAGTTGTCAATTTGGGAAAAGATTTGGGATATATTTAACTCTTGGGAAATCCTTTTTAGAACGTAATAATTTAAATACTAGTTATAGTAAATATATATCTAATCCCCAGGAAAAATATAATGTTAAATAAAAAGAAGGGTCCAAATGTATACAAAATTTAAATATTATATTTTATTGAATGCCATTCAAATAATAAAACATAACTAGACATAAGTTTTTGTCTTTACAAAAAATAAGTGTTCGGGTTAACTTCCGGTTCAATCAAGTGATGACATAATCATATTTAAAAAAATGTTTGACGTCGTTTATCATGACAATATCAATTTGATTTTCAAAAGACCTATAAATTTTGTGTTAGAATGTCTAAAATTTTAACTTTGTGTTTGGAACAGAAGTAAAGGTCAGATCAGGTAATTTGAAGGCCATATGACACAATAGTTTGAGTAAGACTAATTGCGGTGACACCATGTGAAATTCTCAATTTGAGTAGTAAGAATTCGAGGTACAACTCGACGTTTCGATCAGTGTGCTCTGATTGTCCTCGGGAGAATTTCACATGGTGTCACTGCAATTAGTCTTACTTATCCTCCTCACCATGCAAAGCTACAAGTTTTACCTATTAATAGTTTGGTTCAATTTCTGAGATGGGGGTACTCTGATCTGTGATGATGTCATGAAAAATTTTTTTGAAAGTCACTAGTCACTTTATGAATGAAGAAAAACCTTACTTTTACAAAAAACACAATTTAATGCTTAAAATGTTTAGGCCTTAATCTTTTTGTATTCTCTATGGGAGAGAAAAAATTGTCAAAATTCTACATTAGCAATAGAGGAATATATCATATTGATTCTAGACCAGAATTTCATAGGGAATCCAATCCAAGTGGTTAAAATTCGAAAAACTCATGTTTTCTGGGAGAAATATGGATTTTTGCGTAGTAAGTCTCAAAATGTGGAATTTTCGTTAAAA
The DNA here is from genome assembly GCA_029582265.1 of Zoroaster sp. YZ-2022. NCBI lineage: Eukaryota > Metazoa > Echinodermata > Asteroidea > Forcipulatida > Zoroasteridae > Zoroaster > Zoroaster sp. YZ-2022. Next base: position 11,064,104 of record CM055821.1, on the reverse strand, counting down.
ATTCAAATTTAATTCTCTTGGACATTGTGATGAGTGGAGACCTTGTGGGAAAACAGTTGTTTGTGTGTCTAGATTACTTTTGTATGTAAAAAAAATTAAATTATTTTTCGTGTTAAAACTAAAACATGTAATTCCGTTACCAAAATAATGCACAAAAGTATTTTTTGGGGCAAAGAAAATAAAAATAAAAATCCCAACATTGTTTTTTTCTAAATATACCTCCCTACAAGTGTTATTACAAAATATTTTCACTTTCGGACATTTGCTTAGTACTTTAATATATGGTAACGGAATTACGGTAACCATGGTTACGGATTTGCACTGCAGTTATATTCAAGTTTTTATTACTGTTACAATGACTTTTACTGTGACTTTTTACATCTTCTGTGACAAATTTTTATTTAATGTTAATAAATATTTTTCAATAAAAATGTTTCCTGAAAAATATGACACAATATTTAGTTTGAATGCAAAAGTATGCTAATATATATTGTACATGTATTTCTACAGCATTTATAGGCAGTACTTGTAGTAAACGCTCATTAATTTGGTTGGAAATTGTTAAGTTGGCATGATTTACTTGGATTATGTATGTTCAGGACATGTACATGTACTTGTGAGAACATTATTGCGTATCATAAAAAACACAAAATGGATATATGCCTAAATGTAGAAATTCAAGTAAAATACTGTTTTTTAGCTGTTCCGACCTGGTAGTCGGAATGTATGTATTGTTTCTGTCAAGATTTTTATTTTTTTAAATTATTATTCCTTCTTTCCACCAAAACCCCATTGCCTTAATACATGCACTTTCTTGGTGGCAAATGGCCTTCTTAGGATTGTCAGAAAGAGTCAACTCATACATGAAGCTTACATGTACATGTATGCCTTGTTTTAGTTATTAAATGTCATCAGACTAAAATTATTAATTAGCTTAGTTATAGTCATGTGAAAATTAGGCATTCTTGTAATAGCCATATAGCTCAAGAAGTATACATACGATCATCAAACTTTTTTCAGTTATACATTTGTGGGGTACTGTAGATGTGCCTTTTGGCCTAAAACGTTTTGTTTGACGTCATTATGACATTATTTATATCACGTTTTGTATCTGTGTACAAAACACATGTACTGAAAAAGTGGAAATTTTTCATAGTAGCCAACACACTTTTTTGTCATAATCTAAATATTCGTATCATATTTTACCTAAGTCATCATTTTAACAAATCAGCTTTTAGTAAGAGTTAATTCCAGGCCATTACAACTAATTAATTAATGATTTTTTATTTAAAAAGGTCACCGTTTAGTTTAAAATTTGTTAAGTATGGATACAATCATATACACCATTCAGTTAGGTAAATTCATGGAGAGGGGTCCAGGCTAATTCGTATCCCTAACGTTTCAATTTCAGTTGATCATTGCAGTGGATTGTTGCAATGGATCAATCTGTTTTCGTGTGGTGCCCAGACGTCATTTTTTAGGCTTGCTGAATCACGGTGTGTAGTTATTGGATTGCTAACTGGCTTTAGGGCCAATTAGTTATCGTACAGGCCATTTACATGTACATAATGCATGTTCTTGACCAATATATTCCTACGTATGTTAAGGATTAATCTCTGAAAGACTGTTTAAGTTGTATGCCGCCCTCTTGTGACAATCATTAACCGTCAAGATTTTGAGTTTTGTAGCGCTATATAGCGTGCAGCACCATTACAAGAGGCTTGTTTTAAACCAATTGTATTCCTATGGATGTTAATGATCCCAAACGGTTTCTTGAGTGAATAATTTTCTAGCCCCATTAGTTTGTACCTAAACTATATTGTATAATTATTAATATTAATGTTGATAGTTTATAATGTACCAAATCCCCCAAAAGATGTCAATGCGGTAAATATAGATATTTTTTATTTAAGCATTCGTTTGTACACGGAAGCTGCAGAGTGAACCTGTGATTAACTTGTTGGCCTCAAATAGTGAACAAATAATTATGAATCAGGACACCAAATGATATTTTATGTTTTAATATTTTAATCATATGGCACATTGCACAAACAAGTACCATGACTAGGAACGAACCCATACTGTGACAACACCAGAACTTGAGTCCGGTACACTAGACTGCTTGGCCATGACACTCCAATACCTCCACCATCCCTGACTACAAACAATGCTTTATAATTATAGTCTTTCAGTGGCGTAACTAGACTCCAATTTTCAAGGGGAAATTCAGCCTTTTATTAATTTTCGTTTTTAATTTATTCTCACTAATCCTCGACAGATTTTTTCATTCAAGGTATCAAATGAAAGCTAATAACTTTTCCTAATCCGTAAAAATAGCAATTTAACATTTAAATTAATTTTTGACCATCAAATCGACCTAAAATCGGGCAATGCATCTTTAAGGTCTGAACCCAATGGTCATTGTCAAGATCAGGGTTAGGCCTACAACTTAGGTTGAGGGTCGTGTCATAACAATCATAGTCCAACAACGGAACAGCTTTGTGTTCGTCCATAGGACAAACACCTAATGTCTAGTTATTACTGTTTTTGCCTTGCATTTAGCACTATTTTTTAGACCTGTACAAATACAATACGTAATTCCGTTACCATGATTGAAGGTAATTTTTTTCAATAAAGGAATAATATTTCAAATTTTATTTTGCATTGTAGTTAATCTTAAAATCTTCTAATCTGGTCTGTGCTCTGACCATTTTGTTAAAATACCAAGTTGATTTATAAATTGTGAAGTACAACTGTTCTTTCTGAATAATGGACACATCGGGGTATTCAGCACTTTTGGAAACTGGTACTTTCACCTCTTCAAATGGGACAAAATTACTACCTGGCAAGAAGTACAGGCCATAAGTGCTGAATATGAAAGATCAACGAAAATGCATGGTGCATTATGAAGATAAGGGCATGTTTCCAAACGTGCACTGATGGATTTTGGAGGATTCAGGAAGGTTCCTAGCCAGAATACCTAGGGGGTTAGGGTTAAAAGTTGGTTATCAACATTCACCACCATCTCATGTGAGTCATGTCTTACTTTGGGTGGCTTTCGTTTCTTCTTACACTGAAAGATAATTATAAAATGAGTTCAATTTCAAATGTTTGTTTACGTATACTCTATCAATAAAAACACAAATGTATTGTCAAAAATAGAATTATTATGAGCTCATCAATAACACTCATTCTGGAACTTCTAGCATACTTCTAACAATCAATTTGTGAAATGTCTAATTTTAAGGTTATTAACTTCCTCACTACAAGGAAAATACAAGTAGCCAGGGAAGAAACAAGTACATGGACCATACACCTACTTTATATAATGTGACACTGTAAATACAGGTGTATGTATTAAAAAAAAAAATTAAAAACAGCTTGTAAATCAAATAAAGCTTTGCCCTTTTTGAGATTTTTTAAAAGATGTTTTTGTATGCCTACTGGACAGTGGGCCTGGGGCCTAAAATGATTAACATCTTCTACAAAATATCTGATGAAATGTAAATATGCGAATACAATAAGTAGACTTGACCCCTTGCGGACAGCTGATGGTTATAGCCGCGGCTTGCGGAGAGGCCACTGGGCTGGTGGACGTGTATAGCCGCATTCTAGCACGTACGGATTTAATTGATTTTCCAGCTGCATTTGCTGGGGGTTTCACATGGAATAGAAATCTTCAAGAAGGCTGATAGTTTGGTGACCCATATTGTTCTTGAATGGGAGTATTATATGATCTGAACACAGCACTTTCAATTACACTATGTGGGGACTTCGCGTGCGATGAATAGGGTATGCCCGGTTTAGCTTGCCCGCTTATTGTTTGGTCTATACGCTCATCTGAACAGCGTGGAGTAATTATGCACAGTCAGTGCTGTCACTTCCATACATGATGGCTTCAAGTGAAGACGAAGATACTCTCACGGCAACCAGTGGTTCAGATTGTGAATCTTTTTCTGAACAAACTTCAGATATTGAAAGTAGTGCCAGTGATTGTGACATAAATGTGCCGTTAGCGAGACTTCGAAAACGAGCCGGGACTGGACCTGATCAAGATTTGCAGTGGACTAACACAGAAAATTTTCCTCTCCGATATGTCTTTGACAGGGCATCGGGACTTCAAGTTCAGAATTTGGATAGCACCAGCAGCCCTACGGAGATATTAAAACACTTTTTCCTCCCGAACTTATAAGGCACATATCTGATGAGACAAACCCATATGCCGCCGATAACCCAAAGTGTCAAACGGCGAGTCACATGAGGGGATGGTTCAACACAATGCAAGAAGTAATGTCGGTGTTCCTGGCCATGATTATCATCATGGGAATAATGCACAATCCCGACATGAAACTGTACTGGACAAGGGACTCAGCTCTTGAAACTCCCTTCTTTCCAAACACCATGCCCGGAGATAGATTGGAGTGCCATGGTCGAGCGGTTTAGTGCATCGCATTTGTGTTCTGATGGCTGAGCATGGGCGTCAACAGGTGGGGGACGGGGGGGACATGTCCCCCCCACTTTTGAAAGTGGGGGGGATATCATATCGTTTGTCCCCCCCACTTTTCAGAACAATAATAATAAAAAAATGGCAGGCATATGTTCGATTTTTTGTATCAATTGCTGACTCAAATAGAATCAAACTCGATATTAGTGAAAACAGCCATTTTTCGACTCATTATCAAAATCATCAAAAATTAGAGGCAGACGAACCGTTGCCGCTGTGTATGCCTACTACTAGGTAGACCTATAACGTTACTCACGGAGACAGAGGAGGTGGACGCTTAATATTCCTGTACCGTACAGTAGGAACATATTAGAAGCCAGCCGCGCAGGCATGTTTTCCAACGCTGCTCACTATGCACAAACGGCGTGCGGTGCAGAATGCCAGCGACACTTTTTTGAGACATGCGCACTGAAAGCCAAAGATCGTATTGCGTGCGTATGTATTTTCGCCCCACTATGACACAGCAGCGTCTTAACCACCTCATGATCTGCCATGTACATCGCGATAGGCTGGCAGCACTAAGCCCACAGAATATTGCAGAAGAGTTTGTCAGATCAGTAGACAGTCGTACACAGATTTTTGGCAAATTCTAACTCGGGTAATGAGGTATATCTTCATCGCTAACTTACTGCTGCCATTTCGATCTGAAAAGACTGAAAATAAAATGCTGGTAACTTGATGTAGAGCTTCAGTTTTGGTGAAAGACAACATTCATCAGTTTAACATTGAGATGACTCAGATGAGCATGTGAAATACTAACACAAATGTTGGGACAGGCAAAAAGTAGATATAATCTGAATTATTCGTGGAATTATAATAGAACTAGGACCTTTAATTCAGGAGCGGATGATCATGATCCAGGGGGTGGTCAGTTTTTTGTAGCATGATTAGTTTGAACAAATAGTATAAATTTCAATATTTTTTCTTCAAGAAATATACAATTATTTAACAAAATATAGCACCATTTAGCTCCTAAGCACCCTTAATTATGCAAACAATCTCTAAGGGCAAGGGGACACCCCCTCCCCTTAGATAACTCCCCAGGACACAGATCACTAATTGGGGCTCATGTCCCCCCCACTTTTCATAAGCTGTTGACACCCATGTGGCTGAGTCGTCAGAATGTGGGTTCGAATTCCGACCGCGACCCTATATGTGCCGAAATGGCAGCAATTGAGCTGTATACTCCCTAGGGAGCTGTGATGGTTTCAGGAATGATTTATGAGCCTGATGAGCAGGGGTAATAATATAATGCGCCTTGAGCACCAGTTTGGTGCTACATGTATATAAGTCCACATTATTATTATTATTATTATTATTATTATTATTATTATTATTATGGACTTGTTATCTTCACTTCGCTGACAATAATCAGGCAGATGTAAATGATCATCTTTGCAAGGTTCGACCAATAGTAACCGAATTGACTGATAGCTTAAAATCTGTATAACCCAAATAAGCGGGCAAGATTCGGCATAAAGGTCTACAGAGTTTGCCAAAGCATGGGGGCTGCCGCTGGATATACATGGAACTTGAAAATCTACACAGGACAAGACAAGGCCGACATCCCAGCTAGTACAAAGATCGTACTGGACCTGAATGCAGATCTTCTCGGCAAGGGGTACACCGTGGTTCAGCCGCCCATCTTTGTTCCAGGAACTCCACAGCAAAAAAAACTAACATCATCGAGACAGTTAGAAAGACTTGCAAGAACATGCCCAATGACTTGCGCAACCAGAAACTGAAAAAGGGTGAAGTTGACTTTCGCTCTTCTGATAACGGCCTACTTGTCTTAGTCTGGAAAGACAATAAAGATGTTCGCATGCTTTCTACAATTCACATGGCTGTGATGGAGGACACTGGGAAGCATGACTGGAAGGGAAACCCCATCAGGAAACCTCTGTGCGTGATCGACTACAACAAAGGCATGAACAATTTCTAAGTTTTAGATTTGCATTAGTGAACGAAATAATATTTGAGTAAAAATAATACTGGCAAACCGTCCAGCGAATCGGGTCAACTCGTACCCAAAACATCTTACCCAGGTCAACTTGTACCTAGGTCAACTCGTACCCACACAATATTAATATTTTTTATACGCAAAAAGAAAGATTAATTAAGGACGTCTTCAAAGGCATCCTACATTTAATAAAATAAAATAAGGACGCAATGCTGGCTAATATCTTGTTTGGACATCATGATGGGCATCTCGGTAACAATACATCATTACGTTCCCTAGTTAGTATTATTGGAGGTGCCGGCCATTTGAACTTAACCGCGCTCGAGGCAACGCGTTGGCTGATTAAAGTACATATCTGCGACATGGATGCACAGCATGACTTGGAGCCATCAAATTGGTCAGTTTTCATGCGGAGTGTTAGAACGAACAACGACGTTGAGAGGTGGCATCGGAGGTTGAACGGGCGGGCACAGTGTCCAGCTGTATAACATCCGGCTTCTGCACCAAGAGGCAAAACTGGTCAATTTGCAGATGCGACTGGTAAAGGAGTCCAAGCTAAGCCGGTACCAGCGGAAACACTACAAGACCATGCATGGGAAAATATTCAAGTTATGGGACAAGTACCAGTCTGGGGAGCTGAAGACATCTGGCCTACTGTCTGCATGTAAACACCTCACGGGATCTTAGCTTTGAGAACATAAACCAATCAAGGACATAAACCAACCGGCTCTTTTCAGAGCCACCACAACTTCCAAAAAGAGATTTGAATATCATGCAATAAAATATGTTTAATTATGTTTTAACTTGTTAATCAACTTTATGATTTTTATTATTTTTGAATTTTTTTTCCTTTTTGTTTTCTTATTCGTTTTTCCATTCCTCGTGTTCTTTTCTCTTTTTATTGATCTTTCTTTTTCTGAATCTTCTTTTCCTTCTTCATTTTCTTCCTTTCCTTCTTCATTTTCTTCCTTTCCTCTTGTCTTCTAGTCAAGTCTTCTGAAAAATATAAAATAAAATAATTTCATTACCACGTAGCGAAAATAACAAAAATATAGTCAAAATAACGCAAAAAATTACATGTTTCCTTTATTACTTTTTTTCGAGTTGACCTGGGTACGAGCTGGGTACGAGTCGACTTGGGTACGAGTCGATCTGGGTACGAGTCGACCCGGGTACGAGTCGACCCGGGTACGAGTCGACATGTATTAATAAGAAAATTGGTCGGTTCATATAAAAACATGTATGTGTACATGAAGTGCTTAATCTTTAAAAGTCAACTAATTTTAATCTTAAAATTATAAGAAAAATTACCTTCTATAGATGTGCTGGAAAGTCATATTATTGTAAGCACAACATCTGCACTGACAGTCTGATGAGCCTTGTAATTGTAGTTTGACCCGTTCTATTTTAAAGCAAGATTCTGCAGTAGTCTGAGCAAAGCACAGATTTCATTGATGGTCTCACTTCATACACACGTGCTCATGTAATAGTGCGGGACATGGACTACAGGTACAAGTGTACATGTACGTTGTACCATGGAGGTAGAATTGGTTGTACACATACATAATGTACGCTGTACACATACATGTACGTACGTGTATAATGCCGCATTCAATGAGAATGGTGTAAATTTTCATGCATTTTCCCACAGAAATACCTGATGTCATACAAGTACCTGTAGTAATTCTTCAAGTTTGTTATATTGAGAGATGATGACTTGAGGAACGAACATTTTGTGGCCCAATATCATGTAAAAATAGGAGAAATTTTCCACGCTCATTTCATTCCGTTACGTTATATTAAACTCTGAAGACAATGTACACATACATGTACATGTATAATATACATGTAAACAGTAAGACTATGTATGCCTCGTGCTGTGTGTGCACTGTGCATGCGCAAAATGGGCTGTTCGTTCATGTACAGAATAGTACTTCAGAATATTGTTTCACTTAACCTTATTAGAGTCAGATTAGGGGCATGTCTGTGAACAAAATGTGACATAATTCAAGATCTTTAAGATGATGCAAAGATTGTGAAAATATCTTCTGTGGTTGATGAGATATGATTTTTTGAAATATTTTTGATTTAGTGTAATTCAATATCTGATGACCTCACCATGACCTCATTCAGGATACAACTACATGTTAAGGTATGCATTAAGTTGTAAGTTGCTGTGAACTTTGCAGCTATGTTTTTTTTTGTTGGATAAGTTTCACAAAGAAGAAGAAGAAGAAAAAAAAAAGTAAGAAAAAAAAAACTAGAGCTCAAGTGTTTGTCAGGACAAACACATAGTGTTTGTGTGAACTTCCAGTGCAATCAAATTACTACTGATGACGTCACAATCATATTTTTTTGAAATTATCCAAAATTTTGTATTATAACATAAATTTCTGCTTCAAAAGATCCAAAAATTTTGCGTTAGAATATGTTTCACGAGGAAGGAGAAGAAAAAAAATATATCATCAATGATGTCACAATCACAATCCAGAAAAATAAAAAACCAACAATTTCAAGAGGTGTTCGCACTGATGCACGTGAACACCTAAAAAAAACGAACAATTTCAAGAGGTTTTTGGGCACAAACCCAAGCACCTAAAAAAGGCCTATAAAATCAACGACAATAGGCAAAAACATATAATTAGGCCATACACATTTTTAAAACGTGTTCATGCCCATTGCTGGTGCTGGCTGTTCTCCCTCTCCCCTGTGGACAAATGCGAGATACAGATTTAAACTTATTAAAAAATTATTATAGAACGTGTTTTACCAATAATTTCCTGAATCGGAACATCCTTGATTTCATTAAAGAAAGGAAAACAAATTCTTTGAAAAGTGAATAATGTCATAAGCTTCGTTTAATGTTAACCAGTAGTGCCTAAATGACTGGGACATTGTTTACTGTAAAACCATGCTTCTTATTTTGAAAAATGTGTATAATGATCCGATAAAAAAAACAGAAAATGTTTGGAAAAGGCCTGTAATTAATACCCGACAAATTCAGCAAAAAGATACATTCAAAGTTGTGCATTCTATCATCATTTAACGCAACTCAACATGTTGTCAATTTGACTGCATCAATCCTTCCTGCAACACCAGCAAAAAAAAGGGGGGTCAAGATGTCACAAGGGTCGAGTTGTCACGAGAGTCGACTTGTCACAAAGGTCAAGTTGTCTCGTGGGTCAAGTTTTTTTGTGTGTCAAGTTGTCACAAGGGTCAAAATCCCTTCTGACCACTTTTACTAGGCCTAGCCCCATTCTAACTTTAAGGTTAGGGCCGCCATGCCAATACACTGGACCTCCTCCGTATCCTTGGCCCTACCTACATGTATATCTTCAATTTACCCTAAATGATGCACCTGAAAAACATTGAAAAATAAAAAATAAAACAGTTTCCTTCGCTTCTGGGAAAACTAGGGCCTACATCAACGTAGTCCAACATAATGATGTAATTGCAATTACATCATAATTTGCCCTTCATAGTCTCCTCCTTTAACAGTAATTTATTATATTGTCAAAAGAAAGGAGGAGACTGTGAATGGGAAGAGACATTCAGACTAATATTAACCAAAACAGTCACAACAACAAACCAGGATCCCTCACCCCCAACAAACTGGCTCCCCTTATTAATATTGTATATAGATGGGCCGCAAATTTTAATAAAACAATAAAAGGATATGAACAACTACTTTATTGGCACAACTTAGCCAAGAAAGCAAGTTTATTAACTCTTTAATACCGGCATGAAAATAACTATGACAACGTCTAAATGGCTGAGACGAGGGTTATTCAGTTTGTATGTACAATATGTGTATAATTTGGTAAGGTGGGTCCAGAGACACGTACATTGTGCAAATAAAGAAATGAGTGAATTAAGGACAAAAATAGCTGCCAATTCCAGAAGAAAAAGGAACAAACTTACATTCTTTTAGCACACTGACAATAAACCACAAGGAAAGGAACCAATCTCTCCAAACCGGGAATGCCAAGAGCCCAAACCCTACACAGGTCTGTCCTGGCCGCACCCAAAACCTGAACTCATTGAAACAGACCATGCTGTTCTAGTTTTGTTAAACCAGGCAGAGATTCCAACAAAAAGTGATTATGTAATAATTTTCTTGTTAACCTGTGAAATATGCTTAAATGGTTTAAAGAATTTTTTTCTCAACAGAATAATGGCTTGTCCACACTCTATGTTGATACGAACGAGTATTGCAAGAGTAACATTTCACTATATAGAGATAAGCGTGTCAATGTTACCCTGGAAAGCTTGATGGGGGTAAATGGTGGATAGCAGAGTACACTTACAATGTACTATTACAGGAACTAGTAATAAATCCTGAAGTACCACTGCATTGTGTACACACACACACACACAGACAGAAACTAGTATGAGTGCAAAAACATGCCCTTTTCAAAATTATGATTCCAGATTTGAAGAGAGGAAGACTTTTTCTCAATATAAATCGTTTCCTTATGAACAAAACCAGGGAAAGTGCTACTAGTACTGCTTGAAAATGGTTCAATTGTTAACACTTGCCGCGCAGCTCTTGCGAAAGTGCACACGGTACCAAACCGAATTGGCTGTTTTGCAAAATCAACAAATTTGAGACATCAATATTTTGAAAGTTAAAAAAATCTGATTTAAATTTTTAAAAATCGGCAACCCTGGTGGCAACTACAAATCTGTTATATACATACATGTATATTTATAATAAGAAATCTGGATCTCAAAGCAGACTTGCCCATATTTTTTTTTTTTTTTTTTAATTTCAGTGTGGTGTTATGAAATGATTTGGAGATATAACATTAAAATAGACATAAAACACACAAGAATCAGTTTTGACCATTGCATTTTTTCATGAAGGACCCCAAATATTAATTACTTAAAAATTTGTAACTTTTGAACCGTTTAATCAATTTGTCAAAATTTTTTTTATTCAGTTTGATATTTGATACAGAAACAAGGAATTTGTACAGAAACAACGAATTTGAATTTTGGGTCTAATATCCCTACACTTACTCATGAAAAGTACTCGACTAACAACTCCAGTACATTTTTCTGTACTCGTATTCGTACTCATGAAAAAGTACTTGACTTAAAGTCTGGTGGATAGCAACTGTTGTTAGACCTGTATAGTTACATGTAGTTCTTGATAGACGTCATCTTAATGAGCAACTTGAAATTGATTCTGAGGTGCGTCAAATGTTCTACGCAATTCAGTGATTCGCCAAACAATGCTGCATTGTTTCTGTTGAGGTGCTGCAAGTGGTGCTTACATATGAGTAATGCCCGGGTACATGTATGTGTACATGTATAAAAATGGTTAGTCATATTATTGCCTGTGAAGATGGCTGATTTTGCATGGTGTGACCTCAAATTAAATCCATCTGAAGTGTAATCTTTATGAGTCTGTGATGTTTGATTGACAGACTAGATAATTGGTGTATTCAAGTTTAAAACTTGAATAAAAATGGAATAATCATGAAATTATGGAATAAAAGAAATTATGCCTAAGTTAGAGTGAGCGTAAGTCATCTCTTCCCTGTAAGAATTGACCTTTCGGAACAAGAGTCAAAGGTTTTATTTAAAGAACATTTCTTTGTAATTACAGGATATCATGGTCATTTCATAAAAACATTTTAAAAAGGATAAATTATCATTTTGTATTATCATTTTGTAAAAACAAAATCAGTTAATGGAATCTAAAGTCTTCATAGAGTAGGGTTGCAATTAGCACCATGTAATAATCTGTGCGATTCTAATAATAGGGTTGACAATAAAAAAAATTAAATTGCTTTATATGAAGTTATGTTGGAATTTTCTTAAAGGGCTTGGTGAGTAGATTACAGAACACTTAATTTTAAAAATTGGTCAAGGTGTTACCAAGTTATGGTCCGATAAATATTTCAGAATGTGCTTTTTCCCTAGACAACAAATGTCAACAAAGCAAAAATAAACAAAAAATGTTTTTATACCATCTCATTTATTTTATTTACACCTATCAAGCATCTCAATTGACCTTTTCTTGTATGTATGTTGCCTATATTTGTCATCAGTGGGTTTTTTCCAGAGGATACATCACGTTATGAAGATATAGCTCACTAAAAAAGCCTTAAAGGTCCTAGGAAATAGAAATTTTTAACAGTGAAAACAATAAAGTATACCTATTGGAACATATATTTGTCATTTGTCTATTTTATCCCCGCCCCTTTGCACCATTAAAAAAATAAAATCTAAAATTAGGGGGGCGCCACGCTCCTCCCCTACCTCCTCATTATCATATTATAATCAGCAAATCCGTGACGTAGACCTAGGAAGTTCGAGCGCTGCCTGCGATGAAGTTTCAGTCAAGTCGTACTCAAAACCACTGAAGTTGATGTGTCATATTAGATCTTCTTTTCAGCTAAATTTAGTATATATCCCACATTTTTGGGAAATGCCTTGTAGGTGTGTTGTTGCTGGGTGTAGCAACACCACAAAGGAAGGTGTCAGCCTTCACCGATTTCCACCAGACCCTAAATACAGGCGAATTTGGACGGCGAGTGTGAAGCTGACCAGGCGAAATGGTCAGGACCAACGGAGCACTCTATGATATGCGCTCACTTTGAGCCAACATACTTTGACCGGGGCTCCAGAGCCAGTTTGGCATGAGATTTAAAGCCATGCTGCGCCCTGATGCAGTGCCAACAATATTTCCTTAAGTCAGAAGGCCAAGAAACGTCCAGAAAAGAAAAGAGGATAAGTTGCTTTGTTTTCCGTGTAACTTACATGTATGCGTGCATGCACCCACAAGCAATAGGCTTATTACTAACGTTAGAGGTCGATTGTTACACTTCGCACACCACATTAACGCTAAAAATGTCGTTTCATTGTGAAGTCACTGAAGATGTCATTGTACAATTCTTTGACAATGTTAATTATGTGTGTGATTTTTGGATCTTGTTTCAAAATCATCGAGTGCAGAATTATGTTTTGAAACGGTCATAACGACGGCTTACACAATTCACCAATGACTCCTGGCCATGTGTATCCATGCCATTGATTCGGACGGGGCCTTGCGCTTCGTTTCTACGGTAGAGCCTACAGTACAGATTTATCGGTGCTATACGGTCATGTTTACTATGGAACTTGCAAGTCGTGTGCACATACACTGTACATGTATGCGTATGCGCACAGTTTATGACCCTTTTTATAATCCCGCGGTTTAACCATGGAGCAACTAAACACAGTGGCAACATTGGTGCCTAACATTGGAGCTTAGTTTATTCATGGTTTATTGCTCCATGCTAACCACAATTACCGTGCCCCGGCCTCCTAGGTCTCGTCACACGAACAGCGCCACCGCGTTGGGCAGCATTGAAATTAGATGAGGCAATTTTTGTAAAAATCAAATTAAAAATAATTAGCCCAATCCAGACAAAAATTAAACGTAAAATTGTTTTTTATTCATATCAATTGATAAAATAACAAAAGAAAATAAATAAGCACAATTTGACTCTTCCTAGGACCTTTAAAGTGCCAAAACGGGCCTTTTTTACGCCGAAATCACAGTAAATTCTCAAAAATTGCATTTTTTAAGTATCCTTTTCATAATGATTGTAGAGGATCTTGTGAATCATTTTGCATATTATGAGTCTTTGTTACTCATATTTAAAGTATAAATGTGTTCCAAGCTGAGAACATTAAAACTGGCATAAATTTGGGCTTAAACACAAAATTTTCCTTTTTTTTGCTCTGGAGACTAAGTCTGGCTAATTAAATATGCAAAAATGTCATAAGTTCAGTTCTGTCAATCCTATTCCACTCAAATTTGGTCAGTGAGTAAACATTTGGATACCAATATACTCAAAGTAAAAGAAAAACATAATAATTTCACAGGTAATTTAGGGTCAAAAGCCTTGCTTTTCAATAAACAATAATTGTATGCATAACGTTATAAATAATGACAATAATTTATAAATCTTGACAATAATTTCAAATCTCCTTTGTCACAGTCCCACTTCAAAGCAAATGATGTGCATGATCCAGTCAAAAATATGAATTTTCAATTTTTTTTCTTTTTTTTCTTCTAAATTTATGTGTGAGGCCAGTGATATTTATTTAAATCCTTCAAACTTAAAAAAAAAATCATATTTTTTAACTTTATCATACATGTAGCTCTTATCTCCAAATTTAATAATCTGTACAGTTGTTTTTGGGGGCAAATTGCATGAAAAAATAAAAAGTTCAAATTGATTTGCAGTTTCCCCATTGATTTGTGCACTGTGTTTTCTTCCCCATTGTTTATCCAAAAAAAGTGGCCTACTGCACATGCGCTGCACGATCGTATTGCAGCGCTATGCATGCAATCCTCACACCACAAGTAGCCTACTGCACATGCGCCTTACAATCATATTGCAAACGCTATAGTTCATGCAGCATTCACGCACCGAATCGGCATTTCTTTCAAATCTTCGGATTAAATTAACAATAAATTGAGACAATAAGAACTAATGTATTTACAAATAAAGTCCACTTTATAACATATGTTAATGTTCAGGAACTTGTAATCACCATCTTCCTCCAAAATCCTGTTGATTTTCGGGAGAAAGTCCGACACTTTTAGCAAGTGATCGTAGATCTCTCTCGCTCGGTCAACTGCATCGTGTGTGTGTGACTGCGTTACCGTGGCGGTCGTGAAAAATTGCTTCCGTCTGAAGAAAAACGTGCGATTATATCTCGTATTATCTACTGGAAAATGACGTCTGATTTCATTCCAAATTCATGTGGGGATGGATTATTGTTCGTACTTTCGGGTTATGGTGCCGCGTTTTGCAAAATTGGCATTGTTTTTCAAAGATCTTCGACGGATTTTCAACAATGTTTTCTGCACCCCCCGACTCGCCTATCGATAACGCGCATGTAGAAATCAGTTCCTTGCATGGCAGGCTTTATTTTTGGTGCCCGCATTCGACTAGATACGAGAACCGTTTCCGGTGCAAATGTCAATTTGAAAATTGGAGGCTTCAGATGCGTTGGTAACATTGTTTCGAAACAAGCCGGGAGCGCGGGAGGTGGGAAATTCAGAATGCTATTTATCGTGTATATTAAAAATATTTTCAAATTTTTCTTTCGCATTCTAATAAATAAAGGATTAGATTTTTTTATGATATCAAAAATAAGCTGCTTTCTTATGCTTAAAGTCTCTAAATATCAACACAAAAATTGCAAATTCTCATGTTGTTATGCCTTGTCTAGTGGGGTAAAACAGTGTGTTTGACGCGCCTACTAATAAGAACCTGTGGGTAACTGGACATTTCAGTCAGTGTGCTCTGACTTTCTCCAGAGAGATTATTACATGTACATGGTGCTACCACAAACCTACTCCATTATCACTTTCCACCATGCAAACCTTTTAAGTCTGATGTATGTACCTTTAATTAATGATACTGTTATTGTTACTGTTACAGAATTAGCCCTAAAAGAAGTTGTTATGGCTGGGCCTAATGTTAAACAAAGTGACAGTGGTGTCACATTGATCAATGGTTTACAGCATTTGCAAGAATTGGGTAAGTACATCATAAAGCAAGCATACACATCACATATTTTTTAAAAGCATTCTGAGCATCGCAAAGTTGAACACATTTCAACATATGTTCATGTAATACAAATTTTGCAGAGAAAGATTTTTGATAAATTACAACAAAGAATTTCTCAGTACTTGGCATTTCTTGAAGCTATGGTACACAAACTAACATGTACATACATGTATCATGTATACTGCTCTTGGTAGTTTATAATAGATGTACTTAGATAAATCAGAGAGGCCATCGGGATCTTCAAGTATTTAACACCGTTCCCCAAGACATCCGTTCAGTACACATCGTAGCCCTCCAGCATTGAATTTGCACCCAGTGTCTTGATGATAGCCACTTTTGCATCGTGTGAGTATTGTGCATACGCTTCATGTGCGTATGTTATGGTACTAAATGCACATGTACTTCTGCCACCCAATGATCACTGGAGATATTCTGCGCGTCACACATCAACTGCAAAAGACCCCAAACATGACACACTATCGCTGCCCTTTCGCCCCACAGTGCACCTATTCCCAAGGGCGCATAAATTCGGTCATTCATTGGGCGGCGCCATGTAACCTGAAACCACACGAGGCGCCGTAATTAGTACACGTTTATAACGTTAGTATGCGTTCTCAAATTAAGCGGATTTTCCCAGATATGCGATCCAACATATTTTCAGTTGATTTGTTGTTTTAGTTAAACAGGTAATTATATCATTAAGAGCTAACAATTTATTTAATTGTTTGCTGATAAAATCTCGTTACGCTATTCTGTGGTTTTGAACATTACGCAACGTCAAGTAAATAAAAGGATTAACAAAATTTTTTGGTTGAAAATTGGATTTGGATAACAGTCATTAAACATTGTGATTATCATAAACAAACTTTCCCTTTAAAATATAGAAGATTGCTCTTGTAAAACTATCTGGATAAAAACTTTCGTTATTTATAATATGTGGTGTAAACGTATGTAACGGTGTCCTTTTTACTCACTCATGTAACTCAAACTGAAAAAAACATAAGAATATTTTTCTTGTTTGTACCGTGTCTGCTCATAGTGAGACATGTACCTTGTTACGGCCCAAAAATTCTGAAAACGCTCGAGGCCTAAAAATAACCCACGCACCGGAAAATTAGGGTAACAAAATAGTCAAACAGACATGCAAAAATACAAATATCAAATATGTTCAATCAAATTTAATATTACATAATTACGAAACAAAAAAATCCATTGTCCAGTTGTGTTATAGCATAAGAATTGGATAGAAAAAAATTAAGGTTTGATCTGGGGCGAGCAGCCCAGGCAAAATTACTAATTAGGGTCGGAGACCCACTATTCAAATACCTCAAGTCACTCGTAGAAACAAAAGTCAATGTTTATGATTGGTTACCGTAGATTGTTGATCTCCTCAAAAGCACGCGAAATGTGGTGGGAAAAATGGTGGAATGCAACGGGTACAGTTCTCGGTAGGCAGCGGTTGTTCCTCTCCCTCGCATCGTGCCGCTTCACGCGACCGGTACAGACGAAAAAAAGGTCAGTCGACCCCTGCTCTGGTGAATTCACACAGTGCCCAAGCCACGAGCCACTGTGTGCGTAAAGTTCAACACCCCTCTGAAGCCTCAGCTTCGCCTCGTCGGCTAGCAAACTCCCAGAAGAAGACAACCACTGGCGCTGGTAAGTAACAGCTTACTGCATGGTTTCTGCGGCGACGAACTTTACTGGAGGTTTCACAAATTAATTCGTGCAGGAACGGTGTACAAAAAAACTCAAAGTTCAGCAACTAAAACAGCATGCCGTTCCCCAACGTGGGCACACAGAGAAACTTCTCCGCCCACGTTGCTACTCTGCAGACCTCCGCCCTGAAACTCGGGAAGTAAAAAATGAGGGACGAGAATTTTGGCAATTCTCACTTATATAGCGAATCCTGAATTCTCGGCATTCCATTGACTCTGCGAATTCCAATGTCCAGTTGTTAGCAGTACATCAAGTCTTGGTTTGGCGTACAATGAAAATTCCATTAATCGATTATCGATTTTTCGACAAAAGTGGCTGCTCGCCCATACCTAATGGATGTGTGCTCACCCCAGTTAAGTTAGCCAAAATAAAGGTACACATGGAAATTTAAATAGGAACATTATTACATTATTACTTATTATTAACAAAATTTACAAAACACGGATTTCTTTAACCTCTGGATCATGACAACCTACATGATACAAAGTCAAAGGGAACTTACCCTTTGTGTGATACCATACACCTAAAAGACACTATGTTACAAACGTACATGTAAGTTTGAATGCTAAAAAAGTGGACCTCACGACGAACTATCTTTACCCCTTTAAAGTAGCTTGCTTGAGGGATAAACATTGAAATAAAAGTGTCTGCATTATTCCTGACAGTTATTCATTTTTTACTACTGTATGTGTGTCACAGTTTCTTCACCTACATGTAGTATTGTATATATACACACATATGGGACATGCAAATGCACAGCATGAAGGTGCACCCATTTCGTGAAAAGTCAATTATTACTTAATACAATGTACATGTATATTAGTGCAAAAACTTCAAATACGAAAGTTTTAATAGACCACATTAAATTAATATTAATTTAGCATAATAATAATTATTATGAATAATTATATATCGTGTTTTTTCTTTGACAGCCGGCCGGCAACAACCACATAACCATTCTATCAAATTGTTTGCACCACTTTCCCAATTATTGTGAATGGTCTATCATTTGTTTTGATTCTCATTTATTTTGATTAAGGGGTAGAACAAAACAACATTCAAAGAGACAACATGGCAATCATTGATTTTATTATTACAAATGAGCAACATATTTATTAAGATGAAATATAAACTATACATTTACTGGAAAACAACTGTTCCTTAAATTGTTTTAATTTAAACAATGCAGACAGAAATAAATAAGTGTGGTGAATCTTGTTTTTGGAATGACTTTCATTATTTTTATTTGAGCAAGAAGAGCGTAGGCTCATATTGAAGCTTAACTAATAAATATACATAAGGGAAAACAATTTATTATTAAGAGACAAAACTTTATTTTCTGTAATAATAATAATAATAATGTGTGGACTTATATAGCGCACGTATCCACCAACTAAGTGGTGCTCAAGGCGCATTCTTTTACGTGCATTACACAACACACGGGACCTACGGCTTTACGTCCCATCCGAAGGACGAAGCAATTATGGTTAAGTACCTTGCTCAAGGACACAAGTGTCATGACCAGGGCTCGAACTGTATTCAGTGAATCATTTGTGCTTTAGTTACATTGTGTATTTCAGTACATGTACTTTTTTAATTATAAAAATAACATTTATTCTGATCAGACTTTATCAGTCATTAAATGTGTTAAATGATGTTTATAACTAAGTTCATTCATCTTGGACACGCATCAATGGAGAGTTTCTGTGTTTGGTGTTCATCAATGGAATTTTCATTCATCCTACAAAAGAAAAATAAGTGATATATAAAATGAGTAAAAACATTTCATGTTAAACAAAAGTTAAACAAAATTGTGTAAATATTTATCAGCCTCAACATGTAAATTCATCCAACAAGTTTCTTTGTATATGATACTGATAGTCAATAAAGCAACCAACAGGTCTAAAGTGCTAACAGTTGCTACAAGAGTTATAGTCTACTACTTTTTCAAAAGAATGAGTACAGAAAAATGTACTGAAGGATGGTTGCAAGTATCAGTACTCAACTCTGGTTGCTACTCTCCAAAATTATTAGCAAATGAACCGAAAAACATTCCCAATTGTTTATTCTACCGTACCTGATTATCCTGCAAAATGTTGCAACTCCATCTTTTGGAGGGCTTTCGTCCTTCATGTTTGCTGTATGTACACCCTCCAATCTTTTTAAAAGAAGTAACAAGGATACAATTTTTCAATATTTTCCTTCACTGTTGACATTAATGACAATGAAAATCACAAGGGGAGAAACATGCTAAATACGTGTATGACTTGTCTTCACTTCAGCTTGAAATTGACTAATGTTATTTTTTAAAGAAACAATTCTATTACAGAAAATAATCACCTTCGTTGCCTACAAATGCATTTCCAATGCACATGCGCACACAAACCCGCTGGTAAAAACAAAGCCTATGACATAGCTCCATACCCTGCATGGCCCTGAGAATGAGGAAAACCCGTAACTCGCCCCTTTTTTCCAGCGCGCGGTAGAGCACACTCGTTCAATTTTCGAGCTCTTCAATACGTGGATAGTAAACCATCGAGCCTCTATTTCCGACAGTCACCGCGTTTTTACAAAACCAATCATCGAGCCTCTACATGTATTTCCGACAGTCTCCAAAATTTTGAGAGAAATTAGGAATTATGTCTGACCCAAAACCACCAAAAAGGAAATCTTTTAGACGGACCAAATGCCGATCTTGTGGAGGATCTCCAGACCCTTTGGACTTCGACGATCATTCCACTTGTTTTCGTTGTCGCCTCTGTTCCCGGGAAAAACCTTGCAACGTTTGTTCCCGTTGGACCGCCGATCAATGGAATATTTTTACGGCATGGCAAGACAACCAGAGTCAACATACCGGACACACTCCGTTTTCACTTCCTTCAAGTACGGTAGCTGTCACCAGTAGTAAATCGGAGGGAATTTCTACCAGTTCTTCTCCTCTTTTTACAGGTTCCTCTTCAATATCTACTACTACCTCAGCCCCGCCGCAGATATTTACCTGCAACCAAGGAGGAATTCCCACCACTTCGGTGAGTCATGACTTACATGTACGTCAGAACGAATCACAAATTCCTTATTTTCGTCCTGTCTCCTACCTTCCATCTTGGTCCTATTGGCCTCACGATCCTCGCAATTTTGCCGAGTACCCACATTATAACACTTCGCCTTTTCCGGGTCCATCTATGATCTAGAGGACACGATCTTTACTCCCATCACCGATCGGTTGATGCTGGAAAACACATTTACCATTCCCGTCGGAGTTCCCGTTCACCTCGAATTAGGGACTCGTACGACATTACTACAGGGAATTCTCATCGTTCCTCTCGACGTGTACCGCACTCACGTTCGCGCTCCTGAAGTAGGCTTCGCTCCCGTTCCAGCTCCCGTTTTCGACAACGATCTGGGTCCCCTTATCATAGCCGTTCTGGTTCTCCTCCCAGACGATACGCTCGTTCTGGCTCCTTTTCTTCAGACTCCGGCCCTTCAGAACAGGACTATGAAGATTCCTTCCACACCTCCATGACCCAGCGAGGTAACTTAGTCATCCCTGAAGTGGGAAAAATTTTACAGTTTCCCCCGCCATCACCTAAAGAAGTTTCCCGTCGGTCTTTCCGCAGAGAGTCTTCTCTTGATTCTTCCTCACAGATTATTAAATTCCCAATTGACAACCTCTGTGCAGAAATAATGGATGAAGCCTTCTATAAGGTCCAGAAGAAAAAGAGATCGGTTATTCCTCCTCCAGAAAATAATCTTTTCAAGACCAAAGAGGATGACGTCAATAAATACTTCACTGCCCCTTCCATGTCCTCTGAAGTCAAGGACAAACTCCGAGCAGATCACACTAACCAAACCTTCAAAAGGAAATTTAATCTTTCTGACAAAAGCTCTCTCGAACTTAACAAATTATTGGAAAACATAGACCGTCACTTACGTCATGGCGCAAAAATTTCCAGTTTTTCACTTTTGCTCTCTGATGTATTAGCTCGTTCTGCGGAAGATCATTCTTCCATCGACCCTGACGTTCTTCCAGTCATGTTTAAATTCTTGGACGACTGCCTTAGCTCATGTCTTCGAGAATTTTCCTCTTCCTCCGCCTTCATCACTTCACTGCGTCGGTCTCTGGTTCTCGATAACCTCTTCTGGCCCTCTAAAAGTGCAAGAGAACGCTTGGAAGATCTCCCTCTTACCGGAAATGATCTTTTCAACAACCAATTTAAAGATTCTATGCTGAAAGAAGCGAAACGACTCAAAACTGAAGACAGGATCGATCTACGACGCCGCTCTGGATTTTCTTCAAGTAAGACTAGTTCGTCCAGAAGACGGTACAACAGCTACAAACAGAGTAGAGTCTCTTTTCAACTATCCCAACCAAACCAGTCACACCTTCATAACACTACCTCTACTTGGACCCCCAGTAGTTCTAACTACCCCCGACAAGGTCCTCCTCCATCTCGTAGAGTTCCACGCCCCAGATCCATGTGTTCCTTCAAGTCCCAGGGTTCACGAGGAAGCAGGGGCCTTTGACTATCCGGACATGAATATTCTCATCTCACTGACTTCGGGGCCTGTGGGGGCTCGTCTTCAGGAGTTTTCTCACAGATGGTCTCTGATTACCACAGATCTCTGGGTTCTACAGACGGTTTCTTCTGGGTACCGGCTGGAGCTCACCAGTTCCCCTCCATCTCTGAATCAACACCTACAACAGCCCACACCGGTCCCTTCTGATGTCTCTCTTCGGAGGTCATTAGAGGAAGAAATATTTGCTCTAGTACACAAGGAAGCCACTATTTCCCTTCCTCGCTCATCAGGCCAAGTTTCTTCTTCGGTCTTCTTCCTGGCTCCAAAGAAAACGGGCGGCCAGCGTTTGGACCTGAAAGATGCTTACTTCCATCTTCTCCATCTTTACCGCCCATGCTCGGACCCTGTTACCAAACAAGTCCCAGTGTCCTTCATCCAAACACATCTGAGATGGTGGCTCTCTCGCGAGAACCTACTCATAGGCACAATGTTTCCACGACCATCACCGTCAGTGACTCTTACATCAGATGCCTCGGAGTTGGATTGGGGTGCTCATCTGAACGATCAGACGTTAGCAGGAACCTGGTCCCCATCGGAAAGTCTCCTTCACATCAATCAATTGGAACTACTAGCTGTCTTCTAAGCCCTCCAATCAGCACCATTTCTGGTGGAGGGTCGTCTGGTCCGGGTGAGGACAGACAATTCTACAGTGATGTCCTACTTGATTCATCAGGGAGGCACTCTTTTTCCCTCCCTCTGTCTTCTAACCTGGAAGCTCCTCAGTTGGTGCCTTCCTCTACATATCTCCCTACAAACCATCCATCTAGCAGGGAGCCAAAATGTCATCGCAGATGCCCTCTCACGGGGACGATCAATCCCCACAGAATGGACTCTCCATCGCCCAACTTTACAACAGATATCCCTGCTGACAAAGATAGAGAGAGAAAGATGCAAAATAATTCTCCCAAAACGGCCAGACCTTCTTTTCTAACCCACGTCAGGGCTGTTTCACCCAGACCCGGAGAGTCTTCATCTGTCAGCCTGGATGCTATCAAACTCAACCTACGACAGGCAGGCCTTTCTGAGGACGCTGCAACCTTGGCGGCAAAGAGCAGACGACCATCTACAAGATGAACTTACGATAACCGATTACAACATTACATCAAATGGTGCACCAACGAAACTGTTCCCCACTCTGCATCTCTAACGGACATTGGGGATTTCTTCCTCCATCTCTTTCATTCTGGTCTCCAAATCTCTACGATTCGGGGTTACAGATCTGCGATTACCATTGTCCACGGCGGTTTTGAAGATGGATCTAACCTGTCAAACAATCTGGCTTTTTCACACCTTATTAAAGGAATGTTCATAGAGAGACCTCCTTTAAAGAAACTTATCCCCTCCTGGGACCTCGGCTTAGTTCTTCACAATCTGGCCAGAGCTCCGTTCGAACCAGCTGGTTCTTCTTCCCTCCACAACTTGACCATTAAAACAGTCTTTTTGCTAGCAGCAGCCACTGCTCGTCGGAGAAGTGAGCTTCATGCTCTCACAATTGAATCGGGCCACTTACGTTGGGAACCGGGAGGCATCAGTTTGATTCGCCACATTCAATTCCTGACCAAGAACCAATCTCCAGATTTCTTCCCTCCAGACATTTTTGTTCCCAGCCTGACTTCATTCTCAAACGTCCAAGAGGACAAACTTTGGTGCCCTGTCAGGTCCTTAAAGTTCTATTTAGCTCGCACCAAAGCACTCAGAGGGGATACCAAACAACTTTTCATCACAACAGTTCGCCCACATCACCCAGCCTCTGTGACCACTATTGCCAGGTGGATAGTTGAAGCAATCTTGACCTCGATTCCTAATCAACAACCACAACCTAAGACCTCAACAACGTCACGTGAGAGTCGACCCTGTAATTGGCATCAATATAAGCCAAAAGGAGATGTTTGTTCATCTCGGGCTCTCCTATATAAGCCACAGGAGACGATGGCACCGTCTCGGGAGCAACACCAACAACATGGAACTCTCTCTCCCCCTTTAGGTGCAGTCCAAGCTCTCCCAGATAAGCCACAGGGGATGATGGTACCGTCCCAGGCTCTCCAAGATAAGCCAAAAAGAGATGTTTTTCCATCTCAGGCTCTCCCTTATAAGCCACAGGAGACGATGGCACCGTCTCAGGCTCAACATCAACAGCAAGGAACTCTCTCTCCCTCTTTAGGTGCAGTCCAAGCTCTCCCAGATAAGCCACAGGGGATGATGGTACCGTCCCAGGCTCTCCAAGATAAGCCAAAAGGAGATGTTTTTCCGTCTCGGGCTCTCCCATACCTGTATAAGCCACAGGAGACGATGGCACCGTCTCGGGAGCAACACCAACAACATAGAACTCTCTCTCGCCCTTTAGGTGCAGTCCAAGCTCTCCCAGATAAGCCACAGGGGATGATGGTACCGTCCCAGGCTCTCCAAGATAAGCCAAAAGGAGATGTTTTTCCGTCTCAGGCTCTCCCATATAAGCCACATGAGACGATGGCACCGTCTCGGGCTCAACATCAACAGCAAGGAACTCTCTCTCCCCCTTTAGGTGCAGTCCAGGCTCTCCTAGATAAGCCACTGGGGATGATGGTATCGTCCCAGGCTCTCCAAGATAAGCCAAAAGGAGATGTTTTTCCGTCTCAGGCTCTCCCAGATAAGCCACAGGGGATGATGGTACCGTCCCAGGCTCTCCAAGATAAGCCAAAAGGAGATGTTTTTCCGTCTCAGGCTCTCCCATATAAGCCACATGAGACGATGGCACCGTCTCGGGCTCAACAACAACATGGAACTCTCTCTCCCCCTTTAGGTACAGTTCAAGCTCATCAGACTCGCAGCTTGACTACATCCTGGGCCCACTTCCAAGGAGTCCCCATCACAGAGATCATGAAAGCGGCATGTTGGAAGAACCCTTCAACTTTCACCTCGTGCTATCTACGGGACATCCTGCAAACAGAAGGATCAGTGGGCAGACAGGTCCTACAGGGGGCAGCACGAGCATCATCCCAGAAAGTCCACAGACCATCCTAATATAGGAGTCTTTATAGGGCTTCTGACGGGTATGTCTTAACAACCCCCTTTCTGCTCATTTTCAGATAGGCCTAGTTAAGACATTCACTTACGTAGCTCCACCCTGCATGACCTCCCCTCCCTGTTTGTTTTCCGGTGCTACTCTGCATTTGTAGGTAACGAAGGTGATTATTTTCTGAAATAGAATCTCCCAAATCTGCAGGGATTTTCTATTCTATTAAGAAAATACTCACCTTCGTTACCATCCCTCCCTTACTTTTGTGTTCTCTAAGGGGAAAAAAGGGGCGAGTTACGGGTTTTCCTCATTCTCAGGGCCATGCAGGGTATGGAGCTACGTCATAGGCTTTGTTTTTACCAGCGGGTTTGTGTGCGCATGCGCATTGGAAATGCATTTGTAGGTAACGAAGGTGAGTATTTTCTTAATAGAATAGAAAATCCCTGCAGATTTGGGAGAATCCAATAATTTGAGTTTCCTGTGAATAAATTACTCTTTGAAGTTAATAAAAGTTAAAAACACCTGTCTGTCTGTATGTATGTGTATTTTATACCATGTTTTGTCATGTTTTAAAAAGAATTATTATTAAAATAAACATGCTCATTGATCAAATCTGCCTAGTTAGTACCTTTTTGTAGTACTACTTGTAGTAGTTTTCTGGGCAAACCTAATACAATTAACTTAGAATTACCTGAAGTTCAGAACATGTTTACAGTTGCAGCTGTACATTTACATGTATCAATGTGACTCTAGACTCAACACAGAGTCCGGGGACTTGACACATCAAACCAGACCGGCACACTAACCCGTAGCACATTGCTGAGAACTAGGCGCAGTCTGAACCAAAGTGGCCCCCTGGTGGCGTTATACCTCAAATTCAATTGAAGACAAATTTAATTGAATTCCACCACCACTACGAATTATATAAAATAAGATCCGCTTTCGCAACGGTCGAACTATCGGTGTAGAGACAGAGTCTGTCTGAAGACAGATTGCCGGCAGGTCGAAGAGGTTAGTTGACTGGCTTGAAACACCAGTTGATGAAGCAGTTGTAAGCGCCACCGAATACCTACGCAAAGATTATATAATTCAGGTATAACAATTTTCCAGTTGATTCTTGGTTAGTCCGGAAAACTAATTTTGTCGACCATATCAACATTAAAAACTCTTAGACAATATTTCAAATCTTACCATTTATACTATCTACCATGAAAGATCTCAAAAAATCCAAAAAACAAATCTAGACCTTCAAATGGAGTGCTGGAACTATCAATGTAAGAACATTGGTAGCAGACAAGAAGGAAGAGGAGGATAAACTAGAATTCGTTCTACAAGAACTTAAACGAGCTGATGTAGATATAGTTGGAATCCAAGAGACCCGAAGAATCCTCAAAAACGGCATAGATTCTCACTCATTTGATAACTATGACGTACATCTCTGTGGCTACAAATGTAAACCAACCTCAGGTCACGAATGTGGAGTAGGCATCGCGATCAAGAAAAACAAAAACATTCGAGTAACATCAATAAATACAGAGACCTGCTCGGCACGGATGTTATCGGTCGACCTTCTGGTATACGGAGTAAAGGTCAAAGCAATCTGCGCCTATGGACCTACTGAAACTGATCCATCTGAGTCGAAGAAGGACCTTTTCTGGAGCAAACTGAAAAAAGAGGTTGTGCAAAGACCTAAGAATCACCAATTTATCGTTTTAGGGGATCTAAACAGTACCTGCGGCTTTTTAGAGACGAGAAAACCAGCCTATTTCAAAGGTCAATTCGTTGACTCAATCAACAACTCGAACGGCAATAGGATGGTACGATTCTGCGCTGAGAATGAAATTGCGACATTGAACAGCTTTTTTGAACACAGGATGAAATATAGGAAATCATGGTACTCTAACGATGGGAAGGTCAGAAAGGCGATTGATATTGTTATGTGTAATTCTTGGCTAACTAGGTACTGTATGGATACGAGGGTTGAACTTAAATGGGACTTTCATAGCGACCACAGACTAGTAAAATCCACCTTTCGAACACCGGTTTGCAAAAAAGATTGGCCGCTTATAAAACGCAAAAAATCTGAGCCTAGATTCAAGTACAAGGATCTTAGTGAGGATCAGATTGCAGATTTCAATGCCGAAGTTGAAAGACTTATTCTTGAAAAGACCCCAGAAACGGCGGAAGAAATTATCCAAACACTCGAAATAGCCCGAAACAACAATCTCCCAAAAGTTCCAAAATCAAGAAGCCACACAAGACCTTGGTCAAATGACCAGGTACTGCAAGATTTGCTCAGCAAAAGGCGAGAAATTCGCAGTTGCGGCAGCAAAGCTGAGTACAAAATTGCACATAAAATGGTCCAAAAGAGGGTCACGAAGTTAAAAAATGACTATTACAAAACTTAAGCTCTAACTTTCAACGATGCAGTCATAAGAAACGACATGGAATCAGCTTACAAAACGGTGAAAGCACAAGCCAACGCAGTACGTAAGAAACCAACACCCATCGAATGCTCCGGCCTCGCGAAACACTTCGAAAATCATTTCAACCCGACCTTCACCCAACCAACCCCGATCCTACTACAGCGTCCATTCCACAAACCAATTATCAAATCCAAAATCAACGAAGACTTGCCAACAAGAGATGAACTGAAACAAGTCATCAAGCAGCTTAAAAACAACAAAAGCAGCCTCGACCTGCCAGCAGAAGTTTTTAAGCTATTGCTAGAATCAGATATATTCATGGAAAATCTATTGGAATTTTTCGAAAATATCTGGAAGACGGAAGAGGTGCCAGCACATTTCGGATTAGGTAAAATATCAGCCATTTGGAAAAACAAGGGCTCAATGAAGGATTGTACTAAGTATAGAGGCATCACGCTTAGTAGCATACTGTCCAAGATAATGGTAGTGATCATAGTACAGAGACTCACAGATGCATATGATGAGGTTTTGGATGAGGGACAATTCGGATTTAGGTCTAATAGAGGGACCACGGACGGGATTTATTGTTTGAAAAGATCGCAGCAGTGGGCTAGAAAATATCAGAAGGAGTTATACGTAGGCATGATTGACTTGTCGGCGGCGTTTGACCACATTCAGCGTCAATGGCTGTTTTCAGCAGTAAGGGTGGCCTTAGGGGAATCGAAATTGATAAACTTGCTCGAAAACATGTACTCGACTACAACATGCTTCATGTCAACCAATCCAACCGACACCTTCAAAACCACCGCCGGAGTCCGTCAAGGCGGCTCAGAAAGCCCATATCTCTTCAACATATACGCAAATCATTGCATGTCAATCTTCTCAAAACTAATCCACGAACAAAATATTCCAACATTCAAACTCAACTACAGAATTGCCAAAACTTGTTCAGAAACCGGAAAAATAGTGAAAGGCTCAACTGAAATTCCGTACCTACATGTAGGCTACGCTGACGATCTAGTAGTGTATGCGGAAACAGCAGAAGATTTACAGAAAATGCTGATAATAATTGAGTCTATTTTCAGGGGACATGGCTTGATAATCAACGAGACTAAGACCGAGACATTGATATTAAATTGGAAATTGAGAAAAGCAACCGCAGAGGAGATCTACCCGAAAACCATCACAACTTTGAACGAAGTCGACATCAAGAACTCTGAAACGTTCAAATACCTTGGGTCAACAATAATGTACAATGACAGCTCCACTGGGGAAGTTGAAATTGATAACAGGATAACAGCCGCAACATGCAAATTTTTTGAACTCCGAAAATTCTACACCAATAGAAGCATCAAACTTTCAACAAGAACCATCTTCTTAAACGCATTGGTTAGATCGGTCATGACCTATGCATGCCAGACATGGTGCCCGAAGAAGAAGGAATTTAATAAATTGGAATCTGCATACACCGGTTTCCTGAGGTTCATGGTGAAAGGCGGTCATCAGAGGGTGAAAGATGCACAAAAGTATGAGAGAGCTGATGGCACGGAGGGAGAATTTAATAAATTTGTACACTCAAATGTGAAAATAAGGGAGATAGCAGGGTCTGGAAGCATTGTGAGCTACATCAAGAAGCAACAGTACAACTGGATTGCCCACATCACAAGGCAGAAAGACGTCAGAATGACTAAGCAATTAACATTTGATAATGAAAAATATGCCAAGAAATCTGGGATAACAGAAAATACACGTCGGCAAGTGCTCCTCCACCAAGAAAAAAATTTAAATTTAAATGAAAAACAGGTAGATACTCAAATGGTAAAAAGAGAAAATTTTAAGATCTAAGGATCCTAACCACAAAATTCGGTGAATATACGAATGTGGAATCAATCTAATCTATCTACCCTGCAGTGCGGAGACTTGTCAACATGGCGACCACCATGCTGTGGCCACTTGCCAGCTCAAATTACAGGAAGTGAACCATGTGCCAGACGCATATCCAACGATAAGAAAGTCCTTTCCATGATGTTCGTCAAAGAAAGCTTTTAATTCCACATAAAAGAGTCAACATACATGTAGAAACATGGAGGCAGTTTTCCTTCCTCCATGATAGAAATAATCTAGTAGTTTCAGGGAAGTCCAGAAGAACTCTTAACGTTAGTGATGAGGATATGGCTGGAGTTTTATTACAAAAAAATGGTGAAAAATGCAGTATTCATCAAGGTAAAATCTACCGTTAAAAAATTGTTAGCTCGGTCGAGGTAACGATAACAATCTAAATCATGTCCTCTTTCATCAAATTTGATATGTCAAAATGTCAAAAATCTGCTTATTTTGCTTATTTTGAGTAAATGTGTACGTAAGTTCATAAAAAATCGAAAATTTTAGGGGTCCAAATGTACACAAAATTTGAACTTGTAAAAAGGTCTTGGATTAATATTTGTTACGTTTTAAAAACTAAAAGTATTATTGAACATGCCTTCTCTCCATTCGGGCTCATGAATGAACTGCCAATCAATGAAACGTCACTGTACATGTAATAAGCTTATCTTATTGATGAGTTATCGTTAAGTCTTTCTTTGTTTTAAATATGAATAATTCATGAAGACTAATTATGTACGTCACACACAAAATGGCCACACCTGTACTTTGTCACATCGCCAAATATGTGAGTGGTCTAACAACATGTACCCTCAACAGCTCGTGAACAGTGCGAATTATGAACTGAAGGATCTTCTGTATCCAAAATCAACATCCCACCCTGACTGAGGGATCTCCTACATCCTAAGTCATCCACCCTCCCTCCCTCTGTACTTGTTACCAACTGATTCAGTTCAGTGAGTACACACTCCTCGCCTCCCACTCCAAGGATCCCAGTGCCACCCAGTGTTAGCACAAATCCTCCATAGATCCAGTAGTGTACTTAAGCAGCAGCATCTCACAGAGTCTGGCCTTCTCCTGAAGACGATGAGAGCATACTGATCGAAACGTCGAGTTGTAACCACCAGTTCTTTCCAGAACTAATTACTACTCAATTGAGAATTTCACACATGTAGGATCACCGCAAACAGTCTTTACTTATCCTTTTTATCATGCAAAGAGCAAATATTACTTAATTATACATTTAACGTTAAAGAAATCTGATGGCCATTCATTCAAGTCGACAAGATTTAATATTTACTGTCGGCAGTACTCTAAATACATTTTGTTTGGGGTTGAGTGTATACAAAAATCCATTATCCTTGATTACTGCTGGTTTTGTTCTTCAATTCTTTAATCTGACTCCAAATTAAGATTAACAATAGTTCACAAAACAACCCAGTGCATGAAATACATAACCCCACTTTTGCCGCCCTTTTGTCACTATGCCGTTGTACCCTCAATGGACTATGAAATTAAATCTGGAATTTCTTTCAATAAAATGACTAGGTGAAACTGATATTTTGAAATTCAAACCTCAGTGCTCATAACTATACTTGGCTATGGAATTTTAATGCCGAGTTTCAACCGCTTCACACAGGTAAGATTTTAACAATTTAGAAAAGGACATTGTGTTGTGATCAATTTTCAGGTTATTGTATACAGAGTTTATATTTGGGCTAACATCCTGATCATTGTAGTCTGGCTTTACTTTTCCCACAGCTGGACGCATGAAAACTGTAGAGTTTCCCTTTCAAGACAAGGATATTAATATGGTTGGGAGTGTATCCAAAGCCATTCATCAACTGGTAAGTATCATTGGCATTCATGCACAGTACAGCTAATACATGTACATACATTTCCAGAAGTCTATTACCTACATGAAGTGTGCCATTTGTGTACTAGTTGTCCTAGTCCATGGCATAGAACTCCAAGAACAATGGATTTGGGCCATTCTCAAAAAGAAGCAGTGCAGTCTGATGTCTCACCCGGCATGTGAAAGAACTGTATCTCGTGTGTGCACCTTCTCCCAACAGCGTTTTTTCCCCACAGCTCATGATTCGCCCGTGTCTAGTTTAATATTGCATGTATTGGGCCATTCATGACACTCGGAAAGCACTGAGTATACAGTGCTATACACACGTCGTTGTAGGGCAAAATTAAATCAAATATTGCATGTAGTTCTCTAGAAACTAGTTTGGCATGGAAGTGCCTATCTTGTTGTGCGTGTGTGCATTTGGAGTACAATGCTGTGGTATGGATTACAGCAGGCTGGCACACTAAATGTCGGTAATAGACGTCTGATATTACAAATAAAAAATGTGCATATGTACATGTACATACATGTACATACGTATATGAATGTGTATTGTATACTAAACACTAAAGAAACTCCAAAATGTATCATAATTATAATACTGTCTTGGCACACCTTCAGCTGTTTTCCTGTTTTCCTTACCAGTGGATCCACTAAAAACATGTTCAGTTAAATGTTGGCATCATGGTACATGTACATGTATTAAGTACAACTTGTGTTTTTTAATATTAATCTGGAAAAATTTCAATATAAACAAATTTGGTAAAAGTATTACAATGTTTGGAAACCAGGTTGAAACTCAGCGTGCCATGAAAAATTCTCCTGGGAAATATGATTCTTTGGAAAACATTCATCCATACATTTAAACCAAAAATACTTCTGATTTGGTTTTTTTTAATTTTTCTGAGGAAAAAAATGATGAAAAACATTCCAAAATTAACTTTGTCCCTTTTTCTTTAAAATGCCTAGTCCAGTTTACAATTATTTTTACATGGATTTAGAGCAGACATGTTTAAAAAAAAAATTTGATAGATGTAAACAACTGTTTTCTATCAAAATTAATTTGTGAGTTTATTTCTCTCGAAAGCATATCAGTAAAAATGATTTTTCAGTCTGTTTGATACCATCACCATCTTTATAACAAGTAAATGTGAGAATATATAGGTAGATGAAATTCTTGCATCGGGTGATAAACAATTGATTTAATTTTGCTCTACACTGATGTGTGTATAGCACTGCATAGGCCTACTCAGTGCTTTCCGAGTGTCTGTGAAAAAACAGGTGACTTGGGCAGAATTCGAACCCACAACCTCCTGCTTACTAGTGCATACGTCTTAACCTCTCAACCACCGAGCTTGCCCGATGACGACTGGCCGGCTAGAATCCTATATAGCAGCGGGTTCCACAATATGTATACACACACATGTAGGTAGATTAAATCAATTGTTTATCACCCGACGCAAGAATTTCATCTACCTATACATACATGTATTGTTAAACCCACTGCTATACATGTAGGATTCTAGCTGGCCAATCGTCATCGGGCAAGCTAGTAGGTTGTGGGTAAGCTAGTAAGCAGGAGGTCATGGGTTTGAATCCCGCCCAAGTTGCCTGTGAAGTTTTTTTCACAAACACTCGGAAAGCACTGCTATACACACGTCGGCGTAGGGCAAAATTAAATCAATTAAATGTGAGAATACATATATTGTTAACGATGTATCGCCTGTGTTTTCTGCTAGTTTACTGGAAATTTCCTGATTTTTCTTTTATTGGAACAGTGATTATTTTCTTGTAGAAAGGAAAAAAAACTTTGAAATGAGATATGTCACCAAATAATAGTCGGAAGCTTAGTAAAAAAAAGTTGATTGATTTTATTGTTCCCTTACACTGGTTGGGCTTTGAATCCCGCCCGAGTCGCCTGTGGATCTTTTTCACAGACACTTGGCCATGGAAAGCACTGAGTATACAGTGCTTCATACATTATGTCGGTGTAAGGGGAAAATCAGATCAATTGTTTATCACCCGACACAAGAATTTCATCAATCTAATACAAATTCCATAAAAGAATTTATGACTGCACCCACCATAAATTAATTTGGGGACATTTTTACTGTAAAACCATGCTTCTCATGAATTGTACTTGGAAAATGTGTGATTTTTAAATCATTTGTTTTCCTTTCCTCAAGTAAGACATCAATGTTCCGATGAAATTTGTTTTTGAAATTGCTGTCAAAATGGCTAAAAACACAAGTGATACATGTATAGATCTTTAAATACCAAGAGTATATTATGGCTTTAAGATTTTGACATATTTTATGCCATTTATTTAAGGATGAAGAACGCATTAAAATTCACATGATACTTGAGACAGAAACGATCGACTCAAGTATACTTAGACATCAGCTACAGTTTTTCCCAGACAGAATACACAGTGAAATTTCTTGTGCTGTTGAGTCAGCTAGGCAGTCTAACGCTGATGAACTTAAAGTGTTACAGGTTAGTCATTTACTATATTCCCTCTCAGGGTAAAAGCAACCATTCAACAGAAACATTTGGATTGATGTGTCCTGTATAAAGTTGATGGAGATAGCTGAGTAGCTCCCTACAACATCTTCCTTGTGCCAATGTCCATTATTCTCATAAAGTTATGTCTATGTTGTATTTTAAATTCCCTTTAAATGTCCCTTTTAAATAATCGGTGTAATCGGGACAGTCATGGTGGTGGCATTATGGCAGTTGTCAGAGATACATATACGTTACTCCCAACACATCTAGAAGATCTTCACTCTCTTGACATTGAATTAATGTGACTCTCATTAACCATCAAGTGCTCATGGTGGTTAGTCAGACTTTTTTTATTGATCTCCAAACTCTGACATTGCATTTTTGCAAAAACTGCAGGATGCACATGATATAGTCCAGACTGATATTCCACAATACCTGGAGACTTCAGTATCAACTGGCAGACAGATTCTCCCTCAAAAGCTAATCATAAAGATATTAGTTACACAATCGGACTAATGCAAATAGTTAAAGATGTGAGTTGCCAATCCAGTAATTTTCCCCAACTGGATCCACAATTGACCTCATTTTCACTAACAGACATGAGAAATTTTCAGATGTTGAATCTTTCCCAAAACCCTGTCAATAGTGCCCACCATGCAGTTTACTTCTCATTCAGTGCTCTCAAGGCTCCTCCTCAACCTGCTCATATGTTCATTTCTGCAATACAGGCAAGCATACATGTCGCATTTGCAGACATTTTAACATCTTGCGCCATGGATGCATCATGGTGACATCATGGCATCAAGCCTGTCATGGTGATATTCACCTGCTATGAACAGACATACCACCACCCTGTACACTTCCAATTCCTGAACTTCAAATTCAAATTAGTTTTTGAACATACATTTAAATGGTTTATGAATTAAGGTTTATGAATTAAGCTCCCTGAATACTGAAGGCTGGAGAATACTTGATTTTCCTTTTGTTCTTTGACAAAACACCAGAAACTGTGTTTGTTATCAGAAATTGAAAATACACCATTAATGTACTTCCAGTAGGCTGATTTAGTTGGATTTTTCACCTTGTTTCTAATTTGTTATGCTGGCTGACAAAATCGTTACACCATCTCACTCCTCACAAGGCGCTGGTCCTGATGACAGTACATGTATCTCCCCAACTGTACTATGAGCTGCAGCATCTGCCATTGCTCCACCGCTATAATGCTGCTGATGAATTCATCACTCACAAATGGTATACTTTCTATGGGCTGGAAACTATCAAACGGTTCATGTACTGATGTACAAAACTAACGTCCAGTTGCATTAAAACATAAGTTATTTACTAACGTCAGTTATTTGTGTTGGAATAGGCTGTCGCAGATAGCATCAGTGAATACATGTATGTGACATTGTTTCTTATACATGTACATGTATATGTATATTCTTATAGATCATTTAAAGCAATACATTCTAATTCCACTTATCAGTTCGGATGAATCCAATTCAACGCTTCTTTACTTTACATCTTTACTTCTAATTCAATTCAATATACAATTATTCACTTTAATTTTGTTACTTTTTTTTCATCACAGTTCGGTTCATTTGTTATATTTCATTGTATACAAACTTAATAAGAATATCTATGTTTATTCCTCTGTAGTGTGTACTCTTCAGACACCTCCAAATCATGTCTAATTCAATATCTCATGATTTATATAAACATTTACTCATAATTTGTAGTGGTTCAGTGATAGCTGTATGGTCAGTGGTGGTCCTCACACTGCCCTGGTACATGTAGTTCTGCTTAAGTGCAGACACATTGACTGGACTGATGCCAAATGTACCACACCATGGCTCGACTTTGTAGTCTCTATTAGCAGACATTTCTAGTCATCATTATGGCCATCTATAATGTAAAATAACCAAAACGTACATGTATAGTGTTTTGTTCCAAAAACATTGACTTCTTAAACTCTGAAACATTCAAATAAAATACAGTTGTACTACATGAAATTAGTTTCAAACTGATCTCAAACATAAATCAATTCAGCAAGTTTTCAAGAAGTCATTCTCTTTTGTTTCAAAGATTTCTATAGGGTTGCTTTGGACAATACATGTATAATATTTATAAAACACTTACGGTTATTGCTTGGTTGAAAGGTTTGGAAGGCGAGGGAGGCTGAGTGTTGTGGTGATGGTGTTCATAGAACCGATCAGTTGGTAAATTTGCCAGGAAGATCTTATTTTTGGCACTGATATTGCCAAACTGGTGATCAGGCAAGATGTAACATGTGTAACTCAATTCACAAATGCAATCCATGACTGGGCTTTTATCCAGGACAAACCTCATCCACCAAGTATTGATGTTGCTTTCCTGGATTTCAGCAAAGCCTTGACATCATCCCACATCATATTCTACTAGACCATCTTGCACGAAATTATAACATACATGGACCAACATGGACTTGGCTGAAATCTTTCCTTGTTGGCTGGCAGAAATGTTTTATCTACCAGTGTTCCATGTCATCCGGGACACCTGTTACATGTACATCTGGTATCCCTCAAGGAAGTGTCCTTGCCCCTACTCTGCAACATCTTCATCAGTGACATTTCCCATAACCTATCCACGAAGTGCCTCCTTTTCGCTGATGCCCCTCTCATTTATCAACTAATTTATCTTCCAGTGATGCAGTTGGCGAATGGAGTAAGTCAAATGGCTTGAAGATCAACACCACCAAGTCCAAAGTAATGCACATGACTCGCTCCAAGAAAACACTTATCCTACAGTACTCACTACAAGGATCGGATCTCACTGTCACATCCATCTACAAATATCTCAGAGTTACCATCAACAATGCTCTCATCTGGACTGGCCATGTAAACACTGTCATCCAAAAAGCCAATAAAACTCTAGGGTTCATCTGGCAGGCTACAGGGGGAGTATCTACAGAGGCATTCCTGTCTCTCTATCACTCTTTGAGTGCTTGAATATGGATTGCCTGCATGCCTGGTGTCCATACACAGCAGCTATCGCATCTAAACTAGATACATGTAATGTGCAAAGGGCTACAAGAATGTGTCTGAAACAACCAAAAGGTGCCATGCCTTATGAAGATAGAACTTTATTGAACTTGCTTAGCCTAGATGCAAGACTACAGAGACTTACTGTCTCATTCATGATAAAATGCCTATTTGGACTCATAGATTGTCGTACTGTTCACTTACTACATGTACATTCAATACACACCACTTAGAAACTCTGACATTTGATCATCACTTTGCAAGAACTCTTTGCCTGAAGTACCCCCCTGTTCATTCATTACCACATATTTAGAGTATTCTACCATTCATTTTTGTTTTATATAAATGAATCTGTCCTGAGATTGGATGAGCAGGCTTTCGAGTTACAGTGTTTAAGTACACTTTTGATCATCCTGGCCATCTTAGAATGGATTGTCTATCCTCTCCTCCCTCGTTCATTATCTACACTGTATCTAATGATGTATGTCTCTATCCCTAGCCCTTGTAAGCATTTTTCAATGTGTTTTACATTTCCATTGTATTATTTTATGTACTGTTTGTATGCTTTGTTGATATTGTCATTGGCTAAATAAATAATAAGTAAAGTGATGTTACATTTTAATGGAAATGTGAACCCAATTAGGGTTAATAAGCTAATTCAATTTAATTACTATGGCATCTGTCAGCTTTCTTATTATCAAAAATCACCTTAATAAAATAGAGCGATTCAAAAGTCCACCAGAAAACAGGTACACTGAAATAACAATTTGCACTGTATTTTTTTAAACTAAATTTTTTGTAACATACATTTTTGTTTGTCCAAATGAAGTTACAATGCCATTTAAACATTTTTGAAAAAGTTAATGTAAGTGAGGTACTATGCAGCGGCATAGCCACAGGAGGGCCCACAAATTTCCAGTGCCCCCAGGTGCCCCCCCCCCCCCCCACGAACAAATCCTGATAGTGCCCCAAAAAAGAAAAGGGAACAACCCATACCCCCTGGGCCCCCCTGAAAAGCAATGCCCTCCCCTCCCCATGCCCCCCCTCCCCCACTGAAAAAGTCCTGGCTTCGCCGCTGGTGCTATGTAAACATTTAAATTTTTAGCCCAGAACTATATCTGTACTGTTAAAAAATTTAATAAATCAGAAACACTTATTCATAGATTTGTTTTTTGTTTTGACATGATTTTTTAAAATCTTTTCTCATTTTGCATTTGTACAGGATAAACTAAAATCCCTCAATGAAGATATTGGATTCCTTGATGATAAGCAGAGAAAGCTTAATAAACAGAATGCCATATTACAGTAAGTGCAATCAACATGTGTAATGTATTTGAAATACATGTACATTCTAATATTTTAACAATGTATACATGTAATATTTTGTTTGGAATATTTCTAAAAGATGCGTTCTATTATGATTTATCCTTTGTTTATGCTCTCTCCCTCTGGGAACAGGCACATGTAGCTGTTTATCTGGGGAGGAACAATGAACTTTTCTTTGGGAAAACATTGTGAACATGTTAAGTTTTGAGATGTTCACTAAGGAAAAATAAATTCACTTTGCTTTTTGGGTCTTGCAATGAGGCTTAATTACATACATGTTCTCACTGGAAAACATGCCACCTGAACTGTTTTATGTCAAATACAATATGAGAAATTTGGAGTTAGCTTTGAGCTGCATCATACATTTTAATTTTTCTTCCCAGTAAAGTGCTTCACCAACCAATGATGCATGAAATTTGTGGAAATACTTGTAGACCTTGTCAACCAAAGCCAACTTAAATGGTTACATATTGCTTACATATTGGGGTTGGGTGTAAAGTATACAAAGAAGCGATTGGGGTTTTAATTAGGTGTTTAGGATTTATCCGAACACCTTGAAATTGTTCTTTTTTTTACTTTTTCTTCTCCTTCTCAGTGAGACTTATCTAACAAAAAAACATAGTTGCAAAGTTCACAGAAACTTAAAAGACCATACAAAGTGCCTTGATTTATTTACTCAAAAGTGTTCAGTATGTATTTAATTATTTATATGCTATTCCAAATAATATTTAAACAAATATTTTTTTTTTAAATCATAATTTGCAACCAAAAATTCCAGCGGTTGAAATCTGCGCCATAACTGTTTTAGTTGTGACCCGTGACGGCAAGCAAACATTTTGTCTGTTTTATGACGTACTTTTATGGCAGTAGCTGGAAGCAGCTGTCTTAACAACGGTCTGGTTGCCGCAGCTAATGGTTCTGGTTGTCTGTGGCTTGTACATGTACATGCAGATATCCAGACCTTCAGCTCGCCATTTTCGCTTGGATTTTGTTCATTTCGGGCTCAAATTTATACGATTCAATGCCCCTTATTTCGCCAACTTCGGCATCAGTATAATCTCCATCAAATGACGATGATGAACAACACAATTGGTCAGTACTACTTTTGGAAGTTGTAGTTGGTGTACATTTTCAAAGGATTTTTGAAGGGTTAAAGAAAAATAATGAAAGTCTTATTTTTGGTAATTCGTACTTAGAATTACATTCTCCTGAGGACGATCAGAGCATACTGATCGAAACGTCAAGTTGTACCTCCAGTTCTTTTCAGAACTAATTACTACTCAATTGAGCATTTCACATGGTGTCACCGCAATTAGTCTTACTTATCCTCCTCAACATGCAAAGCTACAAGTTTTACCTAGAATTACTTACTTTTTAAAATAGGGTTGAAAATATTTACCATTTTTGTATGGTCTTTAACACATACATGTACTTAGACCTAAATCAATGTTTAATATTTCAAAAAATCTTATGTTATAAACCACAGAAGATATTTTCACAATCTTTGCATCATCTTAAAGATCTTAAATTATGTCACATTTTGTTCACAGACATGACCCTAATCTGACCTCTCCTTCCGGTCGAAACCGGAAGTTTAAGTGAAAAAATATTCTGAAGCACTATTCTTACTGTTTATGTGTATTCTCGTTCACTGTACATGTGCATTGTGCATACAGTCTACGGAGTTTAATATACATGTACATGTATGTAATAATGAAGTTGTTTTCGTCTAAAAATATTTTTTTTCTTCGAAAACACACAAGCTGCCATAATTGCCATGTTTGGAAAACACCTTTAAACACTTAGTATATGTACATGTAAGCTATTTCATTAGCAATGTATTTCACGTCTAGAAAAGATTCTACAAGAACAGGCAAAATCTTGTAACCATGTACCACATAGACAGCTTCACGAGGATAAGAGCCTCCATGATCTATCCTCATTCCCAGGGCTTATGAGCAATCTTGTACCAACTGCTTTCTCTCCTAGTGGTGAGAACGAGGTTGACCCTGTGGACCAGGGTGCATTTTCGCGACTCATTTCACGGTCATTGGTTAAAGTGTTTTCACGATTACAGTTGTGCTGCGATGACGTCATTATTCTGACCAAACGTCAACTGAAGTTTGTGAAAAAGTAATGGAAGTTTTAAGTAATATTTGTAGCTTTGCTATGGAAGTTTTGGAAGTTTTGTAAAAACATGATGGAAAGATTGTTTGTATACAAATATAGTCATTATAGTGTTGCATTCGAAAACAAACAAGCTTCCATAATTACTATGTTTGGAAAACACCTTTAAACGACGCACTGCACCATTGGTTCAATGAACGAGGCACTGGACTGTAATAGTTCGGTATATCGCACTGCCATGGATCGGATCAAGTCGCACAGATATCCTTCGGAACCGCACTTCTCCAAGATCAGGAAATCTCTGGGTTTATATAGAAATCTGGGGCCTAGGAATGAATAAAACATTAGCCTAGTTTAGCGTCTTAGCCAATGAGAAGCTTGCCTTCCGCATCTAAGAGTAGAAACGTGTGCAAAATCAGGTTAT
Source organism: Zoroaster sp. YZ-2022 (assembly GCA_029582265.1). Lineage (NCBI taxonomy): Eukaryota > Metazoa > Echinodermata > Asteroidea > Forcipulatida > Zoroasteridae > Zoroaster > Zoroaster sp. YZ-2022. The sequence goes on along the minus strand of CM055821.1, from coordinate 11,023,206 downwards.
ACAACAGGTCCTTGTTCCATATAAGGAAAGGTATTTGACAAAAGTAAAGTGAGTACCAACTCAGAAAGGAGGGCGTGTTCAAGGGGACGATGCTTACTGGGGTGCTAAGCTATTGCATGAGTGGAGCAGCGGTAGTGCATGGGAGCACGGCACATGGACCAAGGCCTATGACGGTGCGGGTCAGTCACGCTGATTGTTTGGCTGTGCTATACCCATGAACCGTGTTCGGTGTGTAGGGTGTACTCCGAGGAAAGTATGCGAAAAATAGACTAAGTCCAAAGGACGGCTCCAAGCCACGTGGCGGGAGGGTGTGGCACGCACACAAGGCGCTCGCTGGTGTTGCATTATGCATTGCGTTGGCGCTGGATATGCATGAGCAAAAGTAGCGGCCTTGTATAAGGATTGCATATTCATAGTGCACAATCGAGGGTCCGGGAAACAATCCCTGGGAATTAGAGGACTAGAAATTGCATCATAAGCAAAATATTTAATAGTGAAAGGAGTGAAATAGAGGGTGCTAATATTTATCAAAATCAAAGGGTAAGATTCGTAACAATAGTTTACTAGCACTCACGAGTACACCGTATGTTTTAAACGTTGATGATTGAACAAGTCACAAACTGAAAACAATTTTCCCATCTCATAAATTTTCGAACAGAATTTCACAAAATTTAGTACGATGATAAAGACATCCAGTGTATTACTTTTGTGAAATTAAAAAAAAAAACTAAAAAAAACATGTACCCTTCAATTTTTATACTAATAATTAAACACAATTTGAGTAAAAATAGTTATTCAGTGTTGTTTGATGGAAAATTTGTGATAATTTGTTGAACACTTTACAAATATTCACACGTCGGTGTAGGGCAAAATTAAATCAATTGTTTATCACCCGACGCAAGAATTTCATCAAACTATAAATACTTTACAAATTCTTAATACAATTAACAATGTCACTATAACCTCGTTTCCAGCCGTTTGTATAAATTATTTTGAATGTTAATGCATAGCTTTTACCAGTAATAGCCCACAGCTTCCACTACGACGGATTGTGTGGAAGACTAGACATGTAACATACACTTTACGGTACAAATATAAGGCATGTACAGTACACTACAGAAGTATTCGGCTGCCGTGGCTGGATTGACCACAAAAATAATAAAACAACATAAATACACGGTATCTTAATTGCAATCTTGTCAAGTTTACTCAAGTCAAGGCAAGTCACAGGTCATTTTTGTCCAAGTCAAGTACCAAGTCACAAAAATTGGCGACTCGAGTCAACAACACTGGTATAGCCTCTTACCTCTGTTAAACTGCGCATGCCTATTCATATACCTGACGGCTGTTTAAAGACAGCTGTCAAAAGTAGTATTGAATGTTTTCATGTTATCACATGGAATGACAAAATTAGTTCAACAATAAACAGCCCTTGTATCACATGTCAATGTTTACACTGAAACTGTGTTTGCAACAAACGATAGAAGTCGATAGATGTATTTTGAAATAAGTTTTTCAAAGAATTTTAGTCAGGGTGTGTTCTATATATAGCTTCACAAGAGTCGCCCTTTGAATAGTGAATTGTATAGGTCAGTTGAAGAATACTGATTGTGTATTTTGGGCTGGTTTTAATCGTGTTTTCATGCAAGAAATTTGACACAAAAATGTGTGTATAACAACATCAACTACAGCCTATCACGTTAATAGCCAAGCTCAAATTAATTATATGAGCCAAGCATGGACATTTTATGGGGCTTTGCTATTATTTTTGTACAATAGAACTATATACATGCTATAAAGCTCAACGGTTACATTTACTTGCAGCAAGAAGTCTGTGTTTTTCATGATAGTTTCAACCACAGTCCCGACAGTTTGATCTGACAGTTTTTTTTGTTTGTTTTTTTGTTTGTTTGTTTTTGTTTTTTGTTTTTTAGGGAGTGAAACTGGTAGCCCCATTCTAGGGCCAATACACTGGACTCCCCCATATCCTTGGCCCTATCCCCATATGTACAAATTGGGTTGATTTTTTTTCTTCTTCAACTTTTGATCTGCTTATTATTACAATCTAAAATGTTATGAATTTTTTTTTTCTTTCTTTTTATTATTTCTTTTTAATTTATAAAATGTTTCGAAAATTTCATGAAAGTGAGCTATCCCATATTAACTGATTTACGTGTATGCCAAAAGTGTCTGCTTGGGCAAGGTTACCTAATCACTAAGTTTTAGGTTTTTATAATTAGCAGAACAAAATTTGAAGAAAAAAAATCATGTCAGATAACTGTACAGTGGAGAACTGTTCCTTTAATACAATCATGAAGTCCACAATGGCCTTGGCAACAGCCTTTGCTCATGTGTTGAATTTGCCAAGTTTCTGGGAAAGAAATTGACTGTCTGTGCATGTAACTCAGTACGTAGGCAAAGTGGTCTAACTATGCTCAATTCAACTCTGGTTCACCAGTAGATGGTATCTTCACCAGCTTTAGCTCAGTTGGACATAAATTTGCATGCCTACTTTTGTTATTATTTTTCTTTCTTATACTTATAGTCTCTTAGGCTTTCACCATCCATTGTGTGAAGGCACATAGTTTACATGTACATTGTCTACATACATGCAGATCAGATTATTAAATCTGTTCAAGTTAAGCAAAAAACTATATACTGGTCCCTCAGGACTACCTCAGCAAGATGTCCGATGGTAGCCAACACACTTTTTCTCCAGAAAATTGAAAGCTCAGTTCATTTCTTGATACATTTCCACCATTATAAGGGGGGAATATATGTAGTTGACTCCCGTCAGAAGGAACAATCCTTCTGACTATTCCAAATATCAGGATTATTGAGAAATTGGTTAAAATATGTCTTGTCACTCCTTATTTCTATCTTCAAAACCGCAGAACTGTCTTCCAAGTTAGCAATAGTAAAAATGGTGTAAAGAAATTCATCATACATGTATAAGATTTGAATTGTCTGCTTTTCACATTGGAATTGTGCCATAATACATGAACAAGTTTCAGACTGGACTATACTGTTTCTATTTTAGAAATTTTTGATTTCACATAGGGCAAACATACACTGGGCTTATATCTTTGTTAATAAATTATTAATCGGTCCGTCTCAGCAGAGAAAAAATGTGGATCAGGTGTATCCACACCATTCATCCCCATGGCCTCAACATACAGAAATTTTTACATTTATTTTACATTTGTTTTACATTTGTTTTTACATTTATTTTGCATTTGTTTTGCTTGTTAGTCTATTTGTCTGTTTTGTTTTACTCATTGCTTTTCACTAATCTCATTATCTTTTCTTCCAGCAAAACACTCCTGGTACTTCTATTCATGTGTAATCCCTCTTTTGTTTGGTCTCAGGACAATTATCTGACTCTGCTTTTTATATCTTTTTCTTTTTTGTTCATTTCACACTTCACTAAGTTCTACCACTTCTTGTGTTTATATATGTACGTTATTTGTATTCCGTCCCAAGAATAGAACCTGCTAGGTTTGAAACGTAAGGCCAATAACCATTATTTTGCATTTATACTACAGGTCTTTTAGGTTGGTTAGCAGTTTGCAACAGCTAATTCTCAAATTATTATTTTGATAACTAACACGTACACGTACACTGTACAGCGAGATCAATAACTAAGTTGTGGATACGGTTGTGCATTACGACCTCATACGCATTCAAACTCATACAACAGCCTTGATCCTTCTGTAACCGAAAGCTTATGTGTTTCTTTATTTTCCCATTGGAGTTCCAATGGAAAGTCGTATGCAAGATGTGGGCAGTTCATTTCAAATATTGGCCAATCACAGGCCCCTAGCTTTGACACCGTTTGATCCCACACACAGCACAATACAATGCATGCAAATACACATAGCCCAAATATGGACCCTGTCTCTGTATACATACCTGGGAGTACACGAAGGTCAAAGTCCAACCTGGGCTAGTTGTACACAGTACAATCATGTATCGCGCACAACAAGCACACAGTTGCTGGGCCAACCAGTAACCAATGAGAATATGTCTTTGGTTTTGAATTTGGTATATTAGCATTAATCGTCCTTAATTTGCCATAGTGACCAAACCCGAATTAAGTTGGCATAGTGACCGATGCGGTATTGGTCACTTTGCCAAAGTACAAAAATAGCCAGTTAGAGCATTTGTCATTTGAATGCATGCTCTATCTCCAAAACTATAAGGAATACATGCATATGGATTAGATACAATGGTAGGTCTCTTCCTGAATGTGCTAATGGGCGGTAAACTTAAAATTGAAAAAAGTCGGATATGGCAAATTAGGGACGTAATGAGCTCCGCCTTAAATTTTGGCATGTGCAGAAGCATCAATGCGAGACGACGAATGGTCACTGTGTGTACATGTACAATACATATATGTACAGTACATTTACATGAAGATGTACAATGTACATGTATACAGTATACATATGAATCCGTACACTTTGTCCATGTGCGCTGAAGTTTGGATAGCTATAAAGCGGGACAAAATTATGCGACCGAACCATTCCGACGCGCCTTGATCAAGGCTACTGGTCCCATGGCATTTGATATTTGACGATGGAATAAGCATTTAGCTTAACTCTAATGAAAAATACATAAAGGATAGGACTTAATATTGTCTTGCATAATGTTAGCCTTACCCACACCACTATACAGGCACCTCCATCCGTCCAGCTCGAAATGCCCTAGATTCTTTGGCCTACCAAAGATTCACAAACCAGACAGAGCACTTTGACTGATTGTCTCATCCCGAGGTTCCCCCACGTATAACCTCGCTCAACACTTGACTAAGCTCTTACACCCAGTCGTAGGTAAGACGCCCCACTATGTACCCAATTCAGCAGGGTTTATCAACATCATAAAGGGAATCAAATTGCAGCCTTCTGACAAGCAAGTGAGTTTAGACGTCAAGTCATTATTCACCAATGTACCGACCGACGAGGCAATCCTCCTGACCAAGTCGATACTCTAACATGACAGCACGCTCCCGGAACAAACCAGCCTAACGCCAGATCAAATCGTTGATCTACTTTCAACTTGTGTGAAGTCCACATACTTCCAATGGAGAGAGTGTAGTATTCAGGAATAAATGACTCGTACACGATCAAAGGTTAACGTTCAAAATGCTTGCATGTTCTCACGTCTTGCATATACACATTCCTAAAACATGGCGTCCTTACCCCTTTACCGCTTGAGGGCGCTAACTAATTATGCAGACACAACATCTCCCCCTTTCTTAAAGCAATAAACCTTTAAGTTTAACAATGAGAAGCATACATGGATTGCATCAATACATGTAATTAAACCTGCAACAATAACAATTACATGTGTACATGTATGAAATAAATGTTCAAACAGTTATGTATGAAAGTTCACTGTTCCAGAAAGTTATCAAAAATGTTAATGGGTAAGAGTCCTTGTTTTGAATAATAAACCGGAGTGAAATGAATAAGTCAAAGTGAGTGAACAACTCTGGAATTACATTTCATAATCTTTCGACCACACAGGGGGATTTCGGGACCTCACAGAGTGACGAGCTTGAGCAGCTCCTGCCACAGACTGATTTTTTGCTGTGGTTGTGAGACCATTGTCAGCATTAGATGTCTGACCATGTACCATGAACTCAACTGGACACAGACTCAATTTGGAAGCATTCCAGACCCGTCCATCCTCTAACACATAAGTGAATGGTCCTTTGGTATTGATGATTTTCTGAGGAGTAGTGAATTTGTTTGGTCCTTTGTTAGGTCTTTTCACGCGCACATAGTCCCCTGGTTTGAACTTTGGCTTAACTGCACCACGCTTGGCATCAGTATACACACGAGATTTATTCTGCTTATCCGTTACACGATCGCGAACTACAGCATCATCCAAGCGCGTAGGTTTGTCTGTTCGAATATTCAGACGCGTGGTCAACTTCCGGTTATGTAGCAGCTCAGACGGTGATTTTCCGGTTGTCTGGTGTGGAGTTGAACGGTATGCAGTCAGTAATTCCAAAACCGCATTTTTCCATCCTCTCTTCTCCTGTGAAGCTAGTTTAATTGTCTGCTTGAGAACTCGGTTCCAGCGTTCCACTTCGCCGTTAGCTCTGGGGTAATATAGCGAAGATTTGTAGTGCTTGATGCCACAATTGTGTAAAAAGTTCTCAAACTCAGCAGAGGTGAACTGAACCCCATTGTCAGTTACAATTTCGTTAGGTAGACCTTCACGTGCAAAAATCGAAGTAAGCATGGCAATTACTGTGTTAGAAGTAATGTTCGCAGCAAACGCAACTTCCGGCCATTTGCTGTAGTAATCAATCAGGACTATAGCATATCTGCAATCCTGTGGACCCCGTTCAAAAGGTCCAGTAATGTCAATCGCGACTTTTTGCCACGGTCCCGCTGGCAATGGAACCGGCTGTAGCGGAGTGTTCCGAGTTCGTGCCGTTTTCGTGCCGTTTTGTCACTGGTCTGGCAAGCGAAGCAGTTGCAAATGGCCTCCTCGACCATGCGATCCATGCCAGGCCACCAATAACAATCACGTAGATGTTGTTTGCAGCGTACGATACCCCGGTGTGCTTCGTGAGCAAGTGAAATAAGGTTTTGTTGTAAGGCCTCTGGTATCACAAAACGATCACCCCGCATTAAGCAATTGTCAACGACTGAAATCTCATCACGAATCATGAAGTATGGGTGAAGAGACTGATCAATGTCTTTCTTGTTAGGCCATCCATTGATGACATATGAAGTAACACGTTGAAGTGTACTATCCACTAGTACAGCTTGTTGTAGATCTGACTTGTGAACTGTAGAGTTCAGCAGCAGCACATTTATTGATTGTATGATGACTTCCTTATCATCGTCCTCAATCGGTGTATCTGTGTGTAGGGGAAGACGGGAAAGTGCATCAGCTACTTTGTTTTGAATACCCGCCTGGAATTCCACAGAGTAGTTAAATCTCAACAAACGAGCAGCCCAGCGAGCTATTCTCATGGACTGACGACCGTTTCCCCGCGTAGATAGGAGAGTAGTAAGTGACTGGTGATCAGTGCGCAGCGTAAAGTGGCGACCCCATAAGTACTGAAACCACTTTTCACAGGTCCAAACACAGGCTAGGGCCTCCTTTTCTCCAACCGAGTACTTTCGTTCCGCATCAGTCAAGGTTCTAGATGCGAACGCGATTGGCACTTCAAATTTATCCTTGACCTGCAGAAGAACGGCACCTAAACCGTAAGCTGAAGCATCAGTAGACACAATAACTGGTAAGTCAGGATCAAACAAGCGAAGTGTAACACAGTTTGCAATTAGTTTCTTGACTGTGTCCAGACTAAGCTGTACATCTGGTGTCCAATTGTATGGCACCTCTTTGCGAGTAAGTGCACGTAAGGGTTCAATCACCGTAGAGTAATTTGGTACGAACCGTGCGTAGTACGACGCTAATCCAAGGAACGACCGTAGAGTAGACACATCTGTGGGACGTGGAGCGTGTAGGATCGCCTCCACGTGAGAAGGATCAGGATGAAGTCCCTCTGCCGACACGACATGTCCAAGAAATCGAAGTGAAGTAAGGTTGAACTGGCACTTACTTGAATTAAGTGTTAAACCAGTATCCTGTAGTCGTTGTAACACCGCTGCAAGGTTCTTATCATGTTCAGCCTGGTCACGCCCATAGCAGACTACATCATCAAGGTAACACTGAACACCTGGGAGTCCTGCTGGCGTGGATGCAAGACCAAAGCAAACTCGCTTGAATCGGAATAGTCCTTCCAGGGTAATGAATGCAGTTAAATCACGAGATTCCTCTGCCAGCTGTAGCTGATGGTAGGCCGAGTTTAGATCGAGTGTGCTGAACACTTTGGCATAACGAAGTTCAGAGAAAAGTTCCTGTATATCAGGTAGTGGAAATTTGTCAATGACGACAGCACGGTTGACTTGTCTCAAGTCCACACACAAGCGAATATCTCCAGATTTCTTGTAAGAGACAATAATTGGCGAAACCCATTCACTTGCATCGATCCGCTCAATAATATCTGCCTCCTCTAAGCATTGTAGTTCCGCTTTAACTTTATCGCGTACCGCAAATGGTAACCGTCGCAATCGCTGTTGTATCGGTGTCACGTCCGATCGCGTCTTGACACGATGAACATAACCGGGAGCTGTTCCTAACTTTTCCCCAAACAGGTCAGGAAATGAAGCATGAATGGAATGTTTGTCCTGTTCTGAATGCATAGTAGATTGTGGTGCAGACGCTTGTGCACTCGTCATAGCAGTAAGTGGGTTGTCACATGACACCTGACGAATGGGTACATGCACAACTCTGTCCTTCTGAAGTGTAAGATCAAGACTGCGAATAATATCCAAACCAAGAATTGGCTCGCCAGATTCTACCACATAAATTTCTGCTTGTACTTGACGGCTGGTACGAAAAATTTATCAAACGTTGCCAGTGGCAGAATGGAAACGGGTGAACCAGTGTCAAAAATCATTGACACATTTACGTCACGACCCAATGTGAGCACACATGTAATACTACGAGACTGTGATGTACCAACGGTAAGTACATGTAATTCAGAGTCACTAACAGCACTTGTATCACTATCGACACCAACATGTCGAACTTGTCCCGAGGATTTACATACACGAGCAAAATGTCCTTTTTTCTTGCATTTGGAACATTCCACATTTTTAGCCTTGCAATTTGGAAAGTTAGCTTTGTGTTCAGTACTACCACAACGATAGCACTTTACTCTGGATGACTGTTGAAATGAATGTGAATCGTGCTTACCGTCTCCAGGTGCAGTATGATGTGGCTTAAATTTCGTTGGAGTGCCCTTTGACCGCTTGACATGTGTAGCATGCACTGTACTGTCCATAACTTGTGATGAATTTGAAGCAGTATTCGAGATGGACTTGGATTCACGAAATGCAGATTCCATTTGCCGACTCAATGTCAACGCAGAAGACAGTGTCAATTTTGGTTCAAGCAGTAATCTCTCCCGAATTCGGTCTGAAGAAGTTTTTTCCACTAGTTGGTCACGAATCATCTCCTCACACAAAGTACCGAAATCGCATGTCACAGCCAATTGACGTAAGGCAATGATGTATTCCTCTACAGGCTCATCCGACTTTTGAGCCCTCTGTCGAAATCGGTATCGCTCAGCGACCACATTCACTGTCGGAAGGAAATGTGCCTGTAATCTTGCAAGTGTGTCAGCGTATGTTACCGTAGATGGAGTTGAAGAACCGGCTCTGTCTGTACTAAATCGGCACGATTCGGTTTCGTAGTTGTAACGTTAGTAGGCAAGGTTCCGAAAATTCGTTGTCCTTCAGGCCCCAGGCAATGCAACAGCAATGCCCGTTTGCGCTCATCCGGGTACTTGTCTGCCCCGCTAGCAATCATGTAAGTTTCAAACAAACTGCGCCACTGTTTCCACGGCAAGGGCGGTGTTCCCGGGGAATGAAGAAACGAAGGGGGCGGTGGCAAGTGGGCCATATCCTCGTCGCCAAAATTGTATGTAGTATTCAGGAATAAATGACTCGTACACGATCAAAGGTTAACGTTCAAAATGCTTGCATGTTCTCACGTCTTGCATATACACATTCCTAAAACATGGCGTCCTTATCCCTTTACCGCTTGAGGGCGCTAACTAATTATGCAGACACAACAGAGAGGCTTACTATCAGCAGTCTTTGGGCACTCCAATGGGATCCCTGATATCCCCGGTCCTAGCCAACATCTTCATGGAAGATTTCAAACAGAAAGCCCTCAAGACAGCACAATACCAACCTAAACTATGGCTTTGATGTGTAGATGATACTTTCATCATTTGGCAGCACTGTTCTGAAAAACTCAGTGACTTCCTCGGTCACCTCACAACCAACAACATCCGAGCATTCAATTCACCATGGAAACTGAGACATCCGACTTGTTGCCTTTCCTTGATGTACTCATTTCCAAACGGGTTGATGGCTCACTTGGGCATTCGGTTTACAGGAAACCTTCACACACAGACCGCCCGGTTGTTCCACCCACCATCTGTGAAATCCTCTGAATTGCACCCTACTTCGAAGGGCACACACTATAAGCGATTAGGAACACTTGCCATCCGAGTTGAAACATCTTAACGCCATTTTAAGAGACAATGGGTACAGACCTGATAAACTAAAGCTCCTCCCGAATAGGAATGCTCCACGATCCTCTGACACACAAACCTATTGCCGTCCTACCGTACATTGGCCACAATTCACACAAAATCCAGCATATCCTGCGGGAAGCTGATATTAATGTCTACTACCAGACTCGCAACATGTTGGAAATGAAGTTACACACTCACAAGGACAGACATGATCCTAGCGGTCAAGCTGGGGTTTACTGAATTCCTTTCACTTGTGGTAAAGTGTACATTGGCGAGACCGGCAGAGACCTTACGACCAGGCTCAATGAACAAATCTGAGATCATCAAACACTCCACCAATTTAGACCATGTCATTGACTGGCAGAAGGCAGAGATCATAGCCCCGGAGAAGCACTGGTACACCCATCGTATCAGAGATGCTATTGAGATCCATAAACATGACACTGTCCCTCAGGACATCTGCTTTTTCATCAGCAGCATATGGCATTAAATCCTACCATCCTTCAACACTCACACCCCACAGTCGACTGACACCCCACAGTCTACTGACACGCCTCAGTCTACTGACACGCCTCAGTGAGCAGGCAACTCGCACAATAAGCACAATGCCACAGTGGCAGCCAATCACAACACATCACACCACAGTGGTAGCATCGGACACACTCCACCAGGCGCCAATCGGAAAACTTCTACACACAACCCAACAACACAACAACACGTTTTTGTTTGCGTGAATTTTTTTTGGTTATGAAACTAAGACGGGACACCCCCATTTAGCTTATTAGCATATAATTTGGCGAGTTTCCCTTGGGAATTATAGCCAGGAGGGCGTCTTTTGTGTTGCATATTTAGAAGTCCACTGAGCCCTCTAAAGAATTCTTCATCGTATTTACACGTCATCCGAGTGGTACCGAGCGTACCAAGTAACAATGGGACAATGGTGCACGGAAATTGGTCTATAGAAATCTTGATTCGCCAGCGGTCTTCCAGGTAATTGGTCTATAGAAATCTTTGTATACCACAGCTTTGCAGATTTCAATGGAGACAAAGACAAAGGTGTGGAACAGGTTTACGAGTACCCCCCCCCCATGTCAAGACTCCCCGAGCGTGTTTACACGGCCCTCGCTATTGTGCCGAACAATTGCTGTGCAATAACACGTCAACCGAAGCACGAGCACTGCCAAAATGGCGTGGTTTTTACGTCACCCGAAAGGACAAAGCTTCCACAGCGTGTGGCCACGTCTTCCGAGCATGTCACTTTACGCGCGTGGCTCGTTGTCACGTCAACCGAGCATGCATACAAATATTCCCGAGTTTCTATGACGTGTTTAGACGCTCTCCGATCCGCAGTGCAAAAAAAAATTGCGTGTATACACAGCCTCCGACGCGAACTGGTTAAGGAGCTGCATCTCCAAACCTCTTCATTCTCCTGACCCCAAACCCCTTCATTCTCCTGATGAGTTGTGCGATTAGGTTCTTTTCAGAACCTGTACCTCGGCTTCACAAATGTTGAGATAAACACATGGTGTTGCCGCAAACCGAAACAATAAGAATATGTCTATATGTCAGCAAACCTTTAAACATGGCATAATTTCTCAAGGCAAAGAAGCACACTAAATCAAAACCTTGTTCTTTAATAATTCAAATGTATGTAGGATTTGAGGCTTTGCATGGTGGAGATAGATGTTTTTGAGTTCTTTTTGGAAAAAGTGATGGCTCTGAGAAGAGCCATCACTTTTTCCAAAAAGAGATTATTACATGGTGTACCCGAAAGAACTCAAAAACAAATTCAAATGTAATGTTTTACTTTATATCACTTTATAATAAATGAAAACAATGCAGACAAACATTAATTTTAGTTTTGATTTGATTATTTACAGTCCAGAACGTGATATGGTTAGAACACAACATGAGGAAGTCATCTCTCAGCTTAACCAACGTATGGCAGATAAAGCCAGGTAAGAGATAGTGAGTCAAAGTCATTACTCTCTGTGATCTTTTCAGATGAAAACTGTTCTTATGGGTTTACAAGGTTGACTTTGTCAATGAAGAATTTCTCTGTATTCTCAGGCCCATACCCAAGGGTTACCCCTTCCAATTTGGTTTTAATCATGCGATTTTTGAGAGTAGTTTTCAAAAGACAGCGATTACACAGGGCAGCCAGGCATGTCACCATCCCCCCCCCCCCCCCAATGATCCATGAAAAAACCTATACCTAATGTCACAACTGACTATATTTTATCACTTTAAAATCTTATACAGTAAGCAGATAACACTCAATGAAACCAGGGATGAATTGAGGGACACCAACCAGAAAGTAAGTCAATATTTTAAATACCAAGTTTTATATTATTCAGTACATATGCATTAGTACATATCTATTGTAGTTTTTATTCCTTTGCTGTCATTGTTACACTCTGTTTGTCAGCTGGGCGTTGTGTTTACATCTGAGTTCTACTCTAACTCTACTAAAATTTGCCACGGTTCAAGGGTATATTGCCTGTGTTTAAAATCAATTATTGTTCATTCTCAATAATTTGATCATGGAGAAAATTTACTGAAGAAGTATGTACCAGTATATCTATTAAAAGACACCTTTTAAATACAATGAAAATAATTTGAAAATGCACAACAATTGCAGTTCAATCCTTGACATACTGAGGTAGCTTCTGCCAAACAGGTGGAGCAGTTATCACTATCAATGGTTTGCCAGAATTGTGCAGCAGTGTTTAATAGTTAACCTGCTGGTTATTTGATTGAATGGGTTACACTAGAATGTAAAGAATTGGCTCTGATGACCCTTGGGCCACTGCATCTTTATTAATCTTATTTTGGTGACTTGGTACATGTAAACATACAATTAAACAATTGCAGACAGGTGTTCTTTAACAAGTGTTCTTCATATGTCTTAATAACAAAATGACATCAGAATATCAACTACAAATATCTCTCAAGGAATTTTTTTAAATCACTGATAGAAATTACATTACAACGCAGACACAATTTGTTTTAAGACAATAATATGCATTGGGGAATAACCCTATTGACTTCACACAATGTAGAGAATCAGTCATCTTCACAGGCAGCGACAATGCATACTTGAATTCCCCGAACGACATGTGTGGGCGTTCCTTCAATGTGCATTCATCAATAGGTGGTAAAGCATTGTACTTTAGTGTAGAAAAATCAGAGTGATTGTGACAGCTTTAAGACAGATCCACGTTGCCTGGATCTATTGAAACTATCCATTGACATTTTAAAACTAAAATTGATTGGGCCAATACATCATTCTAATGTGCAGATTATTTGCTTGGTAAACCCAAGTTAAACTTATTATATTTTTGCTGATACACTTCATTTTATGAAGTCTCTTTGTCTTAATATTAAACATGAAACAAACAAAAAATATAAAAACACCAAAAAACACCTACAAAATACATGTATTGTTATTATTAGCATTACAGCTAAAATCAATTTGTAAAACAATAACTTCACAATGCCTTTGTTATAATATGCCTATTAATAGTTTTGTAGTCTTTACAATTATTTATATTTATTAACAGTTTTTTAATAAAAATGATTTGGGTATGTTTTGATTTAGATAGTGGATCTTGAGACAGGGATTATGATTTTAAAGGAGGATATGATCCAAGAAAGAGCAGATGCCCGAAGAGAAAAGAAGCATCTTAAGCAGTGTGTGGTAAGATCATCCCATAGATTTGCTGTTGTCACATGGACTCTTTGGAAAATTTGACTCTTTGGAAACATGCACTGATAGTTCGGGACCAAGAAAAAACCTTGTCTAAACCAGAATCTCGTTATTACGGTGCACGTATTAATGAGAGTCAACTGTATATAAGAATGAAATATTATATTAATATTAATTTGATGATCCGGTAATAACCAAAGTTGTACCTTCCCTTTATCTTAGTTTCTTTTATCTTTCAGCATGATACAACAAAGAAAACCAAAAGGCAAAAGGAAGCAAATATGGCAAAGAAGAAGGAGTTAGATGTACTTCAAGAAGAACTAGTTATGAGTGAAAATGAACTTTCTGATATAAGAAAGGTTGGTTTTAGTTTCCTGCAGTAAGGACCACGTAACAAACGTGTCTTCTTTTATTAACCCTAACCATGGCTCAATGCAACAAGATGCAACAATTGTAAAAAGTTGTTGCATCTTGTTGCCCTCAGCAGAGAACAAAAGAACTATTGTTCTATCTGGTGGATCTTGTTGCATTGAGTAGCCTGCACACTTCTGTTGTTGCATTTTGTTGCATTTTGTTGCATTCAGCAGGGTGTCTATGAAATGCCTGCAGGGGGGGTTAGGATTTTAAAGATTGATTTGTATTGTGACTTATTGTATCACTCTTTGTGGCTTATAATAATGTACACGGCAGTCAGTCCATCTCGCTGCATATTTTCATTATTGGTTTATGTATTACATGTAGTTAATTGCACAACTGATATTTGACTTCACAGAACTTACTCAGATAAATAGTTTTTCTTTTCATGGCAAGCAATTAGAGGAATGCCCCAGTGATGAAATTGTGTTAATTTAATTTTGAGGCTTGATACTTGAATTAATTGTTTGCTGACCATTCTGGGACCTTTTAAGTTTTTAACCACTCGGCCGTTTAGGGCAGGAGGGGTATTGCTGTTGCCTATGCTTTCCGTTCAGATGTCTGGATGTTGGTTTCCGGCCAATGATTTGTCCGTGTTCAGAATGATATTTTTTTTAATGAAACTTGGTTGACAAATTGCCAGTTGTTATTGGCTTAGGGGTCAAAAGGTCACAGTTTCAGGATGATATATTGTGTTTTGAGTGAAATTTGTTCATAAAACTTGGATGAAAGGTTGCCTTCCTGAAATAACACATTGACATTAGTTTGGCAGTCAAAAGGTCAAAGATTTTAATAGGTCAACGTGGTTTTCAGAATATAACTTGTTTCTAGTGAGTTTTTGTTCTATTACACTTCTTTGATTGAAAGGATTGTCATTTATAAATGACATGCTTGAATAGTCAAGGTCACCTTATTGAGAAATAGACAAAGTTGAGTAGGCATGTTATCAATTTGGGCTGAGAGGTTTCAACAGCTCAGCTGTTTATTTAATGTGTCAAAATGCTTTCCGTCTAACTCAATCCTAAAAAGCATCCCTTGCGTGCACCAAATTCGAAGCACTAAAAAGAACAAGGGCATGACAGAAACAAAAGAGCAGCAATGAAAATGTAACCAGCAATTATGTATTTATACAACAATATTTATTATCCAAGCAAAATTAACCTTGAATACTATACAATATATGGATTGGAGCTGAATTAATATGTAATCAGTGTAAATTAAGGCCCAAAGAGTTTATTATAATAACTGGGTCTTGACCAGTGTTGCATTGTGTCAGCAATGGACAGCAAGGTTGAAGGCTTATCGCCGGCTCGGTAGATGAAGGGCTTGGTCACTGGTGCTTTGGACTAGTCTAGGCCAGGCCATCTACAAAGTTTCAAAAACTGGTCTGGTTTAGGCAATTGTTGGAGAGTGCAAAAACCAGTCTTGTTTAGGCAATCGTTGGAGAGTGCTGGTTCAAGCCTTCAACTTGAAGGAGAAAATGAGAACAGTGGTAACTCACTGCCTCGCCAGGTCAAGTTGTATGGCCGATGCACCATGGCACTGGCAGGGCCATGGTGTGGCAAACGGGTAAGGCACTCCAGCACGAACCCGGTCATAAATAGAAGATACACCCAAACCCAACACATTCCATTTTCATAATAGCACTACCAAATGAATTGCACAATATAAAAGAAACTGTGTACTAAATACTCAGGGTGTAGAGTGCAAATATTACAGGGCCAAGAATAGAGCCCTGTAACACCCCTAAGTTAACCCTGGATTCCATTTATGCCTCTCCCAGTATGTGCATAGCCTGATGACGATCACAATGATATGATTGAATCCAAATGAAAGCCAGACCCTGTACACCAACTTAAACACCCCATCTCTGCAGGAGTATTGTGTGGTCAGTTGTGTTGAAGGTCGAGCAACAGGAGCAGTATAGCATTTTTGCTGTTGACTGCACACATTATGTCAGTGTGGACTTTGAAGGGCTTTCTCAACACTGTGGAACATTCTGTATGCAAATTGCTGGGTCTCTTGCAACTTGTGTTTGGACAAATGTTCTATAACCTAGCTGCAACAACCTTCTCAATGACCTGACAAAAGACAGGTTAGAAACTGCTCGATGGTTCTTCATATCATTACGGTCTAGATTTTCTTTCCTAATGACAGGAATGTTTCTCTGGATCGAGCCACATCTAAATCGATTTCGTTGACTCTGTTGCTGTTTCGTAGTATCCTGATGTGTTGCAGTTTAGGTGCAGTCATTGTGCATTGATCTCGGTTACTAACTCGTCAGCATACTTTGTTCACTGCAGCTGGCGAAGTAGAGTTGCTCTCAGTCCCTTGGGACATTGCCTTTGCCCCACACACTGCATTCTTGACATGATGGGCAATTTCTCTGGCCTTAGAAAGTGTCAAATCTTTCTCCATGAGCAACCTTTCTCTTAAATTTTAGCTCTTTTTGTCTTCTCTACCACCTTATCTCTGAGCATTTGGTCTGAAAAATCTCCAAAGTCACATTTTTTTGCCAGTAACACAATCAACCTGCTGTGAATGTTGACGGAACCATATCGGCCACCACATTAAGCGAAGGTTGGAACTGTTTCTGCAGAATTTGTAAAGTGTAAAGTAAAGTGGAGAATCATCGCTGCCTGGCAAAGTGTAAAAATGCATTGTCCTTCCACGTCGAGGCAGTGTAGTTTCACTTAATTTATTATTAGATAAGTTTCAAAAAGGGAAACCTACCATTTCCATAGCAATGGGGGTAATGGATTTTGTGGTCGATGAAGGGATAAGTTGTGAAGTCATTCTTAAATTTGTCAAGGTCCACTAACTTTACTTTCCAATATGTCTTTTTGTGTACTTAGATTTTTGAAGATCAATATGGAAATGGACAGCGCAAGTGTGATGGTCGACGTGTAATTACAGTATCAATTGTATGGCCAGATTTGTGTGTCTCAAAGTTCACTGTTGCATTATTTACATGTGTATAGCAGTAGATCACAGAAGTGTTTTGTTTTTTTGTTGACATCCCAGTGAATATTGAAATCCCCAGAATAATGAGACTACCAGTGAAGAGCATTTGCCAGTCAAGTAGTGCGGTGAATTCTTCAATGAACAACCTGAAAGGAGATCTTTTCTTTTGTGAAGGTGGTGGTCCATACAGAACAATTAGGGAGCATCTCAAAAGTTGGAACGGCTATGTTCCCTATGGAACGTTCCACCAGGAACACTACAGCGAGTGTTCCACTGGGAACAGAGAAAGAACACTCTGTGTCAAAAACTTTCTCATTCGTGGAAAAAACTGTGGTCACATCTTCTTTTAGGGTGGCAGCCAATGAGATTCATTAATTATATAAAGATGAACAAGCTACTATGGAATACCACCATAAGGGGGGACTTTACTAATCAATCAAAAGGTGCTAATGAGGACCAGCATTGCCTCACCAAACTGTCTTCACAAAAGCCAAAATAATTCGGGCCAATAGGAGATAAAATAAGATGAGAAAGATTGTTCCAACAATGGACCTACCCTGCAACAGGAAGTGTACGTAAACACTTTGGAATGTTGTATGGCCTTAGGGCCCCTTAAAGGTGTTAGCCTTTAGCAGAAATTTAGTCAGAAACTGTTTTAAAGGGCAGTCCCAAACTAACAGGGTCCAGCACATAAGCGCCACACCGCCCTCTCTTTGACCCTTTCTTGGCAAGTGAAAAAGATTATAACCCCTAGGAGTGATTCCTGCAGTGTATTGGTTGTTTCCAATTTAAACCAAATTTCAGTAAGAACAAGTATTCATGTATCCATATTGTGGTCTAGGATTTGATCAGTAATTAGGTCTGATTTGTTGCATGCTGATTGACAGTTAATCAAACCAAGATTTCTTTTGATTGCATTGTTGACAGAGTGTCGTGGCCGAGCGGTCTAGCTTACCGGACTCAAGTTGTGGTGTTAGCAGCAGAATGTGGGTTCGAATCCCGGCCGTGACACTTGTGTCCTTGAGCAAGACACTTAACCATAATTGCTTCTCTCCGCCCAGGGGTTAAATGGGTACCTGTGAGGGCAGAGTTGGTTGATTAGCCCTATATGCGCTGTAATGGCAGCAATTGAGCTGTATACTCCCCAGGGAGCTGAGATGGTTTCAGGAATGATTTATGAGCCTTATGAGCCTTATGAGCAGGGGTAATGATATAATGCGCCTTGAGCACCACTTAGTTGGTGGATACATGCGCTATATAAGTCCACACATTATTATTATTATTATTATTATTGTTATTGTTATTGTTATTATTATTATTATTATTATTATTATTATTATTATTGACAGGCTTATCATGCAAAGGACCTGATATGACAGGATTGCCTGATATATTATGCTTTCCACCCCTGCAGCCCCTATGAACATGATAATAATGTGTAATGCCTTTAGCTTTAGACATTGCTAGACATACCCAGTGGTTGTTTGAGTTGTCGCTTGGCCGATATTGCTCTACTGCAGCATTTGCATGTTGTGTCACATAATCTGGTAAGGGCAACCAAGCAGCAGCACCACAGGTAAAATACAAGAAAAACAAGTCAAACTCACAAAGATCGTAGACTCTATCTAGTCAACAAGAGCTTATTATTAGTTACAGACTCACATGCACGGTGCTATTTAAATTAATTAAGAAAAATAATTAACCCAATCAACTAAATCTCGAGTTGATCCAATCGATTTGCTTTCCGTCGAAAGTTAAATGCATTATTTTATCATTTAGACAACAACCTGTGCTACAGGAAACTGGCTATATCCATCTTGATGTAGATTTTCTTATTTTGTTTCTAAAATCTTGGGAATCAACAAGCTACATAAAGTATATAGAAACCAGTATTAAAATCTTGTATTTTAGCTGAATTTGTATTATTTCATGAATAATAATGTCCATTTGCTTTGTAGAATGTTATCATTTCCTCAAGTGTATCCATATCAGTATGATTTGAAAGTTTTTAAAATATTTTTTTATTGATTAACATAATTTATATTTTGTCTTTGTATTGTGTATATCAATAGATTATTCGCAGACACGAGGCCAATAAAGCCAGATATGAGAACCAGGAGTATTCCTTTCAGGTACAACTGGATCGAGAACACAAAGAAAATGCTGATCTTAAAGGAAAGGGGTAGGTTATATCTATCAAAATTAATGGATAGATTTTTACAAAATTAATGAGAAACAATAATAAGGTAATAACAGTTTGTCACGCGTATTTACTACAGGTTAACAACTGGTTTTGGGTGTGGTCATGGGTGTGGACTGAAGGTAAAGTCCTTATCACCTGTGACCACGGACAAAACAGGTCAGTAACCTGCAGTAAAGAGCAAGCATCAAAATGATATTTCCATTCATAAATGCCCCTATTGATTTCGTTTTCAAAATGTAAAAAAAAAAAAAAATTGTTGAATAAAGCCAAATAGAAATGGGCAAATTCATGTTTTGGGGACACATGAAACACTTCCAAACTACATGACTCAGGTACATGATGCCAATCTTTGTCACTCTGATTGGTTCAAATCCACGTTTCACAAAACAGCTGACGAACAGCTGGCACGTACGTGCTGCTATGATTTTGATGAGCCATGTCTTTACCATCCATTAATACACCCCATGTGATTACTTTTTGTCCAATTGTCTAATATATGAATGTAATATATTAAGTTAATGGAAAATTCTTGTATAAAATAACCAACATACATGTATTACATTGTTTCACATCAATAAATTTGCATCAAAACAATAAGGACATTCTGATTGTCAAAAAAGATCAAATTGGGTTGTGTAAACCGCTGATATAAACTAGTCATTTTCTTTCTTCAATTTAGTATTTTCTATTTACCTTTTTAGCGTTTGAATGCTGTTTTCATGCCCCGCCATCGAAGCAAAGGGGCATATATCTTTGTCCTTCTTTGTGTGTGTTCATGTGTGTTCATGTGCACATTCAAACCGAGGACTTACAACAAAAGGGACAATACGTCCTCGGTTGCTATCACAATTTTACCACATCAATTTTACCTAAACAAAACAATAGTGATGTAAATGAATGGCCCCTCAGATAGCTCCTATGGAATTTAATGGAGTCAAGTCATAGGAATGGTTACAGTAGCGGGACACTTGTGTTGCTATAAGCACTTTGGGGATCACGATGGTGGAACTGTCCTGGCCTTCAAACTCTGTCAACATGCAGCTTGGGTTTTTCATTCTATACCTTATTATAGGGTTTTTCCCCTAGTTTATTTGTCTGGGCTTTTTCCTTCAACATCTAAAAATTTTGTATTTCTGCACTTTAGGAATTGTTAGTTTCATTACTAGAAAAATGTGTTTTAATATTGATATTGCAATGGTATATATGGTCATTATGCATCACATGCTCTATTAACCTGGTCATGTAGAATTGTGGCAATCAATGTAGAAGATTATTTGATCAATTTTGAGATAACATTGATTCAATTGTATTGATTGATTGTAGGATTGAGCTTGGACAACATTTATTAAAGATGGAGAAACAACACCTTTTGAAGAAGACACAATTGGAGCAACATCTAATGGAGGTATGTTATTGTTATTTCTGTCATACTGTTTATTAAAGATAAAAGTAACCATATGGTTGAATTTTAATGTAACATTTACTTGGTGTCAAGCTGATAATGCTATAAATCGTCCCTACAGATATTTGTAATAAGTTTATCGGAAACAGTACTCCTAATTCAACAAATCTGAATGCTTGTAAATCTCACCATTTCTTCTTTCAAAGAGAGAAAACACAGCCACACGAGTTGAAGATGTGTCAAGATGATATATACATAACATCAAAAGTAACGTCACCCCCTAAATTTTGTTAAGTAATTATATTATTAAACATAATAAATATACAATGTTGTGGGATGGTTGGCTGCCAGGTCAACCAAATTTGCCACATTGTGTTCGTGTTACACTTCATACTCATAATATTCTTCATTAAACAAATTATATTAATTATAAAATGAAAATAATAAATATTTTTAGGGGTGACGTTTCTTTTGCTGTTATGTATATATTGAGAGAAAATTAAGTTTTGTTCATAATAAATATTTGCTGGGATCTGATAATTACAATTGGTACACTTTATAAATTAAAAATGTCAAATTTGCTACTTCTGCTGGTGAGTAAATATATCATTGGTAGAAGTATACATGAATGATTGCATTTAAGTATCAGGTACTGAAACTAAACTACATTATTGTAGGTAATTATAGGGTATATTAAAGTCTGGTTAGAATGTAGATTGTATTTGGCAAAGTTAATAATTTTATTAATAAAAGAAATATCACTGATTCCAAATTTAGAATCATTTCATTTTGCTGTAGCTTTTTACATGGGGGGAAAAAGAGGAAACCCATGCTTGTTCTGAAGTGCTACTACCGGTAAGCCTCTTACGGAAAGGCTGTAGTGACATCATAATTATATGCATTGACTTCAGAACATCATAGTTGGGAGACGCGAAAGCTGTGTTTACCAGGAAGTAGCGTATGCTTTATAGGTGGTTGCACACACAATTGGGGAAAAAATTTGGACATATTTGTGGCGAAAATGTGGCGACTCTTAGGGAATGGGTTCACTTTGTGAAAACCACGCGTACAGATTTCATTCTGTCAGTCATCAAAAAATACGTTCAGCCCATTTTACCAAATATTTCGTCGATGAGACTTTCTAATGAAGAAAAGTCTGGGGCATATTGACAATGCGCTGTACATACGACCTTATTGCATTGCGTACATACGACGTTTTTGCACTGACACGACGATATATAAACTTGCGGCAAGCTCGTTAAGATTGCCGCAAGCTCATTTTTCTATAAGGGATAGACCTAGCTGGTCAACCATGTCCACGCTATAGAGTCTTTTAAAGTGGAATCGAGTTTTAAAGTACATTTGGTGCCTTATTGGTGTAGGGGGATTCAGGCTAATATAAGTGTATCTGCAGTTTGGTGCATTATTGGTGTAGCTTGATTCAGACTAAGTATATCTGGTGCACGTTTGGTGTGGTTACTTTATTTGTAAGTAATTTTGGTGCCTTATTGGTGTAGGAGAAATTCAGAATAGGCCCAAGTGTATTTGGTGCACTATTGGTGCACGCTGCAAATTGACAAAGACAATTTGGTGCTCTATTGGTGCTCTATTGGTGTCCATTGGTGTAGAGTTTGTATTGGTATACTTCTGGTGCAGACAACAGGTACACTAAAAGTACACCAGAAATGTACTAAAAACATTGGTGTACACCAGAGTTGGCTAAGGGTATATACATGTATCACGTATATATACACGTATCATGTACATGTATATATACACGTATCATGTATATATATACATGTATCATGTATATATACATGTACACGTATCATGTATATATACACGTATCATGTACATGTATATATACATGTATCATGTATATATACATGTACACGTATCATGTATATATACACGTATCATGTATATATACACGTATCATGTATATACACGTATCATGTGTATACATGTGTATTTCTTGTAAAAATGTGTTTATCAATGTTTATGTGCGTTTCCAAATTCCAATGGTGTACCTGCCCTTTAACAAGTTTCAGTCCGGTTTCACTACATGTAAATTATTCATCCAAGTCTGGGTATCTGAAGCCCTCATAGTTGCCATCGGGGTCAGTGTATGTTGTCCTCGCTTTGTGCATAACGCATAAAGGAAGGGGAACATGATTATGTTTCCCTAGAATCCCCAGCACCATCTGATGACTTGTCTGTATGAGACATGTCAATACTTTCTGTGGAAAACAAATACATGTGAACAAATTTTATTAAAGCTATACATATACATGTACTATAAAAATCAATATGTGCATTGTAGTACAGTAAGTACATGTTAAGTTATATTTATGAAACATGTTGGTGTGCCAAAGTGCATTTTTCTTTGGCTCACAAATTTGTGAACAGAAAATAATCAGAAAATCAGAGAAATAATGCGGTTTGATGTGCCAATGATGACTGTATGAGCATGCCAATGTGTTTTACATTTGCGTTGTTGGTTGAATTATTGAATTACCTGGCCATGTTGCCCTCAACAGACCTGGGTTTATGCACGTTGCCTCATACCATGGATGTTGTGTGAAACAGATCACCTCTGCTGGATCCCTCCTAGTGTGTATAATCTTTTACTGGATTTCCTCAACATACTTGCAGCACAATGAATGCCATTACAACACAATTGCTGCAAGAACACCTTTAGCAAACCTTTTGCAAACCATACAGCAAAGTCACTTATTTAAACACTGTAGTGGAGAGATTTGCCTAAAATGCAACAAACAAATTCTCTGAGTTATGTGACACATACCAGTCTGTATTGTGGAGGCGATCGTTGTAGGCTGCCGGTGTCGTCGCTGACCTGTTCTTGTACAGTTCTGCGAGGTCTCGCCAACGGCTCATATCGATAATGGTTTGGCCCCACGAACAACTTTAACCTCGTCGTTGACAGGCTCTTCATTGTCACTATCATCGTCTGTTTCACCTTTTTGGGAATACTCATCCGAACCGAATATTATTCACCCAAATATTGTCATAAGAATGGTTTCGTCACACGAAAGCATCGGCTGGGGCGTCATGACATTTGTTTTTCTTTTTTCAGAATCGTGATAACAGGGTTTTATAAACGATGCTTATTTTCTTTTTTTCTTCTTTTTTTTAGTTTTAAAATTCTAAAAAGCATATTAAATTATTAATATGGATATTTAAGCTACCGAATACTGTAAGCAGGTAAGATACAAAAGTGACACTCAAACCAGACTTTTGCTGTATTTTTTTGGTTTATGTGAATTAATTCTTTGACCATATAGCATTCACATTCATATTACTTTGTTGCAATCAAGTGTTCCTGTGGAATTATTAAGAGTCACTTTTTATACAATTCTTGATTCAGCTGGACATTGAAATAACACAAACCAATGATGAATATGACAGATTAGAAGAACATTGGAATAAACGTAAAGAAGGTCAGTATTGTGGAAAATGTTACTGGATTTGCCTTGATGCATACTGTAAATTCTTGGTGTATTACATTTAGGGGCATTGATAATGGAATAAAAGTTTGTTAAAAGGATAAAAGACCAATGAGGGCATGGCGATAAATACTTGGGTGAATACTGAATCACTGAACACTTGGGTGTGTTCCTCTTCCACTAACGTTTCCTCTATTGTGAAATGTGTTTTACAATTACAGTTTGAAAGCACAGTTAGTCTGATGTGTGCCATTATGTGTGCCACTGAGTTTGACAGTATGTGGCACATCAATCATTGTATCCATTGATAAAAATAAAATCATATATTTTAATTGTCTGCTAAATTACAAAGCAATCAATGGCAGTGGCAGTTGGGGTATGAGGGGATGGAATGGCTGTTGATTGCATACACCAACAACACCCTGAGATCATTTGTAATGACTCACTTACATTGTGTATGCTTTTAAGGCAGTGTTCCAGTTTGAAAACTGTTGTATGTGTTGCATTTATTAATTTATTTGATTAGCTTCTTCTCTATGCTTAATCACTCTCTAATGTGGGTTTGTATTTACCAGGTATTTGTAAAATAAAGTTTCAGATTGTGATAGTATGTTTTAAAGAGTACCTGGTTTCTTTACTTTTAGAAAATGAAGAGGCATCAGAGAATCGTGAGATAGATAGCTCTAAAGTGCAGGATCTTGACACAGTGTAAGTATTGTGTCCTAATGTGCTACAGATCAATTAAATAATTGTGATAATTATCATTGTGATCATAATTCATATTCAGCATTTATACAATCAAACTCATAAACCAGTTCTGAAACTTCCACAGATCATACAAATTACAAAATATGGTATACTTTCTGATAATTAAAGAAAACAAATAAATAAAGCCTCACATTTAAATTTCAGCAAGATTTTTAGTTTATTTTCTTTTTACAGACTACAGCAACAACTTGTATTGATCCCTCCGTCAGTCATTATTTCAGTAGAATAATACATTAGTATTTGTTATGTGTGAACACATTAGCAGAAATAATGGCATGAGAATAACTTGCAATATAATCCTAGTAAACAAACTCCTAGTAAACAAACTCAATCCAAATCAACAAAATGTCACCATTTGAATTACAGCACTGTAACTGATCAGTTATGGGTGCTGATCTGTGGATCTGTCTTCGAAATTTACACCTAGGGCTGTGTGTTTTCGAATAATTTGGTAACCGGATATTCAGATTTTTTTTTCGATCGAATATTCGATATCTGAAGGTCGCCAATTGTAAATTGCGCCATGTGATAAAACGAGCACGCATGATATGGTGGGGTCAAAAAAGTACTAAACATAATGTCACCTGCGCCTCAGCGACATTGTATAATTGATCTACTTAAAAAAAAATTTAAAAAATTAAAAAACCACGTAAAAAAATAACAACAATCTGTGATTTGGAGACTGATCTCCAAGTTCAAAACATCAGACATTAGTGCATCTAATTAAGGCGAACCAGATTCGTGTTTGAACGAAGTTCTAAAGTCAGTTACTGTGTACGGATTCATTGTCACAGCGCCTTGTAAGCGCCGATAGCCAAGGTGGTCCGTGGCGCCTGATCAGCATTTCTCGCCCACGTGGATAACTCATTTATAAATACAGGGATGCTCAAAAATATGAGCTAGACAGTGTTTTAAATTTTTACCTTTTTAAGTGTACGGACGATGGTTTTCCTTTCCCAAATTATATATTTCTATTTGTTAAAACCATGAAATCCGTTTATCATGTGGTTTAAAGTCCATTTTAATCTCTCAACTTGACAATTATGCTTATCTCCATAAATACCAATGGTTGAACCCATGTTGGCTTTCGACTATTGAAAAAATTAAGAAATTTCCTGGTCAAATCTGAATTTTTTGATTGGTCCAAAAGTCAACTGGTCATGTTCCGACAGACTTCGGACTAAAATATAGGCAGGCTTATCAATTGTCACAGTCTGAATCACATCTCTTGTAGACGTTTGTATATAAATTTTTCACAGTAAAATGTTTTCAGACTTACAATGTTTAATTTCATCATCAAAAACTGGGACAATAGAGAGAAATACCGTTTCCTTAAAAAGAACAAAAAATATAAATTTATTAAAAGTTCTCAAACTAGTTAATAAGTAGAAAATCGTTTTTCTCTTAACTCTGTTATTTAAGTCTGATAAAAAATATTCTTCTGATCCAAAGCAAACCAATTTAACTTGAACAGTTTAACAAAAAAAAAAATATTTAAGCCAACAGTTAAAATCAAGTTGTAAAATATTGTTTTAAGAAAAAAATTAAAAACCTAAAAACCAGTACAGCACTAAAAGTGGATTACTATTAAAGCACAATAAATGACTTTCATGTAAATTTAAAAAATAATAGCAGACCAAACTTCTTAGGCAGAAAATTCACAATGTAGGGGAACTGAATTCTTTACTGCTGGCCTGCAAACTAAATGGGGTCTTGCAAGGGATATACCAATTCAAGTGCATGGTCTCTTATCTAAGACCTCATTGTTCTAAGGACATGCCAAGCACATGGTCTCTTATCTAAGAGCTCATTGTTCTAAGGACATGCCAAGCACATGGTCTCTTATCTAAGAGCTCATTGTTCTAGGGACATGCCAAGCACATGGTCTCTTATTTAAGGGCTCATTGTTCTAGGGACCTGCCAAGCACATGGTCTCTTATCTAAGGGCTCATTGTTCTAGGGACGTGCCAAGCGCATGGTCTCTTATCTGAGGGCTCATTGTTCTATATGGTCAGATTACTTAAAGTTAATTGGCCAGGGGATACACAGCTTAGCTTAAAACGGTGAAATAACCACTCCTTTTCGAAAATGAACTACTTTTTTGTACTTATAAAATAAAAATACAGCATATGAATTTACCTCCTCTACACTTGCAACAGCGCAGTTGGTGGGTAAAACGGGTCCATGTGGTAGGGGCAATAGCTTGATGGTGTGCCTTCGGGAAGAAATCGGCAGGATATATTTTGAATCTATTTTACAGACGGCCAGAAAGCCACCAATTTTTAAAAGTTTTTGGCAGAACCAGAGATATTGTGAAATTTAAATCAAGCGATAAAGATGGTGGTATCGAATTATTTACACGTAATTGGGAAAATATAATGTCCTTTTGTAAATTCCCTATCATATACAGTCATTCTCTTCTGAAGAATTTAACAAGTTTTCGGCAAGGACCATGAATAAATATTAACCTTTGAATTTGCTCATTAAATATATATTCGTCGGGAATAAACTCTTGTCTCCTAAAAATATTCTCTTTTTATTCCCCTGGAAAAAATATTCTTATCCACTAGTAAGGGCTTTGTAGATGGTGATTGACAGTCTCATTGTTAGGATTGAAACCACTGTCTGGCTTGGCAAAAACATGAAAGGAAGCCCCTGGACTTGGTTTGAAACTTGATGCATCAGCAAGATAAGGCCTGACATAGCCTGGCCTACATGTACATCACACACATAACATTGTAAATAGGATGGACTTGCTAGGTGGTGACCAAATGTAGACGAGAGGATAATTGGGGTGGGGGATAATGACTTGATATAACTTGATTTTTTACTTCAAATATTCGAACCAGAAAAAAACCAACCGGATATTCGAACCATTGATCGAATATTCGGTTATTCGGCACAGCCCTATTTAAACCTACATCAAACAAGACAACAAGACTGTGATATTTTTAATAAATATACAGTATATTTTTGGTTGTAATTCTGTACAGTCTGCAAACCAAGAAGGAAGATCTATCAAAGAAAGCAAATGAAACAGCACGAATGAAACAGGAAAATGATGAGATGGAACTACGCATCAAACAGCTTGAAGAGAACCACCAGTAAGTCCAAACAATTTATTCTTAAAGAAGTCAACGAAACAGTGTGTTTCATGTAGTTTGTGCATTTTCAGTATGTTTTATTTTTGTATGATTTTTGTAGAGTTCAAAGCATACATGCATGTATGCCCAGTACTTCATGTAGGCCTATAAGTTCCTTGAATTGTTACGCATATTTGGTGTTGATGTAGTGTTAGGATAAAAGTTTTTTTATAACTGTGTGCATGGTTCAACTGATTCAATGGGAACAAATTGAATGTAAGCAGTTTTCTAGTTTGTCCAACATTCAGATCCAGCTGCAATTGTTGCACAGGCTTTACTGCACTTTCGATATGTGTCAAAGTGGTTCTTTTAAAGTCATTATTAAGGGAATAAAAGTTTGTCATGCGGGGGTTTAACGTAGGTTAATGACCATGCACAAAACGGTTCATTATCTTGCGATTAAGACCAAACGTCAGACTTTTATTCCCATTCATAAATGCTGATATCAATTTCGTATTCAAAATGTAAAAAATTGTACTTTTTGTTGAATAAACCCAAATAGAAATTGGCAAACTCATCTTTTGCTGGACATAGGAAACGTGATGCCAAACAATCTTCGTCACTCCGATTGGTTCAAATGTGCATTGCACGCTGGCTAAATAGAACAGCTGGTGAACAGCTGGTGAACAGCTGGCACATACGTGCTGCTCTGATTTTGATAAGCCATGTCTTTACAATCTGTTAATACACCCCCATGTGGTTACGTTTTGTCCAATCGGATTGTCTAAACTGTCTTGGCCATTTATGAATATACACTAATGCTCGCAAAACTACTTCTAAAAGGATTCTTACTCTCTCTGAATCAAAATATGCATTAAAAGAAATAATAAAAATGCATTAAGATTTTTCTCATTCATTCTAACATTGAATTTTTTCCCAGGATGACATAGAGTCATTTGGGAAATTGTTTTACTAGTTTTACTGAAATTATAGCACCTTAGATGGAAAACTGTGATCATTTATGCTTTTTGCATTTGCATGTATTCAGATGACAAACAATTGTACCTTCCTTTCGATGTGAACAGTATTCCTGATCAACTGTCAGCACAAGCTCGCATGGAAGCTTGTATTATGAAAATCAAATCTTGGAAAAATGCAAACAAGTTGAAATTAAACAAATCAAAATCTGAGCTCATAATTATGTCTTCAAAGTATCAACATCGGAACCTTGGAGTCATGTTTGATAACACTTTATCAAGGGATTCACATGTTAAGAAAGTCTGCCAATCCGTGTACGCCCATATCAGGAAAGTATTCAGAAAGTGCTTTCAAATGATGCTGTTTCAATAATTGTGCAGGCCCTAATCACATCCTGGTTGGATAACGGTAATTCTTTACTATTTGGTATATCACAGTATCTTCTGAAAAAGATATGCTGCTGCACGTGTGCTTTCCAGGGGAAGAAATTTTGACCATATTACCCCAACACTTATAGCACACACACACACACACACACACGTGTGTAAACACCGGCATTCGGGGACTTCCTTTGTCAAATTCCTTTGTCCAAAAATACGGGGACGGATTGTTCTCCATTGTGAGAGCAACCGGGGACCATTGTCCCTTTTGTTATACGTCCCCGGTTTGAATGCGCTCACACACGCACACACACACACACACACACACACACACACCCTCACGCACATTGATTTGTGGGGTATTCCTTTGTTCGTTCTATTATCCCTTTTCCTTATAATTCTCCTGTGGGGTACAAGATTTTCTATAGTTACCTTGTGGGGTCCAATTGTTCTATTGTGTTTTGGACCCCACAACGAATAATGTGTACGTTCACACCCTCACGCACTGATTTGTGGGGTATTCCTTTGTTCGTTCTATTATCCCTTTTCCTTATAATTCTCCTGTGGGGTACAAGATTTTCTATAGTTACCTTGTGGGGTCCAATTGTTCTATTGTGTTTTGGACCCCACAACGAATGGTGTGTACGTTCACACACACACACACACACAGTCTTTTTCCGTAATTGTGGGGACATACACTCGCTATTAGACACAGTTGTGGGGACCGAAAATGCTATGGGGACTTACTCTTTCGGACTTAGGGTGACCGACTTATATAGAAATTGCTATTTCTCTGCGTTAAGGCAACCGTTTCCGGTCGCCTTAACGCCTAGCTACCCTTTAAAGTCATAATTTTGTTTCGGAAATAGCCTAAATCGCTTCCTTAGCCTGTAAACATCTTATTTCCAGAGTTTTGGAAGGTTGGAAAAGAGAAGCGAGCAAAGAAAAAATTGGCTGATGCCAGACTCGAACCCGCGACGTCTCGAATACCGTACGAGCGCTCTACCAACTGAGCTAACCAGCCCCTATGTTAGTGGGCGGTCCACTTATGCCAATTATCTATTGCTCTATGGGGCCAGGTCAGAGGCCAAACCATATCTGCCGAGTAGCCAGGGATCAAGCCCTGCTCAGATGCAAACAACCTGGGTAACGGCAGTAGCGGGGATCACACAACGGGATACAAGCCTTTTACGTGGTTGTACACAAAGTAGATTTATAGGGAGAAACTGACCTGAAATATTATATAATAAGAGAAGCGAGCAAAGAAAAATTGGCTGATGCTGGACTCCAACCCACGACCTCTCGAATACCGTACGAGCTAAGCACCGTCGATATATCGATATTACTCGATTATTCGATATTGTTTTGATATCGATATCGCCGATAGCAATTTTTTAATCATATCGAAATATCGAAAATTTCGATATTGAGGAATGATATCGAAAATATTAAAATGCGTCAGATTATCGTCAAAATAAATCTCCCGTTTGTGCTTTTACTTGGTGTTCAACGTTTGCTGCATAATGGAATAAAACTTTGCGGCAAATTGTGTTTGTGAGTGAGAATAAAAACATCGCTCAAATGCCGAGCGGCGACGCTTTGTGCTCTGCGTTCGCTGGAATTCGCGGTTTACCGTATAATGCAGAACCTCAAAAGAAGCTGCCCTTTTTTGGTTTGGAGAAAGTTCCGTTGTCCCTTATATATTTTCCTACATTCTCTCGCCGGTAACGCCCAGCGGTGTAATTGATGAAAATAATGAAGATTATGAGCAATTTGTTCTGGAGAAAGGCGTGAGAATTGATTTGTTTATTTTTTGTGGTTTGAAAAAAGTTCCATTGTTTGATATTTTCCCACATGTTCTCGCCGGTAACGCCCGGCGCTGTAATTGATTAAAATAAAAACACGAGCAATTAAAAATACACTTGGAGAAAGGCGTGAGAATTGAGTTTGTTTTTATCTTTTGTGGTTTTCAGTTTCCCTCATTTTTCGTGTAAAATTTTCCCCGGTCTTTGAAAAAAAAATGCCCAAATAAAATCTCAGCTCCGAAAAAGCCTTTCCAGAGAATGATTGATAGCCGCATTGTTCAAATTGATACAATGCATCTCTTGTTTGTTACAAAGTATCTATTTCGGGTTCAGCTAAAGGCCACCGGACTTTGAGGACGTGCCGCCGGTATTAAAATTGAGTGTTCTTTGCCAATTATCTATTGCTCTATGGGGCCAGGTCAGAGGCCAAACCATATCTGCCGAGTAGCCAGGGATCAAGCCCCGGTCAGATGCAAACAACCCGGGTAACGGCAGTAGTGGGGATCACACAATTAACGGGACATAAGCCTTTTATGTGGTTGTACACAAAGTAGATTTATATGGAGAAACTGACCTGAAATATTATAAACAGTTCGCGAGCAAAGAAAAATACCAACTGAGCTAATCAGCCCCCCTATATATATATATATAAATTTAATCTGGAGGGTGGCCTTAGCTTTCGATCCAAACCGGACCTTCATCAGAGGCGTAGACAAGATACAAACATAAAAACACATCCATTTATAGGGAAAACGGAAAGCAAAGGATCATGGGGAGGGATAAAAAAAACGCGGGAAAATAGTAGCCAATTAAAAAAAGGCACCAATCTGGTGAAGCCAATGGGAGTGTGGGAAGTAAACAAAGGAGAAATTAGTGAGCCACATAATAGGACGGGCTGCATAGTAGATGCAGTAGCTTGTGGTGAAGCTAGGAAAAGAATAGAAGGTCACACAATGGGGGTCAACACCATACAAATGAGGTGCTGGCATGTGGTTGTTATTATCCAGATTAAAATTGTCATAAAATAGAATATTGGCAATAGAGAATAGGTGGGAAAGAAATGACATACAAGATAAGGTAACATAAATGGTAGAAAATACATATATCAAGGCAGTGGATGAAATATAGTACTAGAAATGATATAAGTAAAAATAACTGGGTTATTTGATACCCGTGTTGATGTTTAGACCCTTGGGTTGAAGTGTGTAGAGTTGATGTATCCAGTGTGGTTCCCTAAGTTTGCGATGTGTGTCATCACCAGTGCAGGTCTCAATCACAATGAGTTCAACATTCTTAATACTATGATTAGGGCTGTTGAAGTGGTTTGCTACAGGGCTTTTGGGTTTTCACAGAGGAGACATGGTTGGCAAAGCGGAGACACAATTTGGTGTTTGTCTCTCCTACAAATTGTATACCACATCTTTTACATGAGATTACATATACAACATTGGGTGTGTCACACTGGGATTTAGTTCTGATCATGTAGGTGTGGCCAGTACTGTGGCTTTTCACCTTCTGAGCAGGTTTGAGATGCAAACATGTTTGCATCTCGGGCGGGTACAATTAGAGCATCCCTGTGGTGATTCATGATCAGTAATGTTAAAGTCACTGTTGGTGCTAGGAAGCCTAGCCCGAACCAAAATATCGCCGAGGTTGTGGGGACGGCGGAAAGCAATCAAAGGGGGCTCAGGGATGGCTGAGCATAACCTGTCAGAGGAGTGTAGAATAGTCATGTTATCATTTACGATAGATGAAAGTCTGGGTAATCTGGGGTGGTAGGTACCCAGATAACATCACAACATTGGCCCAACGTAGGGCCAACGGAACGGTTTCATTGGGCCAACGTTGGCTGTCAACGTTGGCCCAACGTTGGGCCAATGTTGGGCCAACGTTGAGTCAACTCATTTCAACATTGGATTAACCTTGGGCCTTTGTATCATTAACTTTTAACCAACATCGGGCTAACATCGAGCCAACATATTCCAACATTGGACCAACAATGGGCCTTTGTATCATTGACTTTGCGCCAACATTGAGCCAACATTGAGCCAACATAGTCCAACATTGGACCAATGTTGGGCCTTTGTATCATTAACTTTGATCCAGATTCCAACATTGGACCAACATTGGGCCTTTGTATCATTGACTTTGAGCCAGCATCGAGCCAACATTGAGCCAACACACTCTAAAAACTCCTGGGTCAGATTTGACCCATACTCTGGGTTGGATATTCCCCGACACTTTCCGGGTCAGAATGACCCAAAAAGTTGGGTCAGATTATTTGACCCGGAAAACAAGTCAAATAATCTGACCCAACTTTCCGGGGGTCATTCTCACCTGGAAACGGTCGGGTCATTCTCACCTGGAAACGGTCGGGTCATATCCAACCCAGACTCACGGCTCAGATTAACCCTAACTCCCTAAGCATTGTTACTGAACAATAAAAATCCTTCAAAATCCTCCAACTGCCTTTGTTGTCTAGGGAGTTAGGGTTAATGTTGACACGGATTCCGGGTCTAATGAGATAAGCATGTCTTCCATGTAATAAGAAGCCTTATCTATGGCAAGCAATCAAATGTAACATTTAGCTGAATCATAACCCTATAAACTGTTAAATTTCCATAGAAAATTGCCATAAGTAAGTGCATCTTTCTATAAGGAACACATGCTTACCTTGTTAGGATGGCCTATGAGACAACACATTGTAATTTGAAGGTTAACTGTAAAATGAAAAGAAACAAACAATAATGAAATGATCTTCTGATTGTTATATGTATTTATTTCTCTTTAACTGTTGAAAATACATACATGTTCATAAATACATGTAGTCATTTTAAAGTTATTGTTTAAATGTGGCAATATTGTCACGATCAACAGGGCATGGAATCAGAGTTCAAGTTCTAGATTAACTCAGTGACTGATACTCATGTGGTAAGGTCATATATATATTCGCGTTGCTGCTGGATAAATGAGCCAGTAATTTTCAGTTACTGTGTTCATCTTAAACTAAGACACCGATTCCATGCCCTGTAGAAAGTCTGCTCTGATCATGACAATACTGTCCCTTTAATATCTTTACACCAACTTGTGTTTATGGGATTGATGGTCAGTACTTGGGTTGAACTATCCCAATGCTTGCATAAAAATACATAGGAACTTTAATTGGGTAATCTGGCAAAATGTATACCAAGGCTAACATGCCTATGCAGTGAAAATTGGGGTATGTTTACATGGCCCAATTCCCAGGGATTCACAGTTGGCAATATACATTTTACTAGATCACCTAACAGATATTGTTTAATAACTACACTTATGA
This sequence comes from Zoroaster sp. YZ-2022, assembly GCA_029582265.1. NCBI lineage: Eukaryota > Metazoa > Echinodermata > Asteroidea > Forcipulatida > Zoroasteridae > Zoroaster > Zoroaster sp. YZ-2022. The sequence goes on along the minus strand of CM055821.1, from coordinate 10,988,579 downwards.
GGATTTTAGGGTCCAGTCAAAAAAAAATCATTGTTCTAACATGTTAAAAAAAAAATACCTAGAAAGACCCAGATGTGTCTTAAGGTCCTGAAAAAAACAATTCCCATGAAGGTACAGACTGCCACAGATAGGATAGGTCCATATAAATTCATTTGAAACATATATTAACTCAGTTCGGACGACCGTCTCCTGTATAATGTATCAGTGGAACAGATACGTCTTATACGGAGGGCTTGACTGTAGGCAATGGTCTCTTTGCAGTGCTTGGGGTGGCAGCTGTCAGAAAGGAGGTATTGATGAGTGTCAGTGGGTTTACAATAGACATCAGTTGAGATGCCCTGGGGGGATTTGTTGATGGTGACGTCTTGGAAGTTCACGCTATTAGGAGAGTAGTTAGCAGTGAACTTGATGGTGGGATGGAATGAATGAATGTAGTTGATGAATTCATCATCTTGGCCGCCACACCAAATGGAGAAAATATCATCAATAAATCTCCACCATACTAGAGGGCGGTGGGGCACAGTAGATAGCAATCTGTCTTCAAGGTCGGACATAAACAGATTAGCGTATGTATATGTATATATACTACTCAAAACAATTTAGGGAACACCGGAATAATCTTAGTTAAAGCAAGATCATTTATTTCAGATAAGCACAATGTTTCACAGAATTGATGAGAAACAACTGCACAATGAAACAGATGATAAAGGATGCATGTAGTGATGGGGTCATGCCTATGTTCCCTCAGCCCTATGTTCCCTCAGCCCTATGTTCCCTCAATGCCTAACATTTTTTTTAAATCCAAATTAGGCCCTATGTTCCCTCAACCCTATGTTCCCTCATGGAGTGTTAAGACTGGATGAGGGAACATAGGGCTGAGGGAACATAGGGTCTATTTAGGGCTGAGGGAACATAAGGCTGAGGGAACTTGAGTACGGTCCCGTAGTGATTACACATTTCATGACATGACTACTAAAAGAGAGAGGGGGTTGCAAATGAAAATCCCGGTTCATGGAACATTTCAAACCTATTTGATGTTAAAAATCCGGTGTTCCCTAAATTGCCTTCCATTTTTAACACAATACTATCTTGCATCCCACCCCCATAATATGGTGCTAATCTATGCAAATGTAGTGGCTCTACAGATAAGTAGAGTGACATAGACTCTCCCCCCACAGTAGTGTGGGTGGGGTCTACGAAAAATACTTACCTATAGAGCATCCCTCTCTTCTACCCCACTATACTCGATAGAGATAGGCCTGTAAGCACACGAGAAAAGAGGACGATAGAGGGCAGATGTGCTGCAGGGCATTGTGGGTAGGCCTATTGTATGTAAATTCTTAGCGAATGAAACCTGCCAGTTGGAGAAATATGCAAATGTTGTGGCTTTACAGGTAAGTATTCATTCGTAGACCGCACCCACACTACTGTGGGGGGAGAATTTATTACAAAATACTACTGTTGACTTGGAAAGTACTTCATGGTTTAACCCCAGTGTATATACGAGTCCTGCTATGTGCATACCAATCTGAGATCCTCAAACAAACTGTTGTTAAACGTTCCAAGAACACACTCTTCATCCGGTGAAGTTTCATTTCATATGTGCACCAAAACTATGGAATGATCTTCCCCATTAGCTTCGTACACTTGACATCATACAGAACTTCAAAAGCCAGCTCAAGACAAATCTCTTCGAATCTGTTTACAATTAGTCTGGTACATACGTCATCTGCTCATGAATTTCTGTGAATTTTCATTTTTATTTTCTCCAAGCGCCTCGGAATAGGCAACTAGAATGATGGTGCTCTACAAATGCCGGATGATTGATTGATTGATTGATTGATTGATTGATTGATTGATTGATTGATTGATTGATTGATTGATTGATTGATTGATTGATTGACATGTACATCACTTTGTGTAACAAGAATTGTGCTATTCTTGCAAACACTCCAGATTAACTTCATTTGGAAATTATAGCTTGAATGTTTTTTAGTTACTTCAAATATTTAAGTATTTGTTATACATTTCAAACAAATACAAAATAAATACAAACAAAACTAGAATTTCGCATTTGAATGTTGAACAAATGCAGAAGTGTTTGGTTTTGTGAGGTATTGTTATTATTTTATTTAAATCAAAGTCTTGTTATTATACAAATAAGAAAAATATGTAAGATTTAACTCAAAAAATAGTATGATGTTTTATTTGTCATGTTACCATCATGCCTACATGAAGTTTCCAAAAAAAGTGACTTTGACTGAAATTTGTCAACTAAAAACTTTTGATGAAAACAAGTGACATTTTGGGAAACATTTGGGACAATTTAAGACATTTGAGAGATTGTTGTAATTTTTGTGTATAGGCGAGCATTCTTAACACAATACCTCCATACCACTGAAAATTATTCCAGAATTAATTATATACAAGTACCTTTTTTAATAATCTTATATGACAATGCTGTATTGCAGAAATGGTTAATATTGTGCACGAACCATACACTTTATAGTGTATGCTCCTTGGGTTATGTAAAGTACACACACAATCATGTAATAGTGCGGGACATGTACTGTACAAGTGTACATGTACGCTGTACTTATATGTACGTGTAATGCCGCATTCAATGAGAATGGTGTAAATTTTCCCACAGAAAGACCTAATGTCATACCTTAACCTGTAGTAATTCTTCAAGTTTGTTATATTGAGAGATAATGACTTAAAGAAGGAACATTTGTGGCTCAATATCATGTAAAAAGGAGAAATTTTCCACGCTCATTTCTTTCCGTTTCAATATGTACTGCGAATGCAGACAGGCGCCGGCTGTACCAGAATCTGACATGAATATACTTCTGAACTTCTTACAAACAAAATAGGCCTACATGATATTTTGACTTCACTGTAGAGCTACATCAGACAATATGCTTTGGATAAATTTCCTTTTTATGTATTTTTTATTAAATAACGAGATACACATTGTAGTTGCAAGTTCACCATCATTGCAAGTTTTTGGTGCAAAATGTAAATTTTTCTTGCGTGATTTTGACATTTTTGTTTGAACCGGAAGTAAAGGTCAGATCAGATATGATTCTTAAAAATATTAAACCTCTATTTCATGTAATTTGATATCTGATGACATCATCATGATGTCACAACTTCATTGTGACATTAAATATATTTACCTTCATGTCAACGTAAAAGTATTTGTTAAGTTATAAGTTGTCTGAACTTTGCAAATATGGCTTTCTCTTCAGAAAAGTTTCACGACAAAACTCACATCCATGGTGCCGCGTGCGACTGGACAAGTGGCTATATGGCTGTACATGAACATGGGGTTCAGTTCGGCGTGCAACTCGACTTAAGACTATATGTGCCTCGTGCTCTGTGTGTGTACAATGTGTTTATGAAAAGGCTGTGTGCACACGAAAATAGGCTGTACATTATATATGTAGGGAACAGTGCTTCAAAATATTTTTTCACTTAAACTTCCGATTAGGGTCATGTCTGTGAACGAAATGTAACATAATTCAAGATCTTTAAGATGATGCAAAGATTGTGAAAATATCTTCTGTGGTTCATGAGATATGATTTTTTGAAATATTAAACTTCTGGTTTCGACTGGAAGGAGAGGTCAGATTCGGGTCATGTTTGAACCAAATGTCACATAATTTAAGATCTTTAAGATGAGGCAAAGATTTTGAAAATATCTTTTGTGGTTCATGAGATATGATTTTTTGAAATATTAAACTTTGATTTAGTGTAATTCGATATCTGATGACCTCACCATGATGTCACAGCTTAGGATACAACCACATGTTAAGGTCTAAGTATGTGTCAAGTTTTAAGGTGCTGTGAAGTCTCACTGAGAAGGAGAAGAAAATGTAAAAAAATAAATAAATAATGCTGTTTTATATATAATCTAAATTTAATAAAATCATGGAAATCACACAGATAGAGATACAGATCCCTTATATAGTCAAAATCTCTACTTATTACATTATTATTCTAAACACTTAATGATGATACATTTGTTTGTTCCTTTCAGAGTAACTGTTCAGCTACTTAGTAAGCAGATTAATGATTTCAGGCAGATACTAACAAGGGAACGCAAGGAGCGTTTTGAACTTCAAGAGAAGCGTGGCAATCTGACTAGGGAAATTGATGACTTTAAACTTGCATTTGGCAAGTTTATGTTTGATATGAACCTGAGAATCAACCAGGCAAAACAAGAACAGGGAGATCTTACAAATGAAGTAAGATATGATGAGATAACATCAATATCGTTACGGTTTGCAGTAACACCATGTGTTTATCTCAACTATCACTATTAAGTGAGGTACACGGAGAACTGTGGGGTCTTCTCTACGTATTTATTTATTTATTATTTATCCTGGGTGATCCATTCAGTGAGAAAAACTCACTGATCTCCCATGGATCCCAGCTTACATAAAAAGTACAGTAATGCAATAAATTAAGATACAAATATTAAATACAATGTAAAAATATTAAAAATTAATTGAAAGTGACTAAAAACAAAAGAAAAATGCACAGAAGGAAATCAACCAATACAATACGATACAAAACATCACTGGAAAATGACATTAACTGAGCTGTTTGAGTTGTTTGACGAAGTGATTAAAACTTGTTGGATGCAGAGATTTCAAATGTTGCGGCAAGTTGTTCCAAGCCTGGGCACCCCTGAAGTTAAAAGTTCTTCTTCCACTTTCTGTTCTTCTTCCACTTTCTGTTCTGGGGTGTGGAAGAACCACATTGCCAACAGTGCTATTCCTAGTTCGATGACAATGTAGTTCACTGACTGGAACAAAAACATCGCTAAGATAACTTGGAACATTGCCTGTTAAACACTTAAAAACCATGGTATTAATATGAATGTCTCTTCTTTTCTGAAGAGTTTTCCAACCTAGTTCACTACGTACAGCTGATGCTGATGTTCTAGATGGGACCTTAAGAATAGTCCGCCCTGCTGTATTCAAAAGTACATCAAGCCGTTGTATCAGGGTTTTGGAAGCACTACTCCATATAAGATCACAATAATCAAACTGAGGGAAAATAAGACTTTTCACAATAAGGTTAAGGGTTTGTGTAGGCAAGACATTTTTAAGTCTATTCAAAATACCTATTCTTTTAGAGACAGAAGATGCTACATGGTCAATATGTTCTATCCATTTCAACTTACAATCAATATGAACACCAAGATATTTATAAGTGGTGACTTGTTCCAGGCAATTGTCATTTACAAAAATATCAATATTGGGATGTTCACATCTGGCAAGTTTTTGGGCTGAACCAATCAACATGCTTTTTGACTTAGTAGTATTCAATTTTAATCTATTGTCATTGAGCCAGTTGGATATTTTCTGTAGATCATGGTTTAGATACAAGTTAATCTGATGAATATCTTTACTTGAATAAAAAATAGAAGTGTCATCAGCATAAAGAACAATTTTAGTATGCTCAGTCACAGACGTGATATCATTAATAAATATTGAAAATAATAATGGGCCCAAGATAGTTCCTTGTGGGACTCCAAAATTGATAGCATCGGATTTGTTCAATAAGACATTCCCAATTTTAGTTACCTGTGTCCTTCCACAAAGGTAGGACCGGAACCAGTCGAGCTCCAGACCTCTTACACCCACAGTGTGTAATTTGTTAAGCAAGATTGTATGATTGACAGTGTCAAAAGCTTTACGAAGATCCAAAAACACTGCTCCAAAAACACTGCTCCAACAAATTTACCATTGTCCATCTGTTTGAGTAAAAAATCTGAAACATCAAGAAGTGCTGTTTGTGTGGAATGAAGAGGTCTGAAGCCCAACTGCTCCTGTGCTAAACAATCATTTACTGTAAGAAAATGAGAAAACTGATTATGAACAATACGCTCAAAAATTTTCATAACAGTAGATATAACTGAAATAGGTCTGTATTGATTAGGGTCATGAATTACACCACCTTTGTGGATTGGAATAACCTTGGCCAATTTCCATTCATCGGGAACAATACCACTCTGCAAACTTAATTGAAAAATAAACGCAAGCGGTTTGGCAAGAACATTAGCACCAGATTTTAAAAAACGGCCGTTAATCCCATCCATACCAAAGGCTTTCCCAGCAGGTATTTTCCTAAGAAGCTTCAATACTTCGCCAGTAGAAACTGGGCAAAATTTTAAGTTTTGTTGGTCGTTAATCAGACCGCTGTTCTCATTCAATTCTGTATCAACTTCGAAAATAGTGTCAAACTGGTCGTCCTGAATTTGGCCCACACTAGCAAAATGTTCATTAAAACGATTTGCAACATCGTAAATCTTTTGTTTATCTCCGGTATGAGTGTAAGTGTGAGTTGATTTCTTACTCGGAAGCAGGCTTTTAAGAGTGGTCCACAATTTTTTAGTATTCCCTTTATTGTCGTAAAGAATTTTGTTGAAATACTGTTTTTTAAGTTTAACACCCAGATTATTCAATCTATTTCGAAGAACCTTTGCTGTTCCATAAAGCTCATCATTCTTGGCTATGTTAGCAAGATGTTTGGTCCTCATAGATTTTCATCGGAATTCCAAATATTCATCATTGATCCATTCTGCTTTCTTTGTGCAAACTCTTAGACTTTTAACTGGGCTGTAAATATCACAAACACTCATTAGCATATCCTTAAAAACATTCCATGCTGTATTTATATCTAAAAATAGTTCCAGTATATCCCATGGTTGATGTTTAAGATCGTGATTAAAAGCTTCTTCGTCAAAGTTTCGAAAAGAACGAGCCCGAATATATTTATGACCATCGGAAATTTTCACAGACTAAGGTTAACCTCTATTGTTCCTGAATTAGTGTACATAGATGGTTGATTGGTCCAGACATGGTCTATACAGGTAGAACTATGCTGAGTTATTCTTGTAGGACAAGTAACGGGGTTCGTACGGGTCATGGAAAACCTGGAAAGTCAGGGAATTTTGCTTTTGCATTTTCCAAGCCTTGAAAGTCATGGAAAAGGGTAAACTTCTTTAAAAGTCATGGAAAGTCATGGAATTTTAAGACTTATTAAAACCAGTTCGCGTCGGAGGCCGTGTACACACGCAATTTTTTTTCGCACCGCGGATCGGAGAGCGTCTAAACACGCCATAGGAAACTCGGGAATATTTGTATGCATGCTCGGTTGACGTGATAACGAGCCACGTGCGTAAAGTGACATGCACAGAAGACGTAACCACACTGAGGAAGCTTCCATTGTCCTTTCAGGTGATGTGAAAACACGCCATTTTGGCAGTGCTTGTGCTTCGTTGACGTGTTATTGTGCAACACTTGTTCGTCACAAGAGCGGGGGCCGTGTAAACGCGCTCGCTTCACATGGGTGGTTGTGAGGGGGAACTCGTAAACCTGTTCCACACCTTTGTCTTTGTCTCCATTGAAATCTGTAAAGCTGCAGTATACTAAGATTTCTATAGACCAATTACCGTGCACCATTGTCCCATTGTCAATGCAGTGAACGATTTCCCCTGTATCGCATCGCAAAATGCGATGTAATTTGGGCAATCTGCGATGGAATTTCAAACAATGCATCGCAGATTTTGCGATACAAATTTCGACAGATTTATAAACATTTTTGAAATCATATTCACAAACCTTTCCCGAAATAACGTTTACATGTATATTTCCGACCAAAAAATATCGAGCTATCCGTCCCGACTGGGTTTGTTTCCGTGTGTCCAGGGGTACGTCCGAGCGACGTACGTGTTCAACGATGGCTTCACGCCGACACTACGGTGTTAATGCAACAGTAAACACAACTTTATTTTCCAGCAATCCGAAAAGGTTTTTTTCCGCAATGCCTATGTGCATGCATTATTTTTCTGCTGATTAATTAACTACGAGCGAAATTCCCGAAATGGAAAACACGCAACAACTGCCCATTTTTTTAAAGCTTCGCACGTGTTTATTTTTTCTTCTCCTGAGTTTGGGGGTTGGAACATTGAGCAATTGAGCCACCCCCTATACACAATAGTACCGTGTTCAGTTCACGTGCGGTTTAAATTTCATACGATCACTATGGCCGTGTTCAACAAACTCTAGAAACGTTACTAACTTCGTTTTATAAAAAAAAGTTTTTGAAAATTAACAAAATGAGCATTCATTTATATAATTATGTAGTGGTGAGATTTAGAATCATTTCGGCACACAATATGATCGCGCTTTCAACCACTCATTTTCCTGACGAATTTTTAATAATCAAAATCAAGCTTGATCATACCACAAAGTAACGTTTACACTCGGCGAAATTCACTTTGAAAAGCACCCGAACATGTCGCAGTCGGTAATTTGTTTTCGTGATATTGCCTCTGTTTTAGCGATCGATAATAATGTAAACAAAAAAAGAAAATGGATGGAGGACTAACTTTCATGAATGATTGCAATTTGGCGAAATAACGGTTACACGTGAGTTTTTTTTACCACCTGTGGCTCAATTTCCAGACACTAAAAATTATTATTTCTGGTAAAATTTGGACATTCATATTATGAACCAAACGACAGTAAAGCCTTTAAAAAAAACACCTTTACCTATGCACACTACATACTGTAATTTTAAGCATTTTTAAATTTGCTACACCAAATTCACAGATTGCTATACAAAAAATTATTTTGCAATGCAAATTCAGTTTTTGCATCACAGTTTTGCTATGCAAAATTTTTGAACGAAATCGTTCCCTGATTGTTACTCGGTACCATGCCACTCGGATAATGGGGAAGGAATCCTTCCTCCATGTTCGGTTGACATGTAAATACGACGAAGAATTATTTCGAGTGCTCGGTGGACTTCTAAAGACGCAACACCAAATACGCCCTCCTGGCTATAATTCCCACGGGAAACTCGCCAATTTATCTGCTAATAAGCTAAATGGGGGTGTCTCGTCTTAGTTTCATTGACGTAACCAAAAAAAATTCACGCAAAAAAAAACGTGTTTGTGTGTGAAAAAGAAACCCGCACAGGGGCCCAGAAAAACTTTTTTTATTCCCTGACGCAAACTGGTTTTAAAAGAAAAAGAAACAAGACAACCGGCAACCAAAAAGACACAATTTCTGGGTCACAAGTTCACATCAAAGAAATGTCTGCCGACTTTGGAATGTTGAATGTATCAATTTGGGATTAGAACCAAGACAAGAGTTGTGGCTATTGTTCACTTGACAATGACTGACAGGTTGTGGTTTTACACTCCCTGACCAAGAGACAATAACCTCTGGGACCCGGTTCTTGGCATGGTTTACAAACTATTATAAACTAAACACGCGTGGGTCCCACTCTGCCTGGCACGCGGGTACCCCGCTCATCTGGTTTTTGCCTAAGCAGTGTGGTAGCGGAACAAGTGTCGTTTAACGTTGAATGCTTATAAATAGATCGCGGCAGGCCGCATAGTTACAAATGCGGCGCATCAAACACATTCTCTTGAAAAGAAACAAAGTTACCGGCCAATTAAAATGTATCAATAAAGCTTCCTACAAGATGAAATAAATCCCTCAGTGGCAACAAATTATTGCCGTTCACAATTAGTTCTCGAACTGAACAAAGGAAATTTTGGGGTGTTTTTTTTCACCGTGGAATAAATTATAGCGTATCAGCCGATTTATAGCGTATTGGGCATGCCTGGCTAGAACACTGGTGTTATGCAAATCTACTTAGATTCGCGTTGTTAATGTTGGGCGCGAATCTTCGCGCGAATCGAAAAGTCATGGAATACTTGTTGTAAAGGTCATGGAAAGTCATGGAATTATCTAAGTAAAAAAGTGTACGAACCCTGAGTAATTAATTGATTCAATTCATGATTATTAAAAAACTGTTTCAATTTTGTCCAATGGCTTGAACTTGGAGTCAAATAATCAGCATTCAAATCTCCCATGCAGGTTATTTCCAGTGGGGTTCTTTTAGGGGTATCGATTAGCATATCTAATCATATCCCTAATCATCTCCCTGAATCATAATTTCACTTACAGACAGTTGAGATAAGAATTGTCTGAAAAGGTTCTTTTCAGAACCATGTACCTTATTAGCGATAGTTGAGATAAACACATGGAACACAAACCAGAATGATATCAATACTCCACCATGCAAAGCCTCAAATCTTAAAACATTATCAACCTTGTCACCTTGTTATCCCTCAGTGCCGAGTCAGTTTTGATTAAAATGATAAATTTGTGCTTTATTTTGGCCAATTTAGATTCTAAATGTACACTTGTCAAATCAGCATGGACATTTTCTTTATGCGGACTTAATTGTTCAATAATTGTGTTTATTTTAGGGTATCCAGTTACAGAAAGGTCTTCAATCAGATTATGCTGCTACTCAACAGTTACAAATTGACCAACAACAAATGCAGGAAAGATTTAATGTGATGAAGAGTAAATTGGATGACACCATTATTGGTTTACAGGTCAGTAGTATAATATTGATATTATGGGATGCCATAGCTGAGCAGTTTAGTGCATCGGTTGAGTCATTAGAATGTGGGTTTGAATCTTGGCCTGGACTGTGGTACTTATGTCCTTGAGTAAGGTACTTGACTGTAATTGCTTCTCTTCACCCATGAGTTTTATATGGATACCTGTGAGGGTAAAGAGTGTCAAAAGAGGTTGAACAAAATGGGCATTAAACTAATATTTATGGAGATGAACATTTGTAATTTTAGTGAGAACATGTAGAATATAGACTCATTTGTGTGTGCTTGATCACAATGTACAAAATAAATAAGACTAATTAATATAGACTTGTTGGACACAAAGTCATCACAAAATATCAGACTCCTCTAGTTATACAAATGTTTCAATAGTATTTGTATTTAATGGCATATATTATTTGGTGGTCTTTTACAGATGGCAGAGAAAGATTTAGAGACAAATCTTACTGGAAAACAAAATCAGATTGAAGAAACTACCCCTGAATATGAGCAACTTGAACAGTTATTTGAAGAGAAGACAAAGGAGTATGAGGATAAAAAGAAAAATGTTGTTAGTGAGTATAATGGTTGAATGCATTTGTTCATATAAATTTTATTGACACACATTCTGGTTGCAATTAACATATCTTTAGGGACAGAAACTTTGGCAAGGCGTAGATCTGCCATTAATAGTAGCTGAGCCAAAAGGGGAAGGCTCCTTCTTGAAGGACGTGATGAAGCCCTAGGTAGGCCTACATGAACTACCACAGAGCCAATGTGTGCAGCATCACCCTCCTATTAATCTTTAGACTTTAGATCAAGTCATAGATTGGCCGTATTTGTCTGTGGGGATGCACACCATTTCATTGCATGCACTGTGTATTATAGCACATCAACTACCTCAATCCCATTGTATTACATACTTGCCAGGCCATTGGCAGCAGTGAATCACCATGAATACAAGGGTGCATCCAAATCTAACAACTTGAATAAGTGGTTTGACGTTTGTGCACAGCCTATAGTAAGTTCTCCAGAATACTGGAGAAACAATCTGATTCCCCAAATATATGAATATTCATACAGTACATTCGGTGGATTGTAAACATGTCATAACATGTGTACATGTACAAAGGAGCTCTCGAAGTTTTCATTCAGATTGTAGGTATAAGCCTACAGTGTTATTTTTTTTTTTTTTTTTTTAATTTTTTTTATGAAGGATTTTGCAGTAAGTATATTTAAGTGTTCTAATGTTCTCTAAATGTTTAAGTATTCTAACGCAATTGTAGCGTTCGTGTGATTAATTGAAAATGTTGGTAATTTTGCATTTCGTCATAGATACTTTTAACCCAGCAATAACACTGGTCTACAGCCAAAATGCTTCCGAAACAAATTAAGTCAAACTTGACTAATTATGGGTCACTGAGAATGGAAATGATGCTTAAAATTGTTGATTGGCTCTAGTTTTCAAGATCTACATGTACATGTGTCCACGTATGGGAATAGCGTATGGTAATTCACGATTAAAAATCTGCTATGTACACCATATACCTATGTAAAATGTAAAAACTGAAATATCTTGGAAACAGTAGCCAATCAGCAATTTCAATTGTCATATTTGAATTCAGCACATCAAAATCCATAATAAATAGCACATTTTATCTCCGAAGCAGACAACTTTTAAAAATTGTTGACCAGTGTAATGGAAGCGTCTACCAATGTTTTGAACTACATGTACCTATATTATGCATATAGGCTATGAGGGGGTGCTGCACATACCTATATTATGCATATAGGCTATGAGGTGATGCTGCACGTACCTGTTATGCATATATGCTATGAGGGGGTGCTGCACATACCTATATTATGCATATAGGCTATGAGGGGGTGCTGCACGTACCTATATTATGCATATAGGCTATGAGGGGGTGCTGCACGTGCCTCTATTACATGTATGCATATAGGTTATGAGGTGATGCTGCACATACCTATATTATGCATATAGGCTATGAGGGGTGCTGCATGTACCTATATTATGCATAGGCTATGATGTGCTGCACGTACATATATTATGCATACAGGCTATGAGGGGGTGCTACACGTACCTATATTATGCATATAGGCTATGAGGGGGTGCTACATGTACCTATATTATGCATATAGGCTATGAGGGGGAGCTACACGTACCGTAATTTCCGGAATATAAGCCGCGCGGTGTATAAGCCGCACTACCCCAAAATCACCAAAACAAGATTCATGCGTCAACATATAAGCCGCACCGCGTATAAGCCGCACACACAGAGGCTCACGGACGCCACTCACTGTCGGGACGTCGCCACAAGGGGGGTCATAAAGGGGGACATAAAGGGGGTCATTGTGTTGCGTTCGAGTCAAAATGTATTGAAAGAGACACAATAGCATACCTGCCAACCTTGACAAGTGAAAATTCGTAATACTAATAGTAAAGTTTGGCACATTTTACGCATGTCCGAAATACATGTGCATGTACAGGAATCAACGCTATGCACTGCTTGTGGGATCGATGTTTCTTCGACTCACGTGTTTCTTGACATCGTTAAGGCCACCATGGCTAATGCAGAAATCCGTGCTGCATATTTTACAAAATGCGTTAAGTTCCCCAAGTTTGGTGGCAGCAATAACTGGGTAGCTTTCTGAGTATTTATCTCAAAATTTCTGCACCATTTTTATTTTGCTGTTCCGTTCCCATTATCACTATTTACGGCGTTCGGGAATGTCGAACGTAGTCCGCTGGTTGCCTGCTTTCTGCACAACGTACATGTAATCACTACAACGGCAACCAACGAAACGATGACTCATCGCCTGCCACGCGTAACGAATTTTCCTATTGGCTCCTTCCACAGACTACGATATAACGAATTTTCCCATTGGCTCTCTGGTACACGCATGGCATAGACTACGATCTACGTCGTGGATTCTGATATGCTGGCGCGCTAAGGCCAAACGTTGCAACGGTTTTTTCAGAAGTTTTGAATAAATCTGTGTGTATCGAGGTCCGCTCACTAAAACTGACAATAACCAGACCATTTTCGCTACGAACAATAAAAGTTTTTAGGTTTCTGTTTCTGTCTGTTTACCAACGATTTTTGCTTAATTGTGCATTGTGTTTTGTTCTTCAAGATTCATACCTCGGCGCGGCGTATAAGCCGCACCGCGTATAAGCCGCAGGGAACTTTTACCGTGTCAAAATCAACGTATCAGCCCCGGCTTATATTCGGGAAATTACGGTACCTATATTATGCATATAGGCTATGAAGGGGTGCTACGCGTACCTATATTATGCATACAGGCTATGAGAGGGAGCTACGCGTACCTATATTATGCATATAGGCTATGAGGGGGTGCTGATGCACGTACCTATATTATGCATATAGGCTTTGAGGGGGCCGAGCTACACATACATGTATATTATGCATATAGGCTATGAGGGGGAGCTAGACGTACCTATATTATGCATATACATGTAGAATGTGAGGGAATGATACACGTACCTATATTATGCATAAAGGCTATATGAGGGGGTGCTGCACGTACCTATATTATGCATATAGGCTATAAGGGGGAGCTACATATACCTACGGTATTATGCATATAGGCTATGAGGGGGTGCTACGCGTACCTATATTATGCATATAGGCTATGAGGGGGAGCTAGACGTACCTATATTATGCATATAGAATGTGAGGGAATGATACACGTACCTATATTATGCATAAAGGCTATGAGGGGGTGCTACACGTACCTATATTATGCATAGGCTATGAGGGGGTGCTGCACGTACCTATATTATGCATATAGGCTATGAGGGGGTGCTACGCGTACCTATATTATGCATATCGGCTATGAGGGGGTGCTGCACGTACCTATGTTATGCATATACATGTAGGCTATGAGAGGGAGCTACGCGTACCTACATGTATATTATGCATATAGGCTATGAGGGGGTGCTACCCGTACCTATATTATGCATAGGCTATGAGGGGGTGCTGCACGTACCTATATTATGCATATAGGCTATGAGGGGTGCTGCACGTACCTATATTATGCATATAGGCTATGAGGGGGTGCTACGCGTACCTACATTATATTATGCATAGGCTATGAGGGGGTGCTGCACGTACCTATATTATGAGAGGGAGCTACGCGTACTTATATTATGCATATAGGCTGAGGGGGAGCTACGCGTACCTATATTATGCATACAGGCTTTGAGGGGGGAGCTGCATGTACCTACATGTATATTATGCATATAAGCTATGAGGAGGTGCTACACATACCTGTATTATGATACAGGCTATGAGGGGATGCTACACGTACCTCTATTATGCATAAAGGCTATGAGGGGGAGCTACGCGTACCTATATTATGCATATAGGCTTTGAGGGGGTTCTGCACGTACCTCTATTATGCATATAGGCTATGAGGGGGAGCTCGCGTACCTGCATGTATATTATCCATACAGGCTATGAGGGGATGCTGCACGTACCTATATTATGCATATAGGCTATGAAGGGGTGCTACGCGTACATGTACCTATATTATGCATATAGGCTATGAGAGGGGTGCTGCACGTACCTATATTATGCACATTTTATCTCCGAAGCAGACAACTTTTAAAAATTGTTGACCAGTGTAATGGAAGCGTCTACCAATGTTTTGAACTACATGTACCTATATTATGCATATAGGCTATGAGGGGGTGCTGCACATACCTATATTATGCATATAGGCTATGAGGTGATGCTGCACGTACCTGTTATGCATATATGCTATGAGGGGGTGCTACGCGTACCTATATTATGCATAGGCTATGAGGGGGTGCTGCACGTACCTATATTATGCATATAGGCTATGAGGGGGTGCTGCACGTACCTATATTATGCATATAGTCTATGAGGGGGTGCTACGCGTACCTATATTATGCATAGGCTATGAGGCGGTGCTGCACGTACCTATATTATGAGAGGGAGCTACGCGTACCTATATTATGCATATAGGCTGAGGGGGAGCTACGCGTACCTATATTATGCATACAGGCTTTGAGGGGGGAGCTGCATGTACCTACATGTATATTATGCATATAGGCTATGAGGAGGTGCTACACATACCTGTATTATGATACAGGCTATGAAGGGGTGCTACGCGTACATGTACCTATATTATGCATATAGGCTATGAGGGGGGTGCTGCACGTACCTATATTATGCATATATAGGCTATGAGGGGAACCTGTACATACCTATATTATGCATATAGGCTATGAGGGGGAGCTACACGTACCTATATTATGCATATAGGCTATGAGGGGACGCTGCGCGTACCTCTATTATGCATATAGGATATGAGGGGCAGCTACGCGTACCTTAGCCTTGATCAAGGCCGTTGAAGTAGTGCGCACTCATCACGGTATTCCCACCTCCGTCCCGTACCGATTGGTTGCCCGAGAAATTCAGAACACACACACACACGGTGCGCCATCCCTGTGTTTCTTTATTTTCCGATTGGAATTCTAATGGTAAGTCGTATGCAAGATGTGGGCGGTTCATTTTAAATGATGGCCAATCACAGGCCTCTAGCTTTGACCCCATTTGATCCCACACACACAGCACAATACAATGCACACAAACGCACGTAGCCCATATATGGACCTGGCGTCTCTGTATACATGTAAAATGGAGTACACGAAGGTCAAAGTCCAACCTGGGCTAGTTGTACACAGTACAATCATGTATTGCGCACAGCAAGCATACAGTTACTGGGCCAGCCAGTAACCAATGAGAATACGTCTTTGGTTCTTGAATTTGGTATATTAGCATTATGAGATCCGCCTTAAATTTTGGCATATGCAGAAGCATCAAGGCACGACGACAAATGGCCACTGTATGTACATAATAGTAATATATAGTGTACTACATACATTTACATGTATGTACATGTATACAGTATGCATATGGATCCGTGTATTGTGTGAATATGAGCGCTGGAGTTTGGATAGCTAAATTGCAGGGCAAAATAATACTATGAGACCAAACCGTTCCGACGCGCCTTGATCAAGGCTATGCGTACCTATATTACGCATATAGGCTATGAGGGGGTGATGCGCGTATCTATATTATGCATAGGCTATGAGGGGATGCTGTGCATGTCATGTCATATATTCCATTTTGTATTCCATAGGAAAGTGTGACTTATTCCATTTATCAAAAATTTGCATCAGATTTTGTTATTGTGATAAAGTGAGAAAAAACACTTTACATGTGTTTTTTCATGTGTAAATACATTTAAGCACTTTCTTGGAAGGATGTCTTTTGAATAAATTATTTTGCAATTACCTCTAGGTACATCAACATCTTTTCTGGACTACTGCAATAAAAGACCTTAATCAATTTAAGTTTTTTACAAATTCATTACTTGACTTGACTTGAGCTAAAGCCCTCAAAGACCCAAGTCCTAAAACAAATACTTTTTAGGGAGCAAGAACTTTTGAATGATTTGTTAATTCACATAGAAATGACATGAATAAATAAAAGTTTTCTGCAAGCAAATACAATTCAAAGTATTTAAATTTGTGAAATAATTTGTTATTATAATGTTTGAACCCTGAGAAATGAATGACCCAAATTGACTGAAGGTTTATTTTGCACAAAGTTTGTGATAAATGGTTGGATAATGTATTAGATAATGTATCATAGTTTGTTTTATTTATAGAATTAAAAAACCAGAAGAGTAGTTTAGAGGATGCTGCAGCAAGAGCCAAGCGTGAAATAGTCAAACTCTGCAACCCATCGGTAAGATTGCATACAGTACAATCAAGCATTCAAGACAACATGAACTTACACTACAGTTATATTTAGTACTTCTGCTTGACTGGGTTCAGTACATTTTTTAAATGTTGGTTTTTCTTTTTTAAGAAAGTGTATACCTTTGACAATGTCAAATTCCATAAATATTCACAGTTTTAAATAAAACTCACTTGGTGAAAAGTTTATTGAAATCTTTCTGTCTCAGTGCTATTGTCTTTGAGAAACATCAAATGCTATTCCACAATTATAAATGTCTGAATGATGGGCAA
Organism: Zoroaster sp. YZ-2022; assembly: GCA_029582265.1. Lineage (NCBI taxonomy): Eukaryota > Metazoa > Echinodermata > Asteroidea > Forcipulatida > Zoroasteridae > Zoroaster > Zoroaster sp. YZ-2022. Next base: position 10,971,033 of record CM055821.1, on the reverse strand, counting down.
AGTTGACTCTAAATTACATTTTATATGGTTTGCTGATAGACATTTCTGAATGCATTATTACTTGTTAACGACACAATGTAATGAGCTGAAACTTTCACAGGTTACTTTTTAAATATCTTTATTCACATGAAGTGAGACACATCAGAATGGAAGTTTATCAATGGTATATTTTCCATTATCATATCATAAAATTATGTTCTGATAGTATCCAAGACATCATATTATTGAGATGTATCACTGCTACTGAATCACAAATATGACTAAAACACAAATAGGTCATTCTTAGCCAACTTAGTCTTACTAATTAGGTTCATACATTCTGCAAACAGCAAATGTTATCATAATTTCTCTTACTTTTCTTGATTCATTAATACTATTGATCTTAATGAACAATTGAGATGTGGATTCTGCAAAACAGATTCCATGGAAGTATGGGGGAAATCCCAAACAAACAAACAAGAACAATCCATCCATTAAGAGTTGTTCTATTCATAAAACTATTTGATTTATTTAGTAGAGTGTAAAGTGTCTTAAGTATGTTTGATGTGACAACTATTCGAGCACTGCATAGACAATATAATAAGAACTTTAATCATTTCATTTATTTATTTTATTTTTTTTAAATGGCTCCCTGCCCTTTCCATTAAAAACTTATAAATAAATTTTTAAAACTTGTTATTCTTTATTGACAAAGTTATTTCATGATGTCAATATGTTCAGATTCTAATATGTCAATTTTTAAAAAACTAATAGATTACTGGTTTGAGGGAAATATTTTGCATCTATGAAGTTTGTTTTAGAAAATTTGGTGCATATTTTTGTGGACAAGCAGCTGAGAACTAATATGGAGAACTAATATGTCACACATTTTCAAAACTCAAGAAAGCAACTACTTAATTGCATTGATGGCTCCATGATGGTTAAGCTAGGCATTGATGGCTCCATGATGGTTAAGCTAGGTTAGTTCATGGGTTATTTTCTCAATTGCCACTTGCGTGTGCAACAAATTATTTTAAGGTTTAAATGTGAGAGCACTAATATAACTACCATTTAATATAATATAACTACCATATAACTACCAGTGTTTTCCGACTTTATGTTCTAGATCTCAGTTACATATCTTGTGAAAAGAATTTGATGATTATGTTTGTAGCTTTCCAATCGTAACATTTATCTAGTAAAATTTAAATGCACTGTTGACCCTCTAAAATCATTTGAATATACTTTTGTTTAAATGGTCCTAATATCATGAATACTTAATGAGGATCAAAGCATGTGCATATTAGCATGTGCTAGATTAGCATTGGCAGTTTAAGTCTAAACTGAACATAGATTTACTGCTATGTGTAAACATTACTTACCTAGCTAGGAACAAACTATTCATAGGAATCTAACATTTTGTAAAAAAAAAATCAAAAATAAGTGCCTTAGATAATCGTTTCCTTGGATATTTTGCATCACCTTTATTTAAAACAACTTGTCAACTTCTCTGTGAAGTTGAAGTGTTATTCATATAAAGTGGGAAAAAATTGGAAAAAGACTCAAAAAGGTTATGCATTTATATTATTTTGTGTACTGCTTGTATTTCTTGTATAATCCTTCATGCTACACAGCCTCTTGAAAAGAAGAACTCCACTACATTGACACCTCAGATTGATCAACTTTACATGGCTTTGGGTTTCATTTGGGTATTTTAACAAATTAACAAACTAATCATGTTAACATTTGTAACAATAACTGAGTGCATCTTGATTGTTGCTATTCAACACAAATATGTTGGAGATATCTAATTATTTGGTTTTTCAAATTCGCAAGAGATTTAATTTTCTAAAAACACATTAGAGGTGTCTGATATTCAGAAGTAATTTTTAGTTTAAAAGAAATATCATGTAAGACATGAAGGTTTCTTCTATTTGAATACAATTTCTTTTGTTTTACATTTGTATAACTATATTCCCTATTTGTGAAATTGTTTACATTTGTTAAAAAAAACTAATGTGTGACTTTTTAAAAATCCACTTTTCATTGCTCAGGCCAAGGAAAAAGTATCCAGTTTCTGGTCATAGGTCCACTTCAAAATCAGTACAGTGACATGCTTTATATATATATATATATATATATTTTTTTTTTGGTAATCTGTTTGGTTTTTTGGCCAACCAGTGAAATATGTGATACATGTATACGCGGTTATTGGAACCAGACCAAATTTCCCATATACAAAGTATGGCGGCTAAGAGAGGCCTCACAAATCAGGCAAGCGTTCATACCGCTATGTGAAAAAGTCATTTAAAACACAGCACTGCAGAATTCCAATCGATCCAGAAATTTTGGCTTCAATTGTAGGCCCTACATCGTTTCATTGCACACAAAAAAAGAAAATCGCGCGGAGACCAGAAACTGGAGACTTAACGGGGGGTGGGGGGGGCCTTATGCAGTGATATTTTAATCCTTTTTCCTCATCACATATCTCTATTCAATATCCCTTTGTCATTCAAATGAAACGTTAACATGGCACTGTGTTAGCCAGTTGATTTCTCCAGACATCAGGGTCGGAGGATAGCAAAAATAATACCTAGGTAGACTAAACATTTATATTTTATTTTCTTTGAAAATGCACAGCACGCATGCAAAATGGGTTTATATTGCCTGGCCATTGACCAAAATTCTAAGATTCAGTTTGGCTGAAGGATAATAACAAATGAAAAACCATAACACATTCTTTAGCAATATAAAATGGAAATAAGCGCTCAAAGACACTTGATGGGATGCGAACTATATTCGACTGGGCCACATTGGAGATACGCACAACACACACTTTGTTGGCGTGTTTTACTACAAAATATGCATTAACCCTCCTATATACAGTGCAGTTGCCATAGTGCAGTTGCCATAGAATTGTCAGACCTTTCAAAACCTTTCAAGTTTGCTGTACTGAAGGGTTTTGAAAGTTGAGAAAACTGTCTGACAAAAGGGACCTATGAAAGGTTTCGAAAGGTGTAACAACTCTCTGAACAAACTGGTGTTGAAATGTTTCAATACCTTTCAAAGGGTATTGAAAGGTGTGGTTGTTCAGTAGCAACAAATTCTGGAGGGTTTTAAAGGGTTCATAATAATTGATAGCCATTTTGGCCCGTAAGCAGATTTTGAAAGGTTTTGAAAGGTCAAACCATAGGAGGGTTAAACATGCGTGTAGTACAGTTCTCGTTCAAGTCAACCAAGATGTTTCTTTTGAGATTTAACATGTAAGGCATTAGTCTGGAATGTCATGAAGGAACCAAATCTATTGTTCTTGGAGTACTTTACCATGGATTTTGTTATTACACTGTTGGCACATTTTGTGTAGGTCTTGTCTTGTATGGTCTTGTATGTGCCAAATATACTGAACAGCAAAAGAAACGCAAGTCCGAGGACAGCAAAAGAAACACAAGTCCGAGGTCTTGTCAAGTTTTCAAACAGAAGACAAACCATTTTGATTCTAATCACTCAATGATTCTTATCACTCATTGAAATTGCAACAATTTCAACAGTCACTTTCAGCTCACAAATTGAAAGCATTTTTCATTAAATGAGTGATTAGAATCAAAATGGTTTGTCTTCTGTTTGAAAACTTGACAAGACCTCGGACTTGCGTTTCTTTTGCTGTCCTCGGACTTGCGTTTCTTTTGCTGTTCAGTATATGTTAAGCAGGTAAAAATGTACAACTGCATTAACATTGTATTTAACAAAGAGCGAAAACATTATAATTAAGCTTCAACAGAGTTAAAGATGGTTTCGTTTATTAAACGAACTCAAATATAAAATAAAGTTAATCTTGATTTGGTTTCTCATCAGTTGATACTGCGACGGGAGCTGAAAAAACAACGAACAAGAGCCCTATCTAATATGAAGGAGCAAGCAAAAGAACTAGAGCAGATTGAAGAAAACATCTATCAAGCAGGAAGGAAACTAAACTCTGTCATCAAGGAAAATGAAAAATTTCAAGCGGTAGGTACATATTTCAAAAACTCATTGAGGATTGTTAAAGGGAAGGTAACAACATTGGTAATTACTAGATTAACAAACTATTATCTTAAAGTATACTTGATGTAAAGTTGGTACAAGTATCAACCATCCTGATAAATTATTCCTTCTGAAGTGCTTTCATCTTGGAGAAAAAAAGGAAATTTTCTTGAAATGTATAGGGTTGAAATGAATGTACATTTCCAAATAACCAATGTTGTACCTTCCCTTTAATTTCCATAACCCTTTTTCATTAAATATCCATAGCTTTAAATCCACTATACACTTAAGGTAAATGTCTGGTTTACTGAAATAGAAACTCCCAACAATGTTTCATAGCTTTATAATATGGGTAGACAAGTCAGTATTACAAATCGATACATATTATGCCTTTAAATTGAAATTTTCAGATGTAGAACGGTCTCTACAAAGTATGCTGTAAATGCACTTGGTAAAACATGTGTTAGCATGTGCATCACATGCTCGTTAGAATGTTTTATTCTTCAAACAGAATCCGAGGAAAATTAGCACGCTGAGTGTACACCCTTTTCACTGATAATCTGTCGATGACATCATATGAAGTGTCTGTGTCTGTTCTAAACAGCTCTACTTTTTTAATTTACATCTGAAATATTCAATTTGAAGGCGTAATAGGTTTTGATATACTGACAAGCCCACATACAATGTCAAGCTATGAAACATTATGTTGGGAGTTTCCGTCATGTTGGGGTGCATTAATAGCTGGTAAAGACAGACTACCTATGCATTATTTGTGATAATAATCGAACAGCAAGTATGCGCGTTGTAGGGGTGGACGATGCGATATTCAAAAAATTATCGGCTAAATTAGTTATGGCTTTGAAGGTATTGAAATATCACCATATTGACAGTATTCCAAAAATATCGCTGATATTACAAAAATATAGCCGATATCAAATTTATATCGCTCTTTTTAGTTAAAATATTGCCGGAGTGATAAATTGTCTCTGAACTTCATATCATTATACGTTAGTTACGGTACCGTGAAGAGCTAAAAAACACAATGCGACGGGACTGTAACATTATGAAAATGCCATCATTTGAAATGGGGAAACATGGGATACATTATGAGTGGGTCAATCAAAAGTCGGCCGAGAATTGCAGACACGGCACCAACAAGTAAATTTATCATAACATTTCTTAACAAAATAAAAGTATTTCCATCTATATTTGGACAATAAGTAGCACAGTTGATGATGGTAGATATAAAAAAAATGTCATAATTTTAATCAGAGAGAAAGGCCATGGTTGGACCTTTTTTCGAGTGGTATATTCTGAAAGCAGCTAACCTGTGATACATGTGCAACATGCTGCATTCATGAGGTACCACAGTAGATTATACAGGATCCTGCATGGTTGAAATAAATGTTGGATGGTGTTTTGAGCAGGTCCCAGGGTATTAGACACGCAACTCAGGATTGAACCAATCAGCGTGGAAGTTTGTATTTGCATCACGGCAATTTCATCTGTCCTCATTTAAATGTGTTATTACTGTTCCTTTCTTTCTGGCTATTTTTCAATACAAATTACTAACTATTGAAATTTTTATTTCTTTATTCAACCACTGATTTTGATCATCTAGAGTTTTACTTGTAAGTTTGCAGAAATGCATGAATTATTCAGTATATTGACGCTGTTTATGTTTGTATTACAGGGTATCCACAAACTGGATGGAGATTGCAAATCTATTGTTCATCAAAATGACTTAATCTCCATCTCGAAGGGTTCTCTGAAGACTCAGCTTATTCTTCAAAGAGGTGATAATGCTATTTACTTGTTAATTTTGGGAAAAAAACAAAGAGGCTGAACTACTTAAACTTATCTATGAAATAGCATGGCCTGTTGGGCTTGCCCTTTTAAATCGGGTGCCTCTCGCATCACAGTGAGAAGAAATGACATTTGGTATATAAATGGTCATTTACCTCACATTAAGGCATATTCGAGACATATAATGAGACATTTGTGATATTGTCCATATGGTTAAAAATGCTGTTCTCTGGTTACTGGCAAATGGAATTTTCCATATTTTCTTAGAAACATGAAGACAAATTAAGCTTAAATATTCACAGATTGATTTCCATGCATATTTATTGATCCTCACGAGTATGACTGAACATTAATTACTTTTTACCAAAAGTGTGCTTGGGCTTTCAGACTCCTGAAAACCATGTGGATACCTTGTAAAATGGATTTTTCAATTGCTCACATCAGACAAACTTGTTGCTGGATGGCAAAAGGAAACGAGTATGCAGATAGAGTCATCAGATCGCGATCGTATACTACTGGATGATATTACCGACTTGCAGGAACGCACTGACAACAGGGAACAAAAAATAGCAAATATCACAGAAAAACTACATACTGAGTTAGTTCTACTTGCACAGTTCCTGAGCAACGTAGCACAAAGAAGACCTCAGAGTGAGTAAATTCAAACTAATTGATCTTCATCAAATGTGTACTACTCATTAGTTAAACAATAATGCAACAATGACATTTTATCTGCCATGGATGAGGGGAAAATCACTGCATTAGTTTTGTTAGACTTAAGTGCCGCTTTTGACACGGTCGATCATAAAATCCTTCTCTCCCGCCTTCAATATCATCTTGGAATACATGACACAGCCCTGGATTGGTGTAAGTCCTACCTTTTAAATAGGCCTCAGCATGTTTGTATTGGTAACGCTATCTCCGAGCCTGTTATTCTTGACTATTCTGTACCCCAAGGCTCTGTGCTCGGCCCACAGTGGTTTACTGTTTATACCTTTCCAGTTCGTGATATTATTTTGAAGTATAATTTAAATTACCATATTTACGCTGATGACACGCAGCTTTACATTACTTTTAAATCTTCTCAAGAACCTGCCGACCCGCATTAAAACACTGGAGAAATGTATTCAAGAGATTCGAAGTTGGATGAGACAAAACTTCCTGAAATTGAACGATGAAAAAACAGAATTTGTTCTATTTGGATCACGTCAGCAATTGTCTAAAGTTTCTCTTCCATTTATTACAATTGGTGACTCACAGATAACCCCCTCATTACATGCACGTAATTTGGGTGTTATATTTGACTTGACAATGACTTTAAAACCACATATCTCCAACATTGTTCGCATATCATCATTTCATATCAGAAATATAAGCCGAATTAGGAAATACTTGAATAAAAGTGCTGCTGAACAAATTATACATGCGTTTGTCACATCACGGCTCAATAACGGGAATGCTCTCCTACGGTCTCCCGCAGAATCAAATATCTCGTCTTCAGCACATACAAAACACAGCAGCTCGTGTTGTGACTTTGTCCAGAAAGTCATGCCATATCACGCCAATCTTGAAAGAACTGCACTGGCTTCCTGTTTCACAGAGAATTGTTTTTAAACTTATGCTAATTGTTCACAAATCTTTTAATAACATTGCTCCAGTTTATATTTCTGAACTGCTTAAAGTCTACACTCCATCACGCAATTTGCGCTCCAGCAACATGTCACTCCTAAAGGAACCAACTTCAAAACGGAACTGGGGTGATAGGTCGTTTTCTGTCGCAGCTCCGAGACTCTGGAATCATCTTCCAACTAAACTCAAATCTTGTCATAGTATAACCAGATTTAAGTCGATGCCCAAAACTCATCTTATGTCACAACTCTTCAAAGATGATGTATATTTGTAATTGCATTGTAGGTACATGTATCTCGGTACATAATTTTTTTTCCCTATGCTATCATTGTATATTGTTTGTATTCATGTTTTTTCTTTGTTTCCGCGCCTTGAGCGCCCAGCAGGGTGGATATGTGCGCGCTAAAAATCTTTATTATTATTATTATTAACTCTAATTTCTTTGACATTTAAACCCAAAAAGGTTGAGTTCTCAAATTCCTGTTTTTGACAAGCTGCGTAGCATAATGCGAGCCTATTTAATACTAATTTCTGTACGTCCGTCCGTCCGTTTGCATTCAGACTAAATGTTAGTTTTAACATCAAGTTTGTAAAGTAATGTTGTGAAATGTTAAATGAGTTCTTGTGACCATGCAAACCTATTTTGAGGTTCATAACCAATTTTGGTTTTTTAGAAATGTTAAATGTTTTTAACAAAACTACCCTGTTGTGACATTAATGTCTGTCTTTTCGCATTTAAAGTTTTGCCTTAATTTTGATGAATTTTAGTCACACTGATGTCTTGATGTTTTGAACATTTTAATCATACCAATGAACACTTAAATGAAACCCCTACCCCCAACCTAATACCCCCATTAAAAAAATGTGTACATGACACCGATGCACACATTTAAAGACCATACAAAATGGTAAATATTTTCAACCCTATTTTAAAAAGTAAGTAATTCTAAATAGGAATCACCAAAAATAAGACTTTCATTATTTTTTTCTTAACCCTTCAAAAAAACCTATGAAAATGTACTTCGCCACTACTGCGAACGACAGGCCCAATACAAAAGCCGCTGGGGACACTTTCACTGAGCCTATTTTGATGACGTACATTTACAGGAGGGCGAACGCTATAACTGTTTACTGCAGTACGTTTTGTACACAAAGCATATTACATATTACGCGTACAGCTGCAAAAATAAGTTTACCAACTACGACTTCCGAAAGTGTTTTTGAAGAAGCTTCCAAAAGTAGTACTGACCAATTGTGTTGTTCATCATCATTTGATGGAGATTATACTGATGCCAAAGTTGGTGAAATAAGTGACATAGAATCGTATCAATTAAGCCTGGAATGGACGAAATCTGGACGAAATCCAGGCAAAAATGGCGAAGCCGAAGGAAGATCTTGAGTCCGGCGTAAGCGCACATAATGGTACCCTATTTTTCTTGCTTTTTACAAACAAATATTCTAAGAGCAACCAAAGTTTTGAATGTCCAGTATTTGATTTGTTGAATTTTGTTATCGGGAAAGTTAATCTCACTGCAAAATGTGTCCAAATTGTTCTTGTTTTGTGCCGATAAAAAATAATCCTTTGGTGATCTTGCCGGTGCTGTCAACCAGACTAATAGTTTGACAATGACCCGGCCCCGGTACGTATACATATGTCCACACTGCACTGGAAACATACACCCGGACGCACACACAATGTAAATAAGCAACTCTCTCAATTTCCACATTCGTGAAGATCTTATGCCATCTCAAGATGACTTCGAAGCAATTTTCATTGAAATTCAGTGAGACAACTTAATTGTTGGGAATGTCTACAGGGCTCCTGGAACTTGTCTTAACTCTTTCTAGCCGGAATTATTTCACGTGTTTGAACGTAATTGTTTTGTATTATTGTAATTTGATACTATAAACAATCAAGGTCAAGTGTGGAAATAATGAATAATTTGTTTATCTTTTGCCAATTGAAGAGAGTAAGGTTTCAAAATAAAGGTTATGACTCACTGAGTGTGAATATCGAGATGGGGATCATCTTGGGATTACCCATTTTGCATTGCAGCCATCCAAATATAAACTTATGTTTATCATTCCTCAGAATAAATATTAATAAATCTATAAGTTATTGCTTGAAGGTCTTCAAATATGCATTGTATGGTAAACAAAAGTGGTTTGTTTATGTCAGAATATGTCGGGGCATAATAACATTACCCATAATGCTTTGTAACCCCCTGTTTATATAACAAAAATTCATAATATGCAACCTTGATTGTTTCTGTTATGCAATAATGTAAACAATCAAGGTCCAGTGTGGAAATTATGAATAATTTGTTAATATTTGGACAGCTGGTAGAATCATTAGTATCATGTGTAACATCTGTCCATATTTTGCTGTTGTTACTCGCCCAATTGTTGGTCCTATGAGCACATTACATTTAGCCTGAGGGCTTTGCTTGCTGTCACGGTCGCACCATGGTGCCATGTATAGAATAGGCCTATCGTTATATCACTATTGCAATCGGGAGATACGACCGCAGATTCAGAGCTTTTACTGTCAGTTTTACCCTGAAAATCAAAACTTCCGTCACTGTCAGGGTGTTCAAAGTCAACATTGTCACCATCATCATCTCCATCAGCACTGTCCATGTCATAATTCCAAGAAAATAGCGTACGTTGCGCATCGTTTGTTGTGAGTTTCATGGAGGCCGCCATTTTTAAATACAACGTGTGTGTAAACCGCATGTGTACTTAACGTTAACAATTAACACAATCTGAGCTCTCAGAGTAGTATTTCGTCTGTGCCGTTATCAATAATCAATATTTATTAGCTAATTTGCATTGGGAGTGCATGACCTCGAATTCTTATTGGTTAGTTGCACATTCTGTTGTCAAAACAATTAATAAGACCCGTTGTCAGGTACGTCATGTTGAGCCGATAAATCGGCTTATCGTCAAATTGCGGCTCGCGTGTGAGCCGTTAAATCGGCGCGCCGGCAGGAAAGAGTTTAATAACTTTTACAGATGTTTTGATTCTTGCCTTGAATTGAAAAGGTTACTTCAGAGGGGAAGCTCTGTTACATAATGGGTGATTTCAACCTAAATTTGCTCAATTGTGAAGGTCGTCAACCCACGGACCTGTTTGTTAATACATTTTATTCATATGGCTTCCTCCCTCGGATTACCAAACCCACTCGTATCACCCCACACACAGCCTCTCTGATAGATAACATCCTTACTAACTCTGATCTTGATATCACAGCTGGCCTTTTATATTCGGACATTTCTGACCATTATCCTCTTTTCCAGTTGACTGTATCTTGCTTTAAGAATTCTGTGCCTCTTCAAAAACTCTCGTTACTAGGGACATTAATAGTAATTCCCTTCATTCATTCAGCTGTGATCTTAACAGTGTTGATTGGTATGAGGTTTATGAAGCTCAAGAGGTTGGCCCTGCTTACAATTCTTTCCTTTCTATCTTTACCTCTCATTATAATAATCATTTCCCAAATTAGTGGGAAATCACAGAAAAATCCACCATGGATCACCCAGTCTATAGTGAATTCTTGTTCATTCAAAAATACTCCACAGGCGTTATCTGGGCAAGCCCTCAGAAGAAAACAAACGGTTTTATAAGATCTACCGTAATCGTCTTACTGCCACTATTTGTTCCACCAAGAAAAATTATTATGCCACTAAGCGCGATCAACATAAGGGTAACCTTAAAACTACGTGGCGCGAAATAAATAACATTTTGGGTAAGCGTAAAGAGTCCTCGTTTCCAGATAATTTCACAATAGACGGTGAACACTTTGCCTCCCAACCTAATGATATTTCTAATTCTTTTAACAAATTCTTTACTAACATTGGGTCTTCTCTTGCCAGTAAGATACCCGCTTCCGGTACTCACTTTTCCGACTATTGGCACAACCCAAATGGCCCTTTTTTCTTAACCCCTACTAACGCTCAAGAAATCTTACGTATTGGCAAAGACATGAAGAGAGGAAGAAGCTGCAGTTTTGATAACATTTGTTCTACCATTGTGAAATCTGACCTTCCCTTTATTGCTGAACCTCTTGCTTACATTTTTAATCTCTCCCTTCTCAGTGGATCTGTGCCTCTTAATCTTAAGGTTGCTAAAATTATTCCCTTTTTCAAAAACGGTGATAAGTGCAACATTAGTAACTACAGGCCTATTTCCATCCTTCCTTGTTTCTCAAAAATTCTTGAAAGGCTCATGTACAATCGTCTTTCTTGTTTAATTTCTTGTTTCCATCTTCTCTTTGGTCATCAATTTGGCTTTAGATCTAAACATTCCACTGACTTGGCCCTCATCGAACTTGTTGATAGTGTCAGCCAGAGATTGAACAATAAAATGTGTGCTGCCGGTGTTTTCACTGACATTTCTAAAGCCTTTGATATCATTGATCACTCTATTCTTCTTTCTAAACATTTTGGCATCATGGCAGTCGCACTGCAATGGTTTGCTGACTACCTTGCCAATAGATACCAGTTTACTTCAATCAAGGTTTGCGACTCAGATCATTTAAACATTAAGCACTCCTCTTTCTCCTCTATGTTAATGACCTCCACTACTCCCACCTTTTATCGTTTACTTTGTTTGCTTATGATACAACTATTTTCTACTCTAGTCCTCAGCTCTCCTCCTTGATCAACACACCCAACCAGGGCTCGATTTAGACACTAGCCCGGCGTACAAACACTAGTCAAGAGTGCCGCGGGCTAGTCAAACTTGCTTCTGGGTAGCCCGGCCGGGCTAGTCAAAAATTAACAACTTACCTTTGTAATTTTCTAGCTGTTATGTGATATTTGATTTTTAATATGTGAATAAAACAAAAATAAACTTCAACGTTGGAGTGTTAATTGTCGTTAATTTTGTCAGTCATTACTCATTACTGACTCATGTTTTGGTTTGACGTTAATGACCTACAACAACAACATCGAGCATGTCGAGAGCGGGACGAGCGTGTATGCATGGGCATACAAATGACGTTACAGTACGACACATTACGACATGCACACGTACACACACACAGCAGCTCCACGATCACTGAATCAATGGTACCCGACGCTCTTTACGTGATTGCGTGTTTCGGTGTCCGGGAACCGCACCATGCATGACGTACCGAATTGGTGACTGTGGCTTCGGCTGTTGCGAAGGACGTTGTTTAGGACGACAGCACAAGTCAATGATGTGCTGATGCAGCCGGAGCCGTAGCCGCCAGTTGGCGCGCTTTTACGCCCGCTATCGTCATAAAAGTTTTCCTTCTTGTCATGACCTAAAACTTTTCAACGTGACGTTAATATCAAGTGAATAGTGTGGCTCTAGTCCCACTTATTGCAACAATGTGGAGATTTATCAATGTTAGCAATCCAAAGGTGATGGTCCATGCATCGCAAATACAAGACTTCGATCCCACACCAGCAATTGACCTGTGGAACAGTTATGGCGGTAGACGCAGGATCCCGTCAATAACGACCTATCATCTGATGAAGATGTCGACTCATCTGAAGAGGAGGAGGAGGAGCAGCAGGACAAGGAGGAGGAGGAACACAGTAACTCTGATGTGGATGAAGATGAATCAGAGGAGGAGAAACACAGATATAACTCCGACGTAGATTAAGACGAATCAGATGACTCATCTTTCTAAATATACCCAGTCAGTTTCCCATGTGGTGTAAATGGTCGGGCTAGTGAAAATTTGTGAGGGCTAGTCAAAAATACATCTGACTAGCCCGGTGGTCTAGTCAGGAGAAAAAGTTAGCGCAAGCCCTGTCAACATTGAACTTGCTCAGGTATCTTCATGGTTTAAGGCAAACAAACTTTCCATTAACCATCCAAAACAAATTTTATCTTTTTATCCAAGTCTTATTGTCCTGAAGACATTGATTTGCCGCCGGTGATCATTGATGGTATTTCTATAGCAAGTCTTCTCGGCAAAATTTCTTGGTATCATCATCGACCATAAACTTTCCTGTTTGGAACATATCTCTTCTGTTAATAAGGTTATTTGTCGTAATTCTGGTGTCATTTCTAAGATCCGCCATTTCCTCCCTGCTTCATCGCTTGTTCTTCTTTATAACACCCTCATCTATCCTTATTTAAATTACTGTAACGTCGTTTGGGCTTCTGTGAGTAACACGAAGATGTACTCCTTATTCGTTTCACAAAAAAGGGCTATTTGTATCTGTACTTTCTCTTCCTCCAGAGAGCATTCAGCACCTCTTTTCTCACAACTGCACGCTCTCACCATCGCCGACATTAATAAACTCCATATTGGGATTTTTATGTATAAGTTCGAGACACCCATACAAACTCCACAAGATCCTGTACCAATCTGTTTGTTCCATTCACTCGCACCTCTTATTCTATGAACACCATTCGCTTCTTTGTTCCTCGTGTGTGGAATGACATAGATGAAAGTATCAGATCTCAGCGGTCCGTCGGTCTTTTTAAGCTTAAATACAAACGAGTCGTTATCTCTCATTATGCGTCTTAGCTTCCTCTCCCAAATATCTCTTTTCTTCCATTGCGTTCATATTATCCTCATATCTAAATTTTGTTGGTCTATTGTTTTGCTTAAACAGCCTTTTGATATCTTTTCATTATTTTAATTGCCTCTGTCATCAGTATATTTACTATGTATCGTATCAACTACCTATTGTCTTGTCTCTTGTCTGTCTGTCCTTTGTGTTGTTTTTTTTTGTCTGGCTGTTTTTAACAAGCTTCTGCTTATATAAACAGCCCCATGCTCTATTTTTTTCACAGACACTCGGAAAGCACTGAGCATACAGTGCTATACACACGTCGGTGTAGGGCAAAATTAAATCAAATGCTCTATTTAATTTATTTATTTTGCTATTAAGTTGATATTTACTGCTTCATCGTTTAATACACTTTTAATGTAAAGTTTGTTAATTTTTTTATGGAAGTATGAAAATATTAAAATGTGATGTGATATTGATTAATACATGAGTTGCACGTCAAGGGGAATCCCATACACACATGTACATGTACGGCCACGGACAACGCGCCAGCAGCCAGACTGTTGTTAAGACGGCTCCTTTCGAGCTCCTGTAAAAGTATGTCATAAAAACAGGAAAAATTTTTGCTGCCCCCACAGGCCACAAATGTCCAACAGACATCGCGGATTTCAACCGCTGGAATTTTGGATGAAAATCATGATATTTTCAGCAATTTCTGAGTTGTTTTAATGTTTTTTGGAATAGCATATAAATAACTAAATACATACTTAACAATTTTGAGTAAAAAAATCAAGGTACTGTGTATGGACTTTAAAAAAACAAATGAGGCAGTTATCCAGATGTCACAAGACCCCTACAGCAACCCCACCCAACCTAATACCCCCACCAAGCCGCCCCCCCCCCCCCACGTCCAAATTTGTTATTCTTTTAAAAACAGGGTGTCCAAATGTTTAAATTGCAATACTTTTGCATGTGTTTTACAAATAAAACAGGGTGTCCATTTAGCAAACAGGGCGTCCAAAAGGTATTGCTGGCTAATATTATGCCCACATGTAGAAACAAAAATCATGCTAATATTTAAATTGTGGTAATGCATACAGCTTGTTGCTTAAAATGATTTGATAACATTATTAAGCTGCCCAGGTTGATACGTATCCAGCATTGAGCTATGGCAACTTCACCATTCTAGATTGTTACAGCAGGAATGTCTGTTAACCAGTTCGCACCGGGAATAAAAAAGTTTTTCCGAACCCCCGTGGCAGGTTTATTTTTACCGCACAAACACGAACAATGGTGCTCACCAGAGCGTGACCGGGGAGACCGCGTCTTCCACCGTATGCTTATGGCTCGTTGCCATGTCGACCGGGAATCTATACAAAATTCCCGAGAATCCTGTGGCATGTTTAGACGCTCTCCGATCCGCTGTCCAAAAAAAAATGTGCGTGTATACACGGCCTCCGACGCGAACTGGTTAAATAGTCCTCTTATTACTATATGCTTATATTTCCCATTAACCAAATTAAATTCTGTCTAAAAGTACGTACAAAAAACAGTTCCCAGTGCGCAAACATTTTGTTTTTACCTTTGTTTTTCTTTGCTCTTATAGATACAAGTCATGGACAGAAACCCCCTCCAACACCTAGACCACCCACTATATTGAGGAACTATCTGGAATCCTACAACCACCCAGACCACCCACAGCATTAAAGAACTAACTGGAAGCCTTCAACCACCAATCAGATTACCCACTGCATTCAAATACTCCTTCAAGAATCCTACAACCACCCAGTGATGTATGAAGTACTGTATACTGCGTTAACTGGAATCCTACAACCACTCATCAGACCACCCGGCCAGACCACCCACTGCATTACTGGAATCCTACACCCACTCATCAGACCACCCACTGCATTCAGTTACTCCTTCAAGAATCCTACAACCACCCAGACCACCAACTGCATTACTGGAATCCTACAACCACTCATCAGACCACCCACTGCATTCAGTTATTCCTTCAAGAATCCTACAACCGCCCAGACCACCCACTGCATTACTGGAATCCTACAACCACTCATCAGACCACCCACTGCATTCAGTTACTCCTTCAAGAATCCTACAACCACCCAGACCACCAACTGCATTACTGGAATCCTACAACCACTCATCAGACCACCCACTGCATTCAGTTACTCCTTCAAGAATCCTACAACCGCCCAGACCACCCACTGCATTACTGGAATCCTACAACCACTCATCAGACCACCCACTGCATTCAATTACTCATTCAAGAATCCTACAACCACCCAGACCACCCAGACCACCCACTGCATTACTGGAATCCTACAACCACTCATCAGACCACCCACTGCATTCAGTTAGGGAAGCCGTCTTTAACTAACCCCCCATATCCGCCGAAACCCGCCAGATCCCGGCTGATACTCTCCCACTTTTTAATGAGCTCATTATTTTCGGGTCAATGCACATAAGTCCAATACGTCAGACGAATATGCATGAGTTCTACTCAGACAGGCTTCACAAAGGCACCAATTATCGACAGTGTAATCTGGGGATACTTTACAAAGGTGGTTGCCAACAGATTAAACCATTGTAATGTTTACCCAACCCTGCCAGAGTCTTTAGAAATCCAAATGCGACACTTTGATTGTTCCGCTTTGTTCTGCTCTCCAAGGCACAGCAAGCGCTAATCCTCAGTTGATTACATTCGGACAATACAAAAGGACTCACTGGACTTTCAAAAGGTTTTGGGAATAAGTGGGTTTCATGACCTGAAAGACATTTTACTTATTATTAGTTTGTGGAGGGGAAAAAACATTGTTTGAAATAACTAGATTTTTATCTCCGTTTTTCTGAATTTGTACATTTCACGAAACGTTTATATAAATTGCATTTTCAACCACTAAAAATGACCAAGTATAAGCGAAGTTGTTTAATTGTCTTGAGAAATAACCCGGGACGGGGAAATATTACTGGCAGGAAAATAAACGGGACTGAGAAATAACTCGGGACGGGAACAAATTACGGGGCAGGAAAATAAACAGGACTGAGAAATAACCCGGGACGGGGAAATATTACTGGCAGGAAAATAAACGGGACTGAGAAATAACTCGACGGGAACAAATTACGGGCAGGAAAATAAACAGGACTGAGAAATAACCCGGGACGGGGAAATATTACTGGCAGGAAAATAAACGGGACTGAGAAATAACTCGGGACGGGAACAAATTACGGGGCAGGAAAATAAACAGGACTGAGAAATAACCCGGGACGGGGAAATATTACTGGCAGGAAAATAAACGGGACTGAGAAATAACTCGGGACGGGAACAAATTACGGGGCAGGAAAATAAACAGGACTGAGAAATAATCCGGGACGGGAAAATAATGCGCGACGGGAAAATAAACAGGACTGAGAAATAACCCGGGACGGGGAAATATTACGGGGCAGGGAAAAAAAATCTGGACTGAGAAATAACCCGAGACGTGAACACTTTAACCATAAGTATTTCAGTTCCGTCAAATATCTGAACAAAACTAGGAGAATCATGTGCTGAATTGGCACATAGTTTGGGGGAATATAAAGAAAAATACACATGATTAATAAAAAAGATTCACATTTTGTAAATATCCCCGATCTAATACTATACTCAAGTACATGTATGACTTCTAGGGAGTTGGGAAGATAACGGGTTAATCCCTTAACAATAGACATACCGAAAACCTACTTGCTGGGCAGTCTTCTTTTGTTTGGTGCAAGGCCTATTCAGGCGTTAATCCCTCTGGCAAGTCTCCAGATTTTAATGAGCCCTTTGGCCAGAGCATGACCTCTTAAGTACTTGCATATTCATGATTTATGCAACCCTATTGAAAATAATCACAGAGTGGAAACCCGCCGGGATCCAGCGGGTTTCGGCGGATATGGGGGGTTAGTTAAAGACGGCTTCCCTTACTCATTCAAGAATCCTACAACCACCCAGACCACCCACTGCATTACTGGAATCCTACAACCACTCATCAGATCACCCACTGCATTCAAGTACTCCTTCAAGAATCCCACAACCACCCAGACCACCCACTGCATTCAAGTACTCCTTCAAGAATCCTACAACCACCCAGACCACTCACTGCATTACTGGAATCCTACAACCACTCATCAGACCACCCACTGCATTCAAGTACTCCTTCAAGAATCCTTCAACCACCCAGACCACCCACTGCATTACTGGAATCCTACAACCACTCATCAGACCAGTCACTGCATTCAAGTACTCCTTCGACAATCCTACAAGCACCCAGACCACCCACTGCATTACTGGAATCCTACAACCACTCATCAGACTACCCACTGCATTCAAGTACTCCTTCAAGAATCCTACAACCACCCAGACCACCTACTGCATTACTGGAATCCTACAACCACTCATCAGACCACCCACTGCATTCAATTACTCTTTCAAGAATCCTACAACCACCCAGTGATGTATGAAGTACTGTATACTCTCTATATACTATATACTTTCCGAGTGTCTGTGATGACGTAGCTAAGCGCTGTATACTGAGATCTGAAGACAATCATACAAGTATATAAATTTATGAAACTTTTGCGTCAGGTGATAAACAATTGATTTGATTTTGCCCTTACACCGATGTGATGTATGAAGTACTGAATGTCTGTGATGACGATGACGCCCGATGATGATTGACAGGCAAGAATCCTATATATCAGCGGGTACTGAGTGCTTTCCGAGTGGGTTCAAATCCCGCCTGTGGATTTGTTCACAGACACTCTGAAAGCACTGAGTATACAGTGAATTCATACATTATGTCTGTGTAAGGGCAAAATCAAAGCAATTGTTTATCAATATAGGATTCTAGCCAGCCAATCGTCACCAGCTATAAATACAAACTTGTTATTCAATCTCTCAGACAGAATGATTTTAAGGGATGATTGATACCAATATCGACTTGACAATGATTAAGTTTTGTGTAAAACCCTGTGTTAAACTGTGATCACCATTTTTATAAGTTGCTGGATGACAAATTTTTGAAATTCCAATTTTTAAGATAATTCATTAAGGTTTGCTGAAATAAAAAAAACTTTTTGTGGATACATTGAGTGTTCAAACAAACTTTTTCGTGTTTTGTTTGTCCAAACTATATTTCAATTTTTTTTAAATTGTTTTTTTTTGTCAGTTTTTCAACCCCCTGAAATAAGAATATTGAACGTCACATGCCATTGTGCATAAACATGCACCATTGTGCATAAATAGGCAGTGCTTATCAAAACAAAAATGATGTTTGTACGCTCATATGCTGATCAGCTTGTTTCATTCTTTGAACAGAGTCCCAATTAATTTGAGTGCCCTATTAACTGATTTTACTACAGATGATTGAAGAGGGTCAATGTCTCGATATTTTTTGCTTAAATATCACACATTTTGCATTTAGTAATTTTTGGAGTTAAAGTTTTAAGTGTTTCTCACTCAACATTAGTAAGTGAAACCAACACAAATACAATAAGTAATAATAAATTATATATTTACGTAATATTTACTTAACACTGTATTCATTTTTTTTTAGTGTATGCTCTCTCATCCCAATAGAGATAGACCTCTGTGGCTCTCTGCTCATCCCAACAGAGATAACCCATATGACTCTCCTCATCCAATACAGATAGACCAATATGGCTCTCTCCTCATCCCAATACAGATAGACCCATATGACTCTCTCCTCATCCCAATAGAGATAGACCTCTGTGGCTCTCTGCTCATCCCAACAGAGATAACCCATATGACTCTCCTCATCCAATACAGATAGACCCATATGACTCTCCTCATCCAATACAGATAGACCCATATGACTCTCCTCATCCAATACAGATAGACCCATATGACTCTCCTCATCCAATACAGATAGACCCATATGACTCTCTCCTCATCCCAATAGAGATAGACCTCTGTGGCTCTCTGCTCATCCCAACAGAGATAACCTATATGACTCTCCTCATCCAATACAGATAGACCCATATGACTCTCCTCATCCAATACAGATAGACCCATATGACTCTCATCCAATACAGATAAACCCATATGACGCTCCTCATCCCAATACAGATAGACCCATATGGCTCTCTCATCCCAATACAGATAGACCCATATGACTCTCCTCATCCCAATACAGAGAGACCCATATGACTCTCTCCTCATCCCAATACAGACAGACCCATATAGCTCTCTCCCCATCCCAATACAGATAGACCCATATGACTCTCTCCCCATCCCAATACAGACAGACCCATATAGCTCTCTCCTCATCCCAATACAGAGACCCATATGACTCTCCTCATCCAATACAGATAGACCCATATGACTCTCTTCATCCCAATACAGATAGACCCATATGGCTCTCTCCTCGTCCCAATACAGATATACCCATATGACTCTCCTCATCCCAATACAGACAGACCCATATAGCTCTCTCCCCATCCCAATACAGACGGACCCATATAGCTCTCTCCTCATCCCAATACAGACAGACCCATATAAACTCTCTCCCCATCCCAATACAGATAGACCCATATGACTCTCTCCTCATCCAAATACAGATAGGCCCATATGACTCTCTCCTCATCCCAATACAGATAGACCCACATGACTCTCTACTCGTCCAATACAGATAGGCCCATATGACTCTCTACTCATCTCAATGCAGATAGACCCATATGACTCTCTACTCATCTCAATACAGATAGACCCATATGACTCTCCTCATCTCAATACAGATAGACCCATATGACTCTCTCCTCATCCCAATACAGATAGACCCATATGACTCTCTCCTCGTCCAATACAGACAGACCCATGTGGCTCTCTCCTTGTCTAATACAGATAGGCCCATATAACTCTCTCCTCGTCCATTACAGATAGACCCATATGACTCTCTCCTCTCAATACAGATAGACCCATAATTATGACTCTCACCACATCCCAATACAGATAGACCCATAAGAAACACTCCTCATCTCAATACAGATAGACCCATATGACTCTCTCCTCATCCCAATACAGATAGACCCATATGACTCTCTCCTCGTCCAATACAGACAGACCCATGTGGCTCTCTTCTTGTCCAATACAGATAGGCCCATATGACTCTCTCCTCGTCCATTACAGATAGACCCATATGACTCTCTCCTCTCAATACAGATAGGCCCATATGACTCTCTCCTCATCCCAATACAGATAGGCCCATATGACTCTCTCCTCACCCCAATACAGATAGGCCCATATGACTCTCTCCTCATCCCAATACAGATAGACCCATATGACTCTCTCCTCATCCCAATACAGATAGCCCCATATGACTCTCTCCTCATCCCAATACAGATAGACCCATATGACTCTCTCCTCGTCCAATACAGATAGACCCATATGACTCTCTCCTCATCTCAATACAGATAGACCCATATGACTCTCTCCTCATCCCAATACAGATAGACCCATATGACTCTCTCCTAGTCCGATACAGATAGGCCCATATGACTCTCTACTCATCTCAATGCAGATAGACCCATATGACTCTCTACTCATCATCTCAACACAGATAGACCCATATGACTCTCTCCTCATCTCAATACAGATAGACCCATATGACTCTCTCCTCATCCCAATACAGATAGACCCATATGACTCTCTCCTCGTCCAATACAGACAGACCCATGTGGCTCTCTCCTTGTCCAATACAGATAGGCCCATATGACTCTCCTCGTCCATTACAGATAGACCCATATGACTCTCTCCTCTCAATACAGATAGACCCATATGATTCATCTCAATACAGATAGACCCATATGACTCTCTCCTCATCCCAATACAGATAGACCCATATGACTCTCTACTCATCTCAATACAGATAGACCCATATGACTCTCTCCTCATCCCAATACAGATAGACCCATATGACTCTCCTCATCCAATACAGATAGACCCATATGACTCTCCTCATCCAATACAGATAGACCCATATGACTCTCTCCTCATCCCAATAGAGATAGACCTCTGTGGCTCTCTGCTCATCCCAACAGAGATAACCTATATGACTCTCCTCATCCAATACAGATAGACCCATATGACTCTCCTCATCCAATACAGATAGACCCATATGACTCTCATCCAATACAGATAAACCCATATGACGCTCCTCATCCCAATACAGATAGACCCATATGGCTCTCTCCTCATCCCAATACAGATAGACCCATATGACTCTCCTCATCCAATACAGATAGACCCATATGACTCTCCTCATCCCAATACAGAGAGACCTCTGTGGCTCTCTGCTCATCCCAACAGAGATAACCTATATGACTCTCCTCATCCAATACAGATAGACCCATATGACTCTCCTCATCCAATACAGATAGACCCATATGACTCTCATCCAATACAGATAAACCCATATGACGCTCCTCATCCCAATACAGATAGACCCATATGGCTCTCTCCTCATCCCAATACAGATAGACCCATATGACTCTCCTCGTCCAATACAGATAGACCCATATGACTCTCTCCTCATCTCAATACAGATATACCCATATGACTCTCTCCTCATCCCAATACAGATAGACCCATATGACTCTCTCCTAGTCCGATACAGATAGGCCCATATGACTCTCTACTCATCTCAATGCAGATAGACCCATATGACTCTCTACTCATCATCTCAACACAGATAGACCCATATGACTCTCTCCTCATCTCAATACAGATAGACCCATATGACTCTCTCCTCATCCCAATACAGATAGACCCATATGACTCTCTCCTCATCCAATACAGACAGAACCATGTGGCTATCTCCTTGTCCAATACAGATAGGCCCATATGACTCTCTCCTCGTCCATTACAGATAGACCCATATGACTCTCTCCTCTCAATACAGATAGATCCATATGATTCATCTCAATACAGATAGACCCATATGACTCTCTCCTCATCCCAATACAGATAGACCCATATGACTCTCTCCTCATCCCAATACAGATAGATCCATATGACTCTCCTCATCCAATACAGATAGACCCATATGACTCTCCTCATCCAATACAGATAGACCCATATGACTCTCTCCTCATCCCAATAGAGATAGACCTCTGTGGCTCTCTGCTCATCCCAACAGAGATAACCTATATGACTCTCCTCATCCAATACAGATAGACCCATATGACTCTCCTCATCCAATACAGATAGACCCATATGACTCTCATCCAATACAGATAAACCCATATGACGCTCCTCATCCCAATACAGATAGACCCATATGGCTCTCTCCTCATCCCAATACAGATAGACCCATATGACTCTCCTCATCCAATACAGATAGACCCATATGACTCTCCTCATCCCAATACAGAGAGACCCATATGACTCTCCTCATCCCAATACAGATAGACCCATATGACTCTATCCTCGTCCAAGACCCATATGACTCTCTCCTCATCCCAATACAGACAGACCCATATAGCTCTCTCCCCATCCCAATACAGATAGACCCATATGACTCTCTCCCCATCCCAATACAGACAGACCCATATAGCTCTCTCCTCATCCCAATACACAGACCCATATGACTCTCCTCATCCAATACAGATAGACCCATATGACTCTCTTCATCCCAATACAGATAGACCCATATGGCTCTCTCCTCGTCCCAATACAGATATACCCATATGACTCTCCTCATCCCAATACAGACAGACCCATATAGCTCTCTCCCCATCCCAATACAGACAGACCCATATAGCTCTCTCCCCATCCCAATACAGACGGACCCATATAGCTCTCTCCTCATCCCAATACAGATAGACCCATATGACTCTCTCCTCATCCCAATACAGATAGACCCATATGACTCTCTCCTCATCCCAATACAGATAGGCCCATATGACTCTCTCCTCATCCCAATACAGATAGACCCATATGACTCTCTCCTCGTCCAATACAGATAGACCCATATGACTCTCTCCTCATCCCAATACAGATAGACCCATATGACTCTCTCCTCGTCCAATACAGATAGGCCCATATGACTCTCTACTCATCTCAATGCAGATAGACCCATATGACTCTCTAGCTTACCGGATTCAAGTTCTGGTGTTAGCAACATAATGTGGGTTCGAATCACGGCCGTGACACTTGTGTCCTTGAGCAAGACACTTAATCATAATTGCTTCTCTCCACCCAGGGGTTAAATGGGTACCTGTGAAGGCAGAGTTGGTTTGCTCTATATGCGCTAGAAATGGCAGCAATTGAGCTGTATACTCCCCAGGGAGCTGAGATGGTTTCAGGAATGATTTATGAGCCTTATGAGCCTTATGAGCAGGGATAATAATATAATGCGCCTTGAGCACCACTTAGTTGGTGGATACGTGCGCTATATAAATCCACACATTATTATTATTATTATTATTACTCATCTCAATACAGATAGACCCATATGACTCTCTCCTCATCTCAATACAGATAGACCCATATGACTCTCTCCTCATCCCAATACAGATAGACCCATATGACTCTCTCCTCGTCCAATACAGACAGACCCATGTGGCTCTCTCCTTGTCCAATACAGATAGGCCCATATGACTCTCTCCTCGTCCATTACAGATAGACCCATATGACTCTCTCCTCCTCTCAATACAGATAGACCCATATGACTCTCTCCTCATCTCAATACAGATAGGCCCATATGACTCTCTCCTCATCCCAATACAGATAGGCCCATATGACTCTCTCCTCATCCCAATACAGATAGGCCCATATGACTCTCTCCTCATCCCAATACAGATAGACCCATATGACTCTCTCCTCATCCCAATACAGATAGCCCCATATGACTCTCTCCTCATCCCAATACAGATAGACCCATATGACTCTCTCCTCGTCCAATACAGATAGACCCATATGACTCTCTCCTCATCCCAATACAGATAGACCCATATGACTCTCTCCTCGTCCGATACAGATAGGCCCATATGACTCTCTACTCATCTCAATGCAGATAGACCCATATGATTCATCTCAATACAGATAGACCCATATGACTCTCTCCTCATCCCAATACAGATAGACCCATATGACTCTCTACTCATCTCAATACAGATAGACCCATATGACTCTCTCCTCGTCCAATACAGATAGACCCATATGACTCTCTCCTCATCCCAATACAGATAGACCCATATGACTCTCTCCTCGTCCAATACAGATAGGCCCATATGACTCTCTCCTCATCTCAATACAGATAGACCCATATGACTCTCTCCTCATCCCAATACAGATAGACCCATATGACTCTCTCCTCGTCCAATACAGACAGACCCATGTGGCTCTCTCCTTGTCCAATACAGATAGGCCCATATGACTCTCTCCTTGTCCAATACAGATAGACCCATATGACTCTCTCCTCATCCCAATACAGATAGGCCCATATGACTCTCTCCTCATCCCAATACAGAGATAGGCCCATATGACTCTCCTCATTCCAATGCAGATAGACCCATATGACTCTCCTCATCTCAATACAGATAGACCCATATGACTCTCTCCTCATCCCAATACAGATAGACCCATATGACTCTCTCCTCATCCCAATACAGATAGACCCATATGACTCTCTCCTCATCCCAATACAGATAGACCCATATGACTCTCTCCTCATCCAAATACAGATAGACCCATATGACTCTCCTCGTCCAATACAGATAGGCCCATATGGCTCTCTCCTTGTCCAATACAGATAGACCCATATGACTCTCTCCTCATCCCAATACAGATAGGCCCATATGACTCTCTCCTCATCCCAATACAGATAGACCCATTTGACTCTCTCCTCATCTCAATGCAGATAGACCCATATGACTCTCTCCTCATCCCAATACAGATAGACTCGTATAGCTCTCTCCTCATTCCAATGCAGACCCATATGACTCTCTACTCATCTCAATACAGATAGGCCCATATGACTCTCCTCGTCCAATACAGATAGGCCCATATGACTCTCTCCTCATCCCAATACAGATAGGCCCATATGACTCTCTCCTCATCCCAATACAGATAGGCCCATATGACTCTCTCCTCATCCCAATACAGATATGCCCATATGACTCTCTCCTCATCCCAATACAGATAGGCCCATATGACTCTCTCCTCATCCCAATACAGATAGACCCATATGACTCTCTCCTCATCCCAATACAGATAGGCCCATATGACTCTCTCCTCGTCCAATACAGATAGACCCATATGACTCTCTCCTCATCCCAATACAGATAGACCCATATGACTCTCTCCCCATCCCAATACAGATAGACCCATATCACTCTCTCCCCATCCCAATACAGACAGACCCATATAGCTCTCTCCTCATCCCAATACAGAGACCCATATGACTCTCCTCATCCAATACAGATAGACCCATATGACTCTCTTCATCCCAATACAGATAGACCCATATGACTCTCCTCATCCAATACAGATAGACCCATATGACTCTCCTCATCCAATACAGATAGACCCATATGACTCTCTCCTCATCCCAATAGAGATAGACCTCTGTGGCTCTCTGCTCATCCCAACAGAGATAACCTATATGACTCTCCTCATCCCAATACAGATAGACCCATATGACTCTCTCCTCATCCCAATACAGATAGACCCATATGACTCTCTCCTCATCCCAATAGAGATAGACCTCTGTGGCTCTCTGCTCATCCCAACAGAGATAACCCATATGACTCTCCTCATCCAATACAGATAGACCCATATGACTCTCCTCATCCAATACAGATAGACCCACATGACTCTCCTCATCCAATACAGATAGACCCATATGACTCTCCTCATCTCAATACAGATAGACCCATATGACTCTCTCCTCATCCCAATACAGATAGACCCATATGACTCTCTCCTCATCCCAATACAGATAGATCCATATGACTCTCCTCATCCAATACAGATAGACCCATATGACTCTCCTCATCCAATACAGATAGACCCATATGACTCTCATCCAATACAGATAAACCCATATGACGCTCCTCATCCCAATACAGATAGACCCATATGACTCTCTACTCATCTCAATACAGATAGACCCATATGACTCTCTCCTCATCCCAATACAGATAGACCCATATGACTCTCTCCTCGTCCAATACAGACAGACCCATGTGGCTCTCTCCTTGTCCAATACAGATAGGCCCATATGACTCTCTCCTCGTCCATTACAGATAGACCCATATGACTCTCCTCATCTCAATACAGATAGACCCATATGACTCTCTCCTCATCCCAATACAGATAGACCCATATGACTCTCTCCTCGTCCAATACAGACAGACCCATGTGGCTCTCTTCTTGTCCAATACAGATAGGCCCATATGACTCTCTCCTCGTCCATTACAGATAGACCCATATGACTCTCTCCTCCTCTCAATACAGATAGACCCATATGATCATGTACTCATCTCAATACAGATAGGCCCATATGACTCTCTCCTCATCCCAATACAGATAGGCCCATATGACTCTCTCCTCACCACAATACAGATAGGCCCATATGACTCTCTCCTCATCCCAATACAGATAGACCCATATGACTCTCTCCTCATCCCAATACAGATAGACCCATATGACTCTCTCCTCATCCCAATACAGATAGACCCATATGACTCTCTCCTCGTCCAATACAGATAGACCCATATGACTCTCTCCTCATCCCAATACAGATAGACCCATATGACTCTCTCCTAGTCCGATACAGATAGGCCCATATGACTCTCTACTCATCTCAATACAGATAGACCCATATGACTCTCTACTCATCATCTCAATACAGATAGACCCAGACCCATATGACTCTCTCCTCGTCCAATACAGATAGACCCATATAGCTCTCTCCTCATCCCAATACAGATAGACCCATATGACTCTCTCCTCATCCCAATACAGATAGACCCATATGACTCTCTCCTCGTCCGATACAGATAGGCCCATATGACTCTCTACTCATCTCAATGCAGATAGACCCATATGACTCTCTCCTCATCCCAATACAGATAGGCCCATATGACTCTCTCCTCATCCCAATACAGATAGGCGCATATGACTCTCTCCTCATCCCAATACAGATAGGCCCATATGACTCTCTCCTCATCCCAATACAGATAGACCCATATGACTCTCTCCTCATCCCAATACAGATAGACCCATATGACTCTCTCCTCCTCCAATACAGATAGACCCATATCGTTGTGTCGGTGTAAAAACGTCGTATCTCGATTTTGCAACAACGTCGTATCTCCTGCAGCTCACGCTGTGCAAAACGCGTCGTATCTCGCCCTATTGTTTTGTGTGTACATCTGGGCTATTTTAAGCGAGATACCCTTTCTGCGTTCAAACTCGAATGTAAGTTAAATGCTATTTTAGGAGATGCGACGTTTTTGCCAAGACACGACGATATGACTCTCTCCTCGTCCAATACAGATAGACTCATATGACTCTCTCCTCATCCCAATACAGATAGACCCATATGACTCTCTCCTCATCCCAATACAGATAGGCCCATATGACTCTCTCATCATCTCAATACAGATAGACCCATATGACTCTCTCCTCGTCCAATACAGATAGACCCATATGACTCTCTCCTCATCCCAATACAGATAGACCCATATGACTCTCTCCTCGTCTGATACAGATAGGCCCATATGACTCTCTACTCATCTCAATGCAGATAGACCCATATGACACTCTACTCATCCCAATACAGATAGGCCCATATGACTCTCTCCTCATCCCAATACAGAGCTAAATAGGCCCATATGACTCTCCTCATCCCAATACAGATAGGCCCATATGACTCTCCTCATCCCAATACAGATATGCCCATTTGACTCTCTCCTCATCTCAATGCAGATAGACCCATATGACTCTCTCCTCATCCCAATACAGATAGACTCGTATAGCTCTCTCCTCATTCCAATGCAGACCCATATGACTCTCTACTCATCTCAATACAGAAAGGCCCATATGACTCTCCTCGTCCAATACAGATAGGCCCATATGACTCTCTCCTCATCCCAATACAGATAGGCCCATATGACTCTCTACTCATCTCAATGCAGATATACCCATATGACTCTCTACTCATCTCAATACAGATAGACCCATATGACTCTCTCCTCATCTCAATACAGATAGACCCATATGACTCTCTCCTCATCCCAATACAGATAGACCCATATGACTCTCTCCTCATCCCAATACAGATAGACCCATATGACTCTCTCCTCGTCCAATACAGATAGGCCCATATGACTCTCTCCTCGTCCATTACAGATAGACCCATATCACTCTCTCCTCTCAATACAGATAGAACCATATGACTCATCCCAATACAGATAGGCCCATATGACTCTCTCCTCATCCCAATACAGATAGACCCATATGACTCTCTCCTCGTCCAATACAGATAGACCCATATAGCTCTCTCCTCATCCCAATACAGATAGACCCATATGACTCTCTCCTCCTCTCAATACAGATAGACCCATATGACTCTCTACTCATCGCAATACAGATAGGCCCATATGACTCTCTCCTCATCCCAATACAGATAGACCCATATGACTCTCTCCTCATCCCAATACAGATAGCCCCATATGACTCTCTCCTCATCCCAATACAGATAGACCCATATGACTCTCTCCTCGTCCAATACAGATAGACCCATATGACTCTCTCCTCATCCCAATACAGATAGACCCATATGACTCTCTCCTCGTCCGATACAGATAGGCCCATATGACTCTCTACTCATCTCAATGCAGATAGACCCATATGACTCTCTACTCATCTCAATACAGATAGACCCATATGACTCTCTCCTCATCTCAATACAGATAGACCCATATGACTCTCTCCTCATCCCAATACAGATAGACCCATATGACTCTCTCCTCGTCCAATACAGACAGACCCATGTGGCTCTCTCCTTGTCCAATACAGATAGGCCCATATGACTCTCTCCTCGTCCATTACAGATAGACCCATATGACTCTCTCCTCTCAATACAGATAGACCCATATGATTCATCTCAATACAGATAGACCCATATGACTCTCTCCTCATCCCAATACAGATAGACCCATATGACTCTCTACTCATCTCAATACAGATAGACCCATATGACTCTCTCCTCATCCCAATACAGATAGACCCATATGACTCTCTCCTCGTCCAATACAGATAGGCCCATATGACTCTCTCCTCATCCCAATACAGATAGACCCATATGACTCTCTCCTCATCCCAATACAGATAGACCCATATGACTCTCTCCTCATCCAAATACAGATAGACCCATATGACTCTCTCCTCGTCCAATACAGATAGACCCATATGACTCTCTCCTCATCCCAATACAGATAGACCCATATGACTCTCTCCTCATCCCAATACAGATAGACCCATATGACTCTCTCCTCATCCCAATACAGATAGGCCCATATGACTCTCTCCTCATCCCAATACAGATAGACCCATATGACTCTCTCCTCATCCCAATACAGATAGGCCCATATGACGCTCCTCATCCCAATACAGATATGCCCATTTGACTCTCTCCTCATCTCAATGCAGATAGACCCATATGACTCTCTCCTCATCCCAATACAGATAGACTCGTATAGCTCTCTCCTCATTCTAATGCAGACCCATATGACTCTCTACTCATCTCAATACAGATAGGCCCATATGACTCTCCTCGTCCAATACAGATAGGCCCATATGACTCTCTCCTCATCCCAATACAGATAGGCCCATACGACTCTCTCCTCATCCCAATACAGAGCTAGATAGGCCCATATGACTCTCCTCATCCCAATACAGATAGGCCCATATGACTCTCCTCATCCCAATACAGATATGCCCATTTGACTCTCTCCTCATCTCAATGCAGATAGACCCATATGACTCTCTCCTCATCCCAATACAGATAGACTCGTATAGCTCTCTCCTCATTCCAATGCAGACCCATATGACTCTCTACTCATCTCAATACAGAAAGGCCCATATGACTCTCCTCGTCCAATACAGATAGGCCCATATGACTCTCTCCTCATCCCAATACAGATAGGCCCATATGACTCTCTCATCATCCCAATACAGATAGGCCCATATGACTCTCTCCTCATCCCAATACAGATATGCCCATATGACTCTCTCCTCATCCCAATACAGATAGGCCCATATGACTCTCTCCTCATCCCAATACAGATAGACCCATATGACTCTCCTCATCCCAATACAGAGAGACCCATATGACTCTCCTCATCCCAATACAGATAGACCCATATGACTCTATCCTCGTCCAAGACCCATATGACTCTCTCCTCATCCCAATACAGACAGACCCATATAGCTCTCTCCCCATCCCAATACAGACAGACCCATATAGCTCTCTCCTCATCCCAATACAGAGACCCATATGACTCTCCTCATCCAATACAGATAGACCCATATGACTCTCTTCATCCCAATACAGATAGACCCATATGACTCTCCTCATCCAATACAGATAGACCCATATGACTCTCCTCATCCAATACAGATAGACCCATATGACTCTCTCCTCATCCCAATAGAGATAGACCCTTATGTCTCTCTCCTCATCCCAACAGATAACCATATGACTCTCCTCATCCCAATACAGATAGACCCATATGACTCTCTCCTCATCCATTACAGATAGACCCATATGACTCTCTCCTCATCCCAATACAGATAGGCCCATATGACTCTCTCCTCATCCCAATACAGATAGACCCATATGACTCTCCTCATCCCAATACAGATAGACCCATATGACTCTCCTCATCCCAATACAGATAGACCCATATGACTCTCCTCATCCAATACAGATAGACCCATATGACTCTCCTCATCCAATACAGATAGACCCATATGACTCTCTCCTCATCCCAATACAGATAGGCCCATATGACTCTCTGCTCATCCCAAACAGAGATAACCCATATGACTCTCCTCATCCCAATACAGATAGACCCATATGACTCTCCTCATCCCAATACAGATAGACCCATATGACTCTCATCCAATACAGATAAACCCATATGACGCTCCTCATCCCAATACAGATAGACCCATATGGCTCTCTCATCCCAATACAGATAGACCCATATGACTCTCCTCATCCAATACAGATAGACCCATATGACTCTCCTCATCCCAATACAGAGAGACCCATATGACTCTCCTCATCCCAATACAGATAGACCCATATGACTCTATCCTCGTCCAAGACCCATATGACTCTCTCCTCATCCCAATACAGACAGACCCATATAGCTCTCTCCCCATCCCAATACAGATAGACCCATATGACTCTCTCTCCCCATCCCAATACAGATAGACCCATATGACTCTCTTCATCCCAATACAGATAGACCCATATGGCTCTCTCCTCGTCCCAATACAGATCTACCCATATGACTCTCCTCATCCCAATACAGACAGATCCATATAGCTCTCTCCCCATCCCAATACAGACGGACCCATATAGCTCTCTCCTCATCCCAATACAGACAGACCCATATAAACTCTCTCCCCATCCCAATACAGATAGACCCATATGACTCTCTCCTCATCCAAATACAGATAGGCCCATATGACTCTCTCCTCATCCCAATACAGATAGACCCACATGACTCTCTCCTCGTTCAATACAGATAGACCCATATGACTCTCTCCTCATCCCAATACAGATAGACCCATATGACTCTCTCCTCGTCCAATACAGATAGGCCCATATGACTCTCTACTCATCTCAATGCAGATAGACCCAGATGACTCTCTACTCATCTCAATACAGATAGACCCATATGACTCTCTCCTCATCTCAATACAGATAGACCCATATGACTCTCTCCTCATCCCAATACAGATAGACCCATATGACTCTCTCCTCGTCCAATACAGACAGACCCATGTGGCTCTCTCCTTGTCCAATACAGATAGGCCCATATGACTCTCTCCTCGTCCATTACAGATAGACCCATATGACTCTCTCCTCTCAATACAGATAGACCCATAATTATGACTCTCTCCTCATCCCAATACAGATAGACCCATATGACTCTCTCCTCATCTCAATACAGATAGACCCATATGACTCTCTCCTCATCCCAATACAGATAGACCCATATGACTCTCTCCTCATCCCAATACAGATAGGCCCATATGACTCTCTCCTCATCCCAATACAGATAGACCCATATGACTGTCTCCTCGTCCAATACAGATAGACCCATATGACTCTCTCCTCATCCCAATACAGATAGACCCATATGACTCTCTCCTCGTCCGATACAGATAGGCCCATATGACTCTCTACTAATCTCAATGCAGATATACCCATATGACTCTCTACTCATCTCAATACAGATAGACCCATATGACTCTCTCCTCATCTCAATACAGATAGACCCATATGACTCTCTCCTCATCCCAATACAGATAGACCCATATGACTCTCTCCTCGTCCAATACAGACAGACCCATGTGGCTCTCTCCTTGTCCAATACAGATAGGCCCATATGACTCTCTCCTCGTCCATTACAGATAGACCCATATCACTCTCTCCTCTCAATACAGATAGAACCATATGACTCATCCCAATACAGATAGGCCCATATGACTCTCTCCTCATCCCAATACAGATAGACCCATATGACTCTCTCCTCGTCCAATACAGATAGACCCATATAGCTCTCTCCTCATCCCAATACAGATAGACCCATATGACTCTCTCCTCATCCCAATACAGATAGACCCATATGACTCTCTCCTCATCCCAATACAGATAGGCCCATATGACTCTCTCCTCATCCCAATACAGATAGACCCATATGACTCTCTCCTCATCCCAATACAGATAGGCCCATATGACTCTCTCCTCATCCCAATACAGATAGACCCATATGACTCTCTCCTCGTCCAATACAGATAGACCCATATGACTCTCTCCTCATCCCAATACAGATAGACCCATATGACTCTCTCCTCGTCCGATACAGATAGGCCCATATGACTCTCTACTCATCTCAATGCAGATAGACCCATATGACTCTCTACTCATCTCAATACAGATAGACCCATATGACTCTCTCCTCATCTCAATACAGATAGACCCATATGACTCTCTCCTCATCCCAATACAGATAGACCCATATGACTCTCTCCTCGTCCAATACAGACAGACCCATGTGGCTCTCTCCTTGTCCAATACAGATAGGCCCATATGACTCTCTCCTCGTCCATTACAGATAGACCCATATGACTCTCTCCTCTCAATACAGATAGACCCATATGATTCATCTCAATACAGATAGACCCATATGACTCTCTCCTCATCCCAATACAGATAGACCCATATGACTCTCTACTCATCTCAATACAGATAGACCCATATGACTCTCTCCTCATCCCAATACAGATAGACCCATATGACTCTCTCCTCGTCCAATACAGATAGGCCCATATGACTCTCTCCTCATCCCAATACAGATAGACCCATATAGCTCTCCTCATTCCAATGCAGATAGACCCATATGACTCTCTCCTCATCCCAATACAGATAGACCCATATGACTCTCTCCTCGTCCAATACAGATAGGCCCATATGGCTCTCTCCTTGTCCAATACAGATAGACCCATATGACTCTCTCCTCATCCCAATACAGATAGGCCCATATGACTCTCTCCTCATCCCAATACAGATAGGCCCATATGACTCTCTCCTCATCCCAATACAGATAGACCCATATGACTCTCTCCTCATATCAATACAGATAGACCCATATGACTCTCTCCTCATCCCAATACAGATAGACCCATATGACTCTCCTCGTCCCAATACAGATAGGCCCATATGACTCTCTACTCATCTCAATGCAGATAGGCCCATATGACTCTCTCATCATATCAATACAGATAGACCCATATGACTCTCTACTCATCTCAATACAGATAGACCCATATGACTCTCTCCTCATCCCAATACAGATAGACCCATATGACTCTCTCCTCGTCCAATACAGACAGACCCATGTGGCTCTCTCCTTGTCCAATACAGATAGGCCCATATGACTCTCTCCTCGTCCATTACAGATAGACCCACATGACTCTCTCCTCTCAATACAGATAGACCCATAATTATGACTCTCTCCTCATCCCAATACAGATAGACCCATATGACTCTCTCCTCATCTCAATACAGATAGACCCATATGACTCTCTCCTCATCCCAATACAGATAGACCCATATGACTCTCTCCTCATCCCAATACAGATAGGCCCATATGACTCTCTCCTCATCCCAATACAGATAGACCCATATGACTCTCTCCTCATCCAATACAGATAGACCCATATGACTCTCCTCATCCCAATACAGATAGACCCATATGACTCTCTCCTCGTCCAATACAGATAGGCCCATATGACTCTCTACTCATCTCAATGCAGATAGACCCATATGACTCTCTACTCATCTCAATACAGATAGACCCATATGACTCTCCTCATCTCAATACAGATAGACCCATATGACTCTCTCCTCATCCCAATACAGATAGACCCATATGACTCTCTCCTCGTCCAATACAGACAGACCCATATGACTCTCTCCTCATCCCAATACAGATAGGCCCATATGACTCTCTCCTCGTCCATTACAGATAGACCCATATCACTCTCTCCTCACAAAACAGAAAGAACCATAAGAATCATCCCAATAAAGATAATCACATATGACTCGCTCCTCATCACAAAACAGATAGACCCATATGACTCTCTCCTCGTCCAATACAGATAGACCCATATAGCTCTCTCCTCATCCCAATACAGATAGACCCATATGACTCTCTCCTCCTCTCAATACAGATAGACCCATATGACTCTCTCCTCATCCCAATACAGATAGGCCCATATGACTCTCTCCTCATCCCAATACAGATAGACCCATATGACTCTCTCCTCATCCCAATACAGATAGGCCCATATGACTCTCTCCTCATCCCAATACAGATAGACCCATATGACTCTCTCTCCTCGTCCAATACAGATAGACCCATATGACTCTCTCCTCATCCCAATACAGATAGACCCATATGACTCTCTCCTCGTCTGATACAGATAGGCCCATATGACTCTCTACTAATCTCAATGCAGATATACCCATATGACTCTCTACTCATCTCAATACAGATAGACCCATATGACTCTCTCCTCATCTCAATACAGATAGACCCATATGACTCTCCTCATCCCAATACAGATAGACCCATATGACTCTCCTCGTCCAATACAGACAGACCCATGTGGCTCTCTCCTTGTCCAATACAGATAGACATATGACTCTCTCCTCGTCCATTACAGATAGACCCATATGACTCTCTCCTCTCAATACAGATAGACCCATATGATTCATCTCAATACAGATAGACCCATATGACTCTCTCCTCATCCCAATAGAGATAGACCCATATAACTCTCATCATCTCAATACAGATAGACCCATATGACTCTCTCCTCATCCCAATACAGATAGACCCATATGACTCTCTCCTCGTCCAATACAGATAGGCCCATATGACTCTCTCCTCATCCCAATACAGATAGACCCATATAGCTCTCCTCATTCCAATGCAGATAGACCCATGTGACTCTCTCCTCATCCAAATACAGATAGACCCATATGACTCTCTCCTCGTCCAATACAGATAGGCCCATATGGCTCTCTCCTTGTCCAATACAGATAGACCCATATGACTCTCTCCTCATCCCAATACAGATAGGCCCATATGACTCTCTCTTCATCCCAATACAGATAGGCCCATACGACTCTCTCCTCATCCCAATACAGAGCTAGATAGGCCCATATGACTCTCCTCATCCCAATACAGATATGCCCATTTGACTCTCTCCTCATCTCAATGCAGATAGACCCATATGACTCTCTCCTCATCCCAATACAGATAGACTCGTATAGCTCTCTCCTCATTCTAATGCAGACCCATATGACTCTCTCATCTCACCAGATGAGCCCATATGACTCTCCTCGTCCAATACAGATAGGCCCATATGACTCTCTCCTCATCCCAATACAGATAGGCCCATATGACTCTCTCCTCATCCCAATACAGATAGGCCCATATGACTCTCTCCTCATCCCAATACAGATAGGCCCATATGACTCTCTCCTCATCCCAATACAGATATGCCCATTTGACTCTCTCCTCATCTCAATGCAGATAGACCCATATGACTCTCTCCTCATCCCAATACAGATAGACTCGTATAGCTCTCTCCTCATTCCAATGCAGACCCATATGACTCTCTACTCATCTCAATACAGATAGGCCCATATGACTCTCCTCGTCCAATACAGATAGGCCCATATGACTCTCTCCTCATCCCAATACAGATAGGCCCATATGACTCTCTCATCATCCCAATACAGATAGGCCCATATGACTCTCCTCATCCCAATACAGATATGCCCATATGACTCTCTCCTCATCCCAATACAGATAGGCCCATATGACTCTCTCCTCATCCCAATACAGATAGACCCATATGACTCTCCTCATCCCAATACAGAGAGACCCATATGACTCTCCTCATCCCAATACAGATAGACCCATATGACTCTCTCTCATCCCTCAGATAGCCCATATGATACAGACCATATGACTCTCTCCTCATCCCAATACAGACAGACCCATATAGCTCTCTCCCCATCCCAATACAGACAGACCCATATAGCTCTCTCCTCATCCCAATACAGAGACCCATATGACTCTCCTCATCCAATACAGATAGACCCATATGACTCTCTTCATCCCAATACAGATAGACCCATATGACTCTCCTCATCCAATACAGATAGACCCATATGACTCTCCTCATCCATTACAGATAGACCCATATGACTCTCTCCTCATCCCAATAGAGATAGACCTCTGTGGCTCTCTGCTCATCCCAACAGAGATAACCTATATGACTCTCCTCATCCCAATACAGATAGACCCATATGACTCTCTCCTCATCCCAATACAGATAGACCCATATGACTCTCTCCTCATCCCAATAGAGATAGACCCATGTGGCTCTCTGCTCATCCCAACAAAGATAACCCATATGACTCTCCTCATCCAATACAGATAGACCCATATGACTCTCCTCATCCAATACAGATAGACCCATATGACTCTGCTCATCCAATACAGATAGACCCATATGACTCTCCTCATCCAATACAGATAGACCCATATGACTCTCTCCTCATCCCAATAGAGATAGGCCTCTGTGGCTCTCTGCTCATCCCAATACAGATAGACCCATATGACTCTCCTCATCCAATACAGATAGACCCATATGACTCTCCTCATCCAATACAGATAGAACCCATATGACTCTCATCCAATACAGATAAACCCATATGAACTCCTCATCCCAATACAGATAGACCCATATGGCTCTCTCATCCCAATACAGATAGACCCATATGACTCTCCTCATCCCAATACAGAGATACCCATATGACTCTCCTCATCCCAATACAGATAGACCCATATGACTCTCTCCATCCCAATACAGATAGACCCATATGACTCTCTCCTCATCCCAATACAGATAGACCCATATGACGCTCTCAGCAGCCCAATACAGATAGACCCCATATGCTCTCTCCTCATCCCAATACAGATAGACCCATATGACTCTCTCCTCATCCCAATACAGATAGACCCATATGACTCTCTCATCATCCCAATACAGATAGACCCATATGGCTCTCTCCTCGTCCCAATACAGATATACCCATATGACTCTCCTCATCCCAATACAGACAGACCCATATAGCTCTCTCCCCATCCCAATACAGACGGACCCATATAGCTCTCTCCTCATCCCAATACAGACAGACCCATATAAACTCTCTCCCCATCCCAATACAGATAGACCCATATGACTCTCTCCTCATCCAAATACAGATAGGCCCATATGACTCTCTCCTCATCCCAATACAGATAGACCCACATGACTCTCTCCTCGTTCAATACAGATAGACCCATATGACTCTCTCCTCATCCCAATACAGATAGACCCATATGACGCTCCTCATCCCAATACAGATAGGCCCATATGACTCTCTACTCATCTCAATGCAGATAGACCCATATGACTCTCTACTCATCTCAATACAGATAGACCCATATGACTCTCTCCTCATCTCAATACAGATAGACCCATATGACTCTCTCCTCATCCCAATACAGATAGACCCATATGACTCTCTCCTCGTCCAATACAGACAGACCCATGTGGCTCTCTCCTTGTCCAATACAGATAGGCCCATATGACTCTCTCCTCGTCCATTACAGATAGACCCACATGACTCTCTCCTCTCAATACAGATAGACCCATAATTATGACTCTCTCCTCATCCCAATACAGATAGACCCATATGACTCTCTCCTCATCTCAATACAGATAGACCCATATGACTCTCTCCTCATCCCAATACAGATAGACCCATATGACTCTCTCCTCGTCCAATACAGACAGACCCATGTGGCTCTCTTCTTGTCCAATACAGATAGGCCCATATGACTCTCTCCTCGTCCATTACAGATAGACCCATATGACTCTCTCCTCCTCTCAATACAGATAGACCCATATGACTCTCTACTCATCTCAATACAGATAGGCCCATATGACTCTCTCCTCATCCCAATACAGATAGGCCCATATGACTCTCTCCTCACCCCAATACAGATAGGCCCATATGACTCTCTCCTCATCCCAATACAGATAGACCCATATGACTCTCTCCTCATCCCAATACAGATAGCCCCATATGACTCTCTCCTCATCCCAATACAGATAGACCCATATGACTCTCTCCTCATCCGATACAGATAGACCCATATGACTCTCTCCTCATCTCAATACAGATAGACCCATGTGACTCTCTCCTCATCCCAATACAGATAGACCCATATGACTCTCTCCTAGTCCGATACAGATAGGCCCATATGACTCTCTACTCATCTCAATACAGATAGACCCATATGACTCTCTACTCATCATCTCAATACAGATAGACCCAGACCCATATGACTCTCTCCTCGTCCAATACAGATAGACCCATATAGCTCTCTCCTCATCCCAATACAGATAGACCCATATGACTCTCTCCTCATCCCAATACAGATAGACCCATATGACTCTCTCCTCGTCCGATACAGATAGGCCCATATGACTCTCTACTCATCTCAATGTAGATAGACCCATATGACTCTCTCCTCATCCCAATGCAGATAGGCCCATATGACTCTCTCCTCATCCCAATACAGAGAGGCGCATATGACTCTCTCCTCATCCCAATACAGATAGGCCCATATGACTCTCTCCTCATCCCAATACAGATAGACCCATATGACTCTCTCCTCATCCCAATACAGATAGACCCATATGACTCTCTCCTCATCTCAATACAGATAGACCCATATGACTCTCTCCTCCTCCAATACAGATAGACCCATATCGTTGTGTCGGTGTAAAAACGTCGTATCTCGATTTTGCAACAACGTCGTATCTCACACGAAAACACGCTGTGCAAAAACGTCGTATCTCGGCGCCTATTGTTTTTGTGTGTACATCTGGGCTATTTTAAGCGAGATACGACCTTTTCGCACGTTCAAACTCGAATGTAAGTTAAATGCTATTTTAGGAGATGCGACGTTTTTGCCAAGACACGACGATATGACTCTCTCCTCGTCCAATACAGATAGACTCATATGACTCTCTCCTCATCCCAATACAGATAGACCCATATGACTCTCTCCTCATCCCAATACAGAGCTAAATAGGCCCATATGACTCTCCTCATCCCAATACAGATAGGCCCATATGACTCTCCTCATCCCAATACAGATATGCCCATTTGACTCTCTCCTCATCTCAATGCAGATAGACCCATATGACTCTCTCCTCATCCCAATACAGATAGACTCGTATAGCTCTCTCCTCATTCCAATGCAGACCCATATGACTCTCTACTCATCTCAATACAGAAAGGCCCATATGACTCTCCTCGTCCAATACAGATAGGCCCATATGACTCTCTCCTCATCCCAATACAGATAGGCCCATATGACTCTCTCATCATCCCAATACAGATAGACCCATATGGCTCTCTCCTCGTCCCAATACAGATATACCCATATGACTCTCCTCATCCCAATACAGACAGACCCATATAGCTCTCTCCCCAGCCCAATACAGACGGACCCATATAGCTCTCTCCTCATCCCAATACAGACAGACCCATATAAACTCTCCCCATCCCAATACAGATAGACCCATATGACTCTCTCCTCATCCAATACAGATAGGCCCATATGACTCTCCTCATCCCAATACAGATAGACCCACATGACTCTCTCCTCGTTCAATACAGATAGACCCATATGACTCTCTCCTCATCCCAATACAGATAGACCCATATGACTGTCTCCTCGTCCAATACAGATAGGCCCATATGACTCTCTACTCATCTCAATGCAGATAGACCCAGATGACTCTCTACTCATCTCAATACAGATAGACCCATATGACTCTCCTCATCACAATCCAGATAGACCCATATGACTCACTCCTCCTACCAATACAGATAGACCCTGACTCTCTCCTCGTCCAATACAGACAGACCCATGGCTCTCTCCTTGTCCAATACAGATAGGCCCATATGACTCTCTCCTCGTCCATTACAGATGGACCCATATGACTCTCTCCTCTCAATACAGATAGACCCATAATTATGACTCTCTCCTCATCCCAATACAGATAGACCCATATGACTCTCTCCTCATCTCAATACAGATAGACCCATATGACTCTCTCCTCATCCCAATACAGATAGACCCATATGACTCTCTCCTCGTCCAATACAGACAGACCCATGTGGCTCTCTTCTTGTCCAATACAGATAGGCCCATATGACTCTCTCCTCGTCCATTACAGATAGACCCATATGACTCTCTCCTCCTCTCAATACAGATAGACCCATATGACTCTCTACTCATCTCAATACAGATAGGCCCATATGACTCTCTCCTCATCCCAATACAGATAGGCCCATATGACTCTCTCCTCACCCCAATACAGATAGGCCCATATGACTCTCTCCTCATCCCAATACAGATAGACCCATATGACTCTCTCCTCATCCCAATACAGATAGCCCCATATGACTCTCTCCACATCCCAATACAGATAGACCCATATGACTCTCTCCTCGTCCAATACAGATAGACCCATATGACTCTCTCCTCATCTCAATACAGATAGACCCATATGACTCTCTCCTCATCCCAATACAGATAGACCCATATGACTCTCTCCTAGTCCGATACAGATAGGCCCATATGACTCTCTACTCATCTCAATGTAGATAGACCCATATGACTCTCTCCTCATCCCAATGCAGATAGGCCCATATGACTCTCTCCTCATCCCAATACAGATAGGCGCATATGACTCTCTCCTCATCCCAATACAGATAGGCCCATATGACTCTCTCCTCATCCCAATACAGATAGACCCATATGACTCTCTCCTCATCCCAATACAGATAGACCCATATGACTCTCTCCTCATCTCAATACAGATAGACCCATATGACTCTCTCCTCCTCCAATACAGATAGACCCATATCGTTGTGTCGGTGTAAAAACGTCGTATCTCGATTTTGCAACAACGTCGTATCTCACACGAAAACACGCTGTGCAAAAACGTCGTATCTCGGCGCCTATTGTTTTTGTGTGTACATCTGGGCTATTTTAAGCGAGATACGACCTTTTCGCACGTTCAAACTCGAATGTAAGTTAAATGCTATTTTAGGAGATGCGACGTTTTTGCCAAGACACGACGATATGACTCTCTCCTCGTCCAATACAGATAGACTCATATGACTCTCTCCTCATCCCAATACAGATAGACCCATATGACTCTCTCCTCATACAGATAGGCCCATATGACTCTCCTCATCCCAATACAGATATCCATATGACTCTCCTCATCCCAATACAGATATGCCCATATGACTCTCTCCTCATCTCAATCCAGATAGACCCATATGACTCTCTCCTCATCCCAATACAGATAGACCCGTATGCCTCTCTCCTCATGCCAATGCAGACCCATATGACTCTCTACTCATCCCAATACAGAAAGGCCCATATGACTCTCCTCGTCCAGATATATAGACCTCTCCTCATCCCAATACAGATAGGCCCATATGACTCTCTCCTCATCCCAATACAGATAGGCCCATATGACTCTCTCCTCATCCCAATACAGATAGACCCATATGACTCTCTCCTCATCCCAATACAGATAGACCCATATGACTCTCTCCTCGTCCATTACAGATAGACCCATATCACTCTCTCCTCTCAATACAGATAGAACCATATGACTCATCCCAATACAGATAGGCCCATATGACTCTCTCCTCATCCCAATACAGATAGACCCATATGACTCTCTCCTCATCCCAATACAGATAGGCGCATATGACTCTCTCCTCATCCCAATACAGATAGACCCATATGACTCTCCTCGTTCAATACAGATAGACCCATATGACTCTCTCCTCATCCCAATACAGATAGACCCATATGACTCTCTCCTCGTCCAATACAGATAGGCCCATATGACTCTCTACTCATCTCAATGCAGATAGACCCATATGACTCTCTACTCATCTCAATACAGATAGACCCATATGACTCTCTCCTCATCTCAATACAGATAGACCCATATGACTCTCTCCTCATCCCAATACAGATAGACCCATATGACTCTCTCCTCGTCCAATACAGACAGACCCATGTGGCTCTCTCCTTGTCCAATACAGATAGGCCCATATGACTCTCTCCTCGTCCATTACAGATAGACCCATATGACTCTCTCCTCTCAATACAGATAGGCCCATATGACTCTCTCCTCATCCCAATACAGATAGACCCATATGACTCTCTCCTCATCCCAATACAGATAGACCCATATGACT
The DNA here is from genome assembly GCA_029582265.1 of Zoroaster sp. YZ-2022. Classification (NCBI taxonomy): domain Eukaryota; kingdom Metazoa; phylum Echinodermata; class Asteroidea; order Forcipulatida; family Zoroasteridae; genus Zoroaster; species Zoroaster sp. YZ-2022. The sequence goes on along the minus strand of CM055821.1, from coordinate 10,926,859 downwards.
CTCTCCTCATCTCAATACAGATAGACCCATATGACTCTCTCCTCATCCCAATACAGATAGACCCATATGACTCTCTCCTCGTCCAATACAGATAGGCCCATATGACTCTCTCCTCATCCCAATACAGATAGACCCATATAGCTCTCCTCATTCCAATGCAGATAGACCCATATGACTCTCCTCATCTCAATACAGATAGACCCATATGACTCTCTCCTCGTCCAATACAGATAGACCCATATGACTCTCTCCTCATCCCAATACAGATAGACCCATATGAATCTCTCCTCATCCCAATACAGATAGACCCATATGACTCTCTCCTCATCCCAATACAGATAGGCCCATATGACTCTCTCCTCATCCCAATACAGATGAGCCCATATGACTCTCCTCATCCCAATACAGATATGCCCATTTGACTCTCTCCTCATCTCAATGCAGATAGACCCATATGACTCTCTCCTCATCCCAATACAGATAGGCCCATATGACTCTCTCCTCATTCCAATGCAGACCCATATGACTCTCTACTCATCTCAATACAGATAGGCCCATATGACTCTCTCCTTGTCCAATACAGATAGACCCATATGACTCTCTCCTCATCCCAATACAGATAGGCCCATATGACTCTCTCCTCATCCCAATACAGATAGGCCCATATGACTCTCCTCATCCCAATACAGATATGCCCATTTGACTCTCTCCTCATCCCAATACAGATAGACCCATATGACTCTCTCCTCACCCCAATGCAGATAGGCCCATATGACTCTCTGCTCATCCCAATACAGATAGACCCATATGACTCTCTCCTCATCCCAATACAGATAGCCCCATATGACTCTCTACTCATCTCAATACAGAAAGGCCCATATGACTCTCCTCGTCCAATACAGATAGGCCCATATGACTCTCTCCTCATCCCAATACAGATAGGCCCATATGACTCTCTCATCATCCCAATACAGATAGGCCCATATGACTCTCTCCTCATCCCAATACAGATATGCCCATATGACTCTCTCCTCATCCCAATACAGATAGGCCCATATGACTCTCTCCTCATCCCAATACAGATAGACCCATATGACTCTCTCCTCATCCCAATACAGATAGGCCCATATGACTCTCCTCATCCCAATACAGATAGACCCATATGACTCTCTCCTCGTCCAATACAGATAGACCCATATGACTCTCTCCTCATCCCAATACAGATAGACCCATATGACTCTCTCCTCATCCCAATACAGATAGGCCCATATGACTCTCTCCTCATCCCAATACAGATAGACCCATATGACTGTCTCCTCGTCCAATACAGATAGACCCATATGACTCTCTCCTCATCCCAATACAGATAGACCCATATGACTCTCTCATCCAATACAGATAGACCATATGACTCTCCTCATCCCAATACAGATAGACCCATATGACTCTCTCCCTCTCAATACAGATGAACCCATATGACTCTCTCTCATCCAACAGAGATAACCATATGACTCTCCTCATCCCAATACAGATAGACCCATATGACTCTCTCTCATCCCAATACAGATAGACCCATATGACTCTCTCCTCATCCCAATACAGATAGACCTCTATGACTCTCTCCTCATCCCAATACAGATAGACCCATATGACTCTCCTCATCCAATACAGATAGACCCATATGACTCTCTCCTCATCCAATACAGATAGACCCATATGACTCTGCTCATCCAATACAGATGAACCCATATGACTCTCCTCATCAATACAGATAGACCCATATGACTCTCTCCTCATCCCAATACAGATAGGCCCATGTGGCTCTCTCCTCATCCCATACAGAGATAACCATATGACTCTCCTCATCCAATACAGATAGACCCATATGACTCTCCTCATCCAATACAGATAGACCCATATGACTCTCATCCAATACAGATAAACCCATATGACGCTCCTCATCCCAATACAGATAGACCCATATGGCTCTCTCATCCCAATACAGATAGACCCATATGACTCTCCTCATCCAATACAGATAGACCCATATGACTCTCCTCATCCCAATACAGAGAGACCCATATGACTCTCCTCATCCCAATACAGATAGACCCATATGACTCTATCCTCGTCCAAGACCCATATGACTCTCTCCTCATCCCAATACAGACAGACCCATATAGCTCTCTCCCCATCCCAATACAGATAGACCCATATGACTCTCTCTCCCCATCCCAATACAGATAGACCCATATGACTCTCTTCATCCCAATACAGATAGACCCATATGGCTCTCTCCTCGTCCCAATACAGATCTACCCATATGACTCTCCTCATCCCAATACAGACAGATCCATATAGCTCTCTCCCCATCCCAATACAGACGGACCCATATAGCTCTCTCCTCATCCCAATACAGATAGACCCATATGACTCTCTCCTCATCCCAATACAGATAGGCCCATATGACTCTCCTCATCCAAATACAGATAGGCCCATATGACTCTCTCCTCATCCCAATACAGATATACCCATGACTCTCCTGTCGTCCAATACAGATAGACCCATATGACTCTCTCCTCGTCCAATACAGATAGACCCATATGACTCTCTCCTCGTCCGATACAGATAGGCCCATATGACTCTCTACTCATCTCAATGCAGATAGACCCATATGACTCTCTACTCATCTCAATACAGATAGACCCATATGACTCTCTCCTCATCTCAATACAGATAGACCCATATGACTCTCTCCTCATCCCAATACAGATAGACCCATATGACTCTCACAACATCCAATACACAAAGACCCATGTGGCTCTCTCCTAGTCCAATACAGATAGGCCCATATGACTCTCTCCTCGTCCATTACAGATCACCCATACAGATAGACCCATAATTATGACTCTCCTCATTCCAATACAGATAGACCCATATGACTCTCTCCTCATCTCAATACAGATAGACCCATATGACTCTCTCCTCATCCCAATACAGATAGACCCATATGACTCTCTCCCTCGTCCATACAGACATAGACCCATATGACTCTCTCCTTGTCCAATACAGATAGGCCCATATGACTCTCTCCTCGTCCATTACAGATAGACCCATATCACTCTCTCCTCTCAATACAGATAGACCCATATGACTCTCTACTCATCTCAATACAGATAGGCCCATATGACTCTCTCCTCATCCCAATACAGATAGGCCCATATGACTCTCTCCTCATCCCAATACAGATAGGCCCATATGACTCTCTCCTCATCCCAATACAGATAGACCCATATGACTCTCTCCTCATCCCAATACAGATAGCCCCATATGACTCTCTCCAAATCCCAATACAGATAGGCCCATATGACCTCTCCTCATCCCAATACAGATAGGCCCATATGACTCTCTCCTCATCTCAATACAGATAGACCCATATGACTCTCTCCTCATCCCAATACAGATAGACCCATATGACTCTCTCCATCCAATACAGATAGCCCATATGACTCTCTCATCTCAATACAGATAGACCCATATGACTCTCTACTCATCATCTCAATACAGATAGACCCAGACCCATATGACTCTCTCCTCGTCCAATACAGATAGACCCATATAGCTCTCTCCTCATCCCAATACAGATAGACCCATATGACTCTCTCCTCATCCCAATACAGATAGACCCATATGACTCTCTCCTCGTCCGATACAGATAGGCCCATATGACTCTCTACTCATCTCAATGTAGATAGACCCATATGACTCTCTCCTCATCCCAATGCAGATAGGCCCATATGACTCTCTCCTCATCCCAATACAGAGAGGCGCATATGACTCTCTCCTCATCCCAATACAGATAGGCCCATATGACTCTCTCCTCATCCCAATACAGATAGACCCATATGACTCTCTCCTCATCCCAATACAGATAGACCCATATGACTCTCTCCTCATCTCAATACAGATAGACCCATATGACTCTCTCCTCCTCCAATACAGATAGACCCATATCGTTGTGTCGGTGTAAAAACGTCGTATCTCGATTTTGCAACAACGTCGTATCTCACACTGCCTGTGCAAAAACGTCGTATCTCGGCGCCTATTGTTTTTGTGTGTACATCTGGGCTATTTTAAGCGAGATACGACCTTTTCGCACGTTCAAACTCGAATGTAAGTTAAATGCTATTTTAGGAGATGCGACGTTTTTGCACTGACACGACGATATGACTCTCTCCTCGTCCAATACAGAGAGACTCATATGACTCTCTCCTCATTCCAATACAGATAGACCCATATGACTCTCTCCTCATCCCAATACAGATAGGCCCATATGACTCTCCTCATCCCAATACAGATAGGCCCATATGACTCTCCTCATCCCAATACAGATATGCCCATTTGACTCTCTCCTCATCTCAATGCAGATAGACCCATATGACTCTCTCCTCATCCCAATACAGATAGACTCGTATAGCTCTCTCCTCATTCCAATGCAGACCCATATGACTCTCTACTCATCTCAATACAGAAAGGCCCATATGACTCTCCTCGTCCAATACAGATAGGCCCATATGACTCTCTCCTCATCCCAATACAGATAGGCCCATATGACTCTCTCATCATCCCAATACAGATAGACCCATATGGCTCTCTCCTCGTCCCAATACAGATATACCCATATGACTCTCCTCATCCCAATACAGACAGACCCATATAGCTCTCTCCCCAGCCCAATACAGACGGACCCATATAGCTCTCTCCTCATCCCAATACAGACAGACCCATATAAACTCTCTCCCCATCCCAATACAGATAGACCCATATGACTCTCTCCTCATCCCAATACAGATAGGCCCATATGACTCTCTCCTCATCCCAATACAGATAGACCCACATGACTCTCTCCTCGTTCAATACAGATAGACCCATATGACTCTCTCCTCATCCCAATACAGATAGACCCATATGACTCTCTCCTCGTCCAATACAGATAGGCCCATATGACTCTCTACTCATCTCAATGCAGATAGACCCAGATGACTCTCTACTCATCTCAATACAGATAGACCCATATGACTCTCTCCTCATCTCAATACAGATAGACCCATATGACTCTCTCCTCATCCCAATACAGATAGACCCAAATACCTCTCCACAACCCAATACAGACAGACCCATGTGGCTCTCTCCTTGTCCAATACAGATAGGCCCATATGACTCTCTCCTCGTCCATTACAGATGGACCCATATGACTCTCTCCTCATCCATACAGATAGACCCATATGACTCTCCTCATCCCAATACAGATAGACCCATATGACTCTCTCCTCATCTCAATACAGATAGACCCATATGACTCTCCTCATCCCAATACAGATAGACCCATATGACTCTCTCCCCATCCCAATACAGACAGACCCATATGACTCTCTCATCTTGTCCAATACAGATAGGCCCATATGACTCTCCTCGTCCAATACAGATAGACCCATATGACTCTCTCCTCATCCTCAATACAGATAGACCCATATGACTCTCTCTCCTCTCAATACAGATAGACCCATATGACTCTCTCCTCATCCCAATACAGATAGGCCCATATGACTCTCTCCTCATCACAATACAGATAGGCCCATATGACTCTCTCCCTCATCCCAATACAGATAGGTCCATATGACTCTCTCCTCATCCCAATACAGATAGCCCCATGACTCTCCTCATCCCAATACAGATAGACCCATATGACTCTCTCCTCATTCCAATACAGATAGACCCATATGACTCTCTCATCATCTCAATACAGATAGACCCATATGACTCTCTCCTCATCCCAATACAGATAGACCCATATGACTCTCTCCTCGTCCGATACAGATAGGCCCATATGACTCTCTACTCATCTCAATGCAGATAGACCCATATGACTCTCTCCTCATCCCAATACAGATAGGCCCATATGACTCTCTCCTCATCCCAATACAGATAGGCCCATATGACTCTCTCCTCATCCCAATACAGATAGGCCCATATGACTCTCTCCTCATCCCAATACAGATAGGCCCATATGACTCTCTCCTCATCCCAATACAGATAGACCCATATGACTCTCTCCTCATCTCAATACAGATAGACCCATATGACTCTCTCCTCCTCCAATACAGATAGACCCATATCGTTGTGTCGGTGTAAAAACGTCGTATCTCGATTTTGCAACAACGTCGTATCTCACACGAAAACACGCTGTGCAAAAACGTCGTATCTCGGCGCCTATTGTTTTTGTGTGTACATCTGGGCTATTTTAAGCGAGATACGACCTTTTCGCACGTTCAAACTCGAATGTAAGTTAAATGCTATTTTAGGAGATGCGACGTTTTTGCACTGACACGACGATATGACTCTCTCCTCGTCCAATACAGACTCATATGACTCTCATCATCTCAATACAGATAGACCCATATGACTCTCTCCTCGTCCAATACAGATAGACCCATATGACTCTCTCCTCATCCCAATACAGATAGACCATTATGACTCTCTCCTCATCCCAATACAGATAGGCCCATATGACTCTCTACTCATCTCAATGCAGATAGACCCATATGACTCTCTCCTCATCCCAATACAGATAGACCCATATGACTCTCTCCTCATCCCAATACAGATAGACCCATATGACTCTCTCCTCATCCCAATACAGATAGACCCATATGACTCTCCTCGGCCAATACAGATAGGCCCATATGACTCTCTCCTCATCCCAATACAGATAGCCCATATGACTCTCTCCATCATCCCAATACAGATAGTCCCATATGACTCTCTCCTCATCCCAATACAGATAGGCCCATATGACTCTCTCCTCATCCCAATACAGATAGACCCATATGACTCTCTCCTCATCCCAATACAGATAGACCCATATGACTCTCTCCTCATCCCAATACAGCTAACAGATAGACCCATATGACTCTCTCCTCATCCCAATACAGATAGACCCATATGACTCTCTCCTCATCCCAATGCAGATAGACCCATATGACTCTCCTCATCTCAATACAGATAGACCCATATGACTCTCTCCTCGTCCAATACAGATAGACCCATATGACTCTCTCCTCATCCCAATACAGATAGACCCATATGACTCTCTCCTCGTCCAATACAGATAGGCCCATATGACTCTCTCCTCATCTCAATACAGATAGACCCATATGACTCTCTCCTCATCTCAATACAGATAGACCCATATGACTCTCTCCTCATCCCAATACAGATAGACCCATATGACTCTCTCCTCATCCCAATACAGATAGACCCATATGACTCTCTCCTCGTCCAATACAGATAGGCCCATATGGCTCTCTCCTTGTCCAATACAGATAGACCCATATGACTCTCTCCTCGTCCATTACATATTGTCCCACATGACTCTCTCCTCACAATACAGATAGACCCATATGACTCTCTCCTCATCCCAATACAGATAGACCCATATGACTCTCTCCTCATCTCAATACAGATAGACCCATATGACTCTCTCCTCATCCCAATACAGATAGACCCATATGACTCTCTCCTCATCCCAATACAGATAGACCCATATGACTCTCTCCTCATCTCAATACAGATAGGCCCATATGACTCTCTCCTCATCCCAATACAGATAGACCCATATGACTCTCTCCTCATCCCAATACAGATAGACCATGACTCTCTCCTCATCTCAATACAGATAGGCCCATATGACTCTCCTCATCCCAATACAGATAGGCCCATATGACTCTCTCCTCATCCCAATACAGATAGGCCCATATGACTCTCTCCTCATCCCAATACAGATAGGCCCATATGACTCTCTCCTCATCCCAATACAGATAGCCCCATATGACTCTCTCCTCATCCCAATACAGATAGACCCATATGACTCTCTCCTCGTCCAATACAGATAGAACCCATATGACTCTCCTCATCTCAATACAGATAGACCCATATGACTCTCTCCTCATCCCAATACAGATAGACCCATATGACTCTCCTCATCCAATACAGATAGGCCCATATGACTCTCTACTCATCTCAATACAGATAGAATATGACTCTCTCTCATCATCTCAATACAGATAGACCCATATGACTCTCCTCATCCCAATACAGATAGACCCATATGACTCTCTCCTCATCCCAATACAGATAGACCCCATATGACTCTCTCCTCATCCCAATACAGATAGACCCATATGACTCTCTCATCCAATACAGATGACCCATATGACTCTCTCCTCATCTCAATACAGATAGGCCCATATGACTCTCTCCTCATCCCAATACAGATAGACCCATATGACTCTCTCCTCATCCCAATACAGATAGGCGCATATGACTCTCTCCTCATCCCAATACAGATAGGCCCATATGACTCTCTCCTCATCCCAATACAGATAGACCCATATGACTCTCTCCTCATCCCAATACAGATAGACCCATATGACTCTCTCCTCATCTCAATACAGATAGACCCATATGACTCTCTCCTCCTCCAATACAGATAGACCCATATCGTTGTGTCGGTGTAAAAACGTCGTATCTCGATTTTGCAACAACGTCATGTCTCATGCAGCTCCTGTGCAAAAGCAGTGATCTCGGCGCCTATTGTTTTGTGTGTACATCTGGGCTATTTTAAGCGAGATATGACCTTTTCCATCGTTCAAACTCGAATGTAAGTTAAATGCTATTTTAGGAGATGCGACGTTTTTGCACTGACACAACGATATGACTCTCTCCTCGTCCAATACAGATAGACTCATATGACTCTCTCCTCATTCCAATACAGATAGACCCATATGACTCTCTCATCATCTCAATACAGATAGACCCATATGACTCTCTCCTCATCCAATACAGATAGGCCCATATGAATCTCTCCTCATCCCAATACAGATAGACCCATATGACTCTCTCCTCATCCCAATACAGATAGACACATATGGCTCTCTCCTCATCCTAATAATCCCATCCCAATCCCATCCCAACTAACAGTTTACCCCGGTGTCGCTGGTATGTATTGATCCCTGGGCCTTATGGAAGAACAGAGGATTACTTGTATTATCCACTGAATGAGTTACCCAGAGAAGAAAAAACAAACAAACAAACAAACAAACTAGTAGATATTCTTCATTCTAATGCTAGAAGTATGTTTCCTCTGTTATTTTTATTATTTTGTTTGTTTATTTTCCACAGAAATGTCCGCTCAAGTGTTTTCTTCCAACAGCGTATATTATTAGTAAGCCACAGAATGAGCATTTTTATATACTTTGTTAATATTAAGGAAACCAAGGTGATATTTTTGATATTATTGATACTTCCATGCGAAATCAACTAAATTTTTGAAAATTTGTCAGTGATGACCCAGATTTTGCTGATTTTTTTTTTTAAACATACATCAATGGGAGCAATGAACACAAACAATTTTTGCTCCCAGGTCCAAGTTGTTTCTGAGATATGGGGGCCCTGAAAAATATAGCCACGCCCCCTTTTTCTCCCTCCAAGTTGCATTGTTGATTTTTTTGGCATTTCAGAGGCCTATATCTCAAAGTTGGGTGAAGATATTTTGCTGCACTAGGTGAATGACACCCAATCTGCTAGAATTTGCTGTCAAAAGTAGTATATACCATCTCCTTTTCAAGTTAGGGGTCCTTCAAATCCCACAATTGAGCTGACGTAGTTTACTTTTGCCAATTTTGGTCAGATTGCTTTTATATTTTAAATATGTACAAACTAGGTATATATGTCTGCCCCCAAACAAGGATGGACCAATCATACCTTCACTGGAGGTTTGGCTGGTCTGAAGTTCGCAGGCAAAAATGTAAAAATAAAAAAAACGCCTTCTGATGGAGTGCCATGGTCGAGCGGTTTTGTGCATCAGATTTGTGTTCTGATGGCCGAGTCATCAGAATGTGGGTTCGAATCCCAGCCGCGAACGGGGTGCTTGTGTCCTTGAGCAAGACACTTTACCATAATTGCTTCTCTCCACCCAGGGGTAAATGGGTACCTGTGAGAGCAGAGTTGGTTGTTGTTTGATTAGCCCTATATGCGGCGAAATGGCAGTAATTGAGCTGTATACTCCCCAGGGAGCTGAAATGGTTTCAGGAATGATTTATTCACCTGATGAGCAGGGGTAATATAATGCGCCTTGAGCACCAGTTCGGTGGATACGTGTGCCATATAAGTCCACATTATTATTATTATTATTATTATAATGGATGGTTGACCAGGTGGGCCCATTACCCATGTAACTGAAACTTTTACATCTTAAAATACTGTATCCTATCTATGTATGTAAAATAAATTCAGTTTGGTATCTTTTCTCCTTCATGGTCAAACGATATTTTCAAATAATGGGTATTTTGCCTAATATATGGTATACAAGTGTACACTGTAGTATAGGTGCTGTATGGATATGTACATATTGTACATGTATGCCCCAAACACTTAAATGATTTTTTAAAGTATGTACGCCATCAAATCATCTTAATCAAATGTATCCAAAAGGGGCCCCCAAAAGGGGGGTCTGTGACCCCCTTGAATTTTTTGACAAAACTGTGCCACACCCCCCCTTAAAAAAAAATAATAAAAAATAAATAAAAAATAAGTAAATACATAAATGAATAAAAAAAAAAATTAATATATAAATAAATTAATAACTAAATCGTCATCTGTTGAATGTAGAAATTAAAAAGGTTACTCACAACTGCATCATTTTCAGGACCAAGTTGCAAATTTTGCATCTTGGCTCTGAAAATGTTTGATTTTGCATTAGGGAGTGCATAAAATCAAACCATTTTCAAGGCCCTTAAGCAGTCCCCAGACCCCTTGCCATGAATGAGCTCTTTGTGCTCACAGGGGCAAACATATGTACCAAGTTTGTACATATAAAATATAAAAGCAATCTGACCACTTGTGTGGTCACCAGAGGGGCCCAAAAATGGCAAAAAGTAACCTACATCAGCTCAATTGTGGATTTTGAAGGACCCCTAACTTGAACAGGAGATGTTATATACTACTTTTGACAGCAGATTCTAGCAGATTGGGTGTCATTCACCCAGTGTAACAATTTGCAGCAAAATATCTTTACCCAATTTTTGTGCCATGGTCGAGCGGTTTAGTGCATCGGATTTGTGTTCTGATGGCTGAGTCGTCAGAATGTGGGTTCAAATCCCGACCGCGACCATGGTGCTTGTGTCCTTGAGCAAGACACTTTACCATAATTGCTTCTCTCCACCCAGGGGTAAATAGGTACCTGTAAGGGTAGAGTTGGTTGTTGTGTTTGATTAGCCCTATATGCGCGGTAATGGCAGCAATTGAGCTGTATACTCCCCAGGGAGCTGAGATGGTTTCAGGAATGATTTATTCACCTGATGAGCAGGGATAATAATATAATGCGCCTTGAGCACCAGTTTGGTGGATACGTGCGCTATATAAGTCCACATTATTATTATTATTATTATTATTAATTTTGAGATATAGGCCTCTGAAAATGCTAAAAAATCACCGATGCAACTTGGAGGGAGAAAAAGGTGTGTTCATTACTCCCATAGAGGTATGTTAAAAAAAAATCAGCAAAATCCGACTCAGTCACTGACAACCCCTAGGCGACATTTGCAAACATTAATAACGGCCAACCGAGGACCCATGGTTCCATTTTGTTGTAGGTTCCTGGTTTACACTATAAACACTCTCCTCATACAAATAGAGACAGACCTATACAGAGTGAACAAGTTTCTTCTGACTCAAGCACTTTGTTGTTTTGTGTCACACTGACTCTAGTGCTTATGCATTGGTATTTCTTGACCAAATACAAAATCTTCTATTTCAACAAAAATTACTAATAATTAAATTATAAAAGCAAATCAGATACAGACAAGGTAAATTTGCACTTGATTGCGAAGTTGTTGCTCTGATTGTGTAACGTATTAGAGTCAAGCAGTGTTCTTTTTTTTATGAGGTGAGCATGATTACCAAAATGGCCGTGTCAGAAGAATGCCAGTGATATGTGAAGTAGTTGCATATAATTATACCACCATTGAGTAAATCAATTTGCCCCAGCAGGGGCTAGGTGGTAATGAGCTACACAAGGTTGAAAATTCAGGTGTTTCTATTTTTCTTTCCAAACAAAACTCTATAATGGAAATGTTGATACCAATTTTCAAATAAATGGCTTTGCTTTATTCTAATAAGAATGTATATAAATCAACATTAATAGGAATGTTGTTTAATTTTGTTTAATTTTGTTTGTTTTTAAGGATTGAAAGTACATTTTACAAGTTATAATGTTGTCGGAAATGTCCAACCTTAAAAAAAGAATTTTAATCCAAATAATGATTCAGTGTGAACCACATTACAATAAACCACATTACAATATAATGACTCATTTCATTTTAATAAGGATTACAATTTATAAAATAGATTTGAAAGATAGTGTTTTGAAAACATATATAAAACAAAGAAATTATTGGTGAAATTGTGTTCTTTCACCAAAATCTAAACAGGAATATTAATCTATAATAATTATTAAAGAGTGAACAAGATAACCTTTTGAAAAGAGCAGAGTTACTTACTAAGCACAGAGTTAACTTTAAGGCATACAATTTCTTTTGACAGAAGTATGTACTTTCATATCATTAGGTCACTCATACATCAAAGAAACATCAAAGAAACATCAAAGAAACATCAAAGAAACAGGTGAAAATAATATCTACAGTTTCTGAGCAAATGTTCAATGTTCATCTAGATATAATGGAATATAGTCATTCATTTTACTGTGTGATCCAATATTCATTTTAGTATAACATTATTAACTTAGTTGATATATTTCTCTCTGAAAAAGAAAGAATATTAACCACTGTTGACAATAATTTGGATGTCTAATTTGTACCATCGTCTCTTTCACATCAAGTTTATTTACCAATAGTAAAACATTTCCTGAAATAGCATTTTTTCCAAAATTAATCTCCTCGCAATTTAAAATTGTACTGTTAAACAATTCATTATGGTAAGGACTAATCATATGATAAACAGTTGATCAATCTTCACTTGTCCACCTAATGGTTGAAACCAAAATACAACATTTGTAATCATGGCAAAACTTTCACTACCTGTATGTATGCATACATTGTAATTAATCAATATAAACATTACCAACGTGTAAACATGAGGAAGGTTTTGAAAAAGTTTTGTTATAGTTAACTTCAATTTTTCTGTCTGTAACATCATACCAACAGCATCATTGTGGTCTTTGTATCTGAAGTATTTCCAGAGACTGTTTCTATCAGCTCCACTGTTTTGATCTGTACATTTTCAATTTTCAATTTGAAGACATGATATGCTTTGAATCATTAGTAGTGACGAACCTACCCACATTGTAAAGATGAAAACATTATGTTCAGTTAAATTTTAATGGAAAAATTTAATTTATGCATTTATTTAAGGAAAGGAACATTACTTCTAATCAGATTCTTTAACAAATTGTTATCTAAAATGTCTTGGTGTTAAGTTTGTGCACATATTAATCACCATGACAAAGTGCTTGTATCTTAGAGAAAACAGGAATTGTCATGATAAATTTACAGAAAAAGTGCCAGCTGACAACTTTTCTAAAACAAATGTGAGCACAGGTTAATTTTCTGCAATATTTCAAGAAAACTAAAGGGGTTGAAATTAAAGTATATTACTAAATACAAGTGTTGTAATCTTCCCTTTAAGTGTGGTAAGTCAGAACGACATGTTTTCAAATAACATCACCGTACAACACTAAATACTTATAAAAATCCATTCGTAATTGTGAATATATTTCTAGGTTTAACTTAACCCTAACTCCCTAGGCATTGTACTAAAACAATAAAAATCCTTAAAAATCCTCCAACTGGCTTTGTTGTCTAGGGAGTTAGGGTTAATATAGAGATGCCAATGGTCATAGTCTAAGGGATAATTGAATCCTGTAAGTTTTTGATTTATAGCACAGGTCATTCAGTTGTAGAAGTTGAACAATCGTTTAATCTTTCTGCTTAACATCAATTGAGTTTTGAAATATTACATAAAGGAAGAAAAGAAGGGGGACACATAAACTTATCCCTTGTCTTTATTCTATCAAGGATAGAGACTGGCTCTGGCTGTACCATTCAAGGGATTTCATTGGATACGTTGTGCTAAATATCTACCGTCACACTTCGAGGCTCGAGCACGAATCGAATGTAACTACTAGCATGCGCATACTTATGCCATCCAAATATCACTTGAGATATTGCACATGGACACCCATCATCGCACACAAGGTCAAAGTTAAATCTCCCCAAACTTGAGATCAGTATGTGGTGTAATTCCTGAGACTCAAGCGTGACGTCAGATATTCAGGCTAGGGGATACCTTGTTTTGAGCAATGGGTTGTCGGAATTTAGGGCTTTTGGAACTATGATTTCTCTACCATGTTTTCAATATATGACCCAACAGCCCATTCATTAAATGTAGACAAATTGACTGTCAGACCTATCCAGCAGTCCCCATCATGACAAAAGGAAATTCTTTCTTGTAATTTTTCCAATTTCCCAGGGTAAATAAATGTTTGTGCAACAGACATATTTTACCAATTAAAACAGAATATAACATATATCCATTTTTCTAACAAATTTTCAAGTATGATAACATGTTATTAACCTTAATTGGGTAATTTATACAAATCAAGTGTTAATTTTTTAATCATTTATAAAGGCCATATTATATAAAGTTCAACGTGCTGTTAATGGGGCTTATTTAGCATGTACCTGTAGTTTGAAGCCAATAGAATCTTCCTCATTAGGACTGGCTGTCGTTCAGAGATGACAAACAGTTTCGTAACAGCTGAACCTGAGCCTGAAAAAGATTTCAACCACTTCATGATTAATACAATCAAAGCACTTTTTTAAAATGAGTATTCATAAATGCCCTTGACAGTTCACATATTCTAACTGGTTGATATCTGAGCCCAAATTTATGGTGCTGCTAAACACAAAATTCTGCACTGAGCTGAGAAAGCATCAAATCCTAGTTACACTAAGTATGCATAGGCACAAGCATAAATTCCTTGCTTTACCTGTGAAATATATGCAAATTCATGTACATGAGTCCTTGGCTAGATGTACATGAGATGTACATGGGTCCTTGGCTAGATGTACATGAGATGTACATGGGTCCTTGGCTAGATGTACATGAGATGTACATGGGTCCGAGCTGAGAAAGCATCAAATCCTAGTTACACTAAGTATGCATAGGCACTAGGCTTGGGCGATATCGATTTTTTTCATCCACGATATATCGTCAAACATATATCGCGATATTCGATAATATCGCGATTATTTTTGTTTTTCACGCATGAGTGCTTTAAAGCCGGTAATGACAGGGATGTACCCATCTACAAGCGTCACAATAAATTGCCAGTGCTTACCTGAGAGACACGTGCAATTGCGCCGTTCACGAGTGCAACATATGGGCGGTTTTCGCTACCTAACCAGAAACAAACGGCACAGCTACGCGAAAATACCAACGTAACCAGAAAATTGTTTTCAGTTTGTGACATGTTCAATCATCAATGTTTCTCAAAATAGAACTTACTCGTGAGTGCTAGTAACTTGAAAGATATACTGGTATACGAACAATCATTTAATCATGTTTTAACACTTTTTACAATGCGCCATCTTGAAACTAAGCGTAACCGATCACAAAGTTCGGTTTATGTTACGTTTGGTCAGAACAATGACGTCATCGCAGCACAACCGAACTTGACCAAAGCCCAAACATGTTTCTGGTTACAGTCGCACACCATCGCTATTGGCAAATCGTTTGCATAATAATTATGTGGGACGGTTACTGCGTCGTGCGTCCCAATCAAATCATCAGCCTAAGTTCACGTGATTCGCGTTCCATGTGACTGGGTCATAGTATAAACACGTGACTAGGTTTATTCCTGCATATAGTACCGGACCGTGGAGAATAAAACCATGTGAACGTCATTTGCAGTTCAGAAAATGTGGATTTTAGTCACACTATTTTAAATGAACGTCACATGGTTTATCAAGAGTACGTATATGTGTTTTGTCTAGACAAGAGTCCCAGTATGGTATAATAGAATAGTGTCCTAATCGCTCAACTTTGATCGAGCCGCTGCCAATCCATGCTTTGATTTAATTCATGACTTATGTAGATTTTTAAGGTAACGCCCATATTCTGCATATGTATGATATAATGTACTCGCCTGTGGTGCGCCAGTCAGAGTCACAGACCACCATGGATAGAGAGTGAGACGTAAACATTGTCTACAACATTATTGGATCAACAACACTTAATCAGTCTGAATAGATTTCTTGGAGTGGCGGTGGGTTATTAAACAACACCCTGTCTATCAGACGGCTCCTTTGTGATCTGACACAATCTGTGATCGGTTTACTACAGAATTATTTCGATTTTGTTTCTCACGAAAGCAGAAAAGACTTCCCAAAGTTTTTTTTCTATGAAATTTCTGACCCAACTGACAATTGGGGATTTTGTTTAATAGCGATATTTTTTTTTTCTTCACGATAATTTTTTTTTCATCGCGATATATTTTTTTCATCGCGATCTGCCGATATCTCGATGATTTAAAAAGTTCTCGATATCATAATCAAGTAAAAAAAAATATCGCGATATTCGATATTATCGTGTCATCGCCCAAGCCTAATAGGCACAAGCATAAATTCCTTGCTTACCTGTGAAATATATGCAAATTCATGTACATGAGTCCTTGGCTAGATGTACATGAGATGTACATGGGTCCTTGGCTAGATGTACATGAGATGTACATGAGATGTACATGGGTCCTTGGTTAGATGTACATGAGATGTACATGAGTCCTTGGTTAGATGTACATGAGATGTACATGAGTCCTTGGTTAGATGTACATGAGATGTACATTGGTCCTTGGTTAGATGTATATGGGTCCTTGGCTAGATGTACATGAGATGTACATGGGTCCTTGGTTAGATGTACATGAGATGTACATGAGTCCTTGGTTAGATGTACATGAGATGTACATGGGTCCTTGGTTAGATGTATATGAGTCCTTGGCTAGATGTACATGAGATGTACACGGGTCCATGGCTAGATGTACATGAGATGTACACGGGTCCTTTGCTAGATGTACATGAGATGTACACGGGTCCTTGGCAAGATGTACATGAGATGTACACGGGTCCTTGGCTAGATGTACATGAGATGTACATGGGTCCTTGGCTAGATGTACATGTACATGAGATGTACATGGGTCCTTGGCAAGATGTACATAAGATGTACATGGGTCCTTGGCTAGATGTACATGAGATGTACATGGGTCCTTGGCTAGATGTACATGAGATGTACATGGGTCCTTGGCTAGATGTACATGAGATGTACATGGGTCCTTGGCTAGATGTACATGAGATGTACATGGGTCCTTGGCAAGATGTACATAAGATGTACATGGGTCCTTGGCTAGATGTACATGAGATGTACATGGGTCCTTGGCTAGATGTACATGAGATGTACATGGGTCCTTGGCTAGATGTACATGAGATGTACATGAGATGTACAATGTACATGGGTCCTTGGCTAGATGTACATGAGATGTACATGGGTCCTTGGCTAGATGTACATGAGATGTACATGGGTCCAAGCTGAGAAAGCATCAAATCCTAGTTACACTAAGTATGCATAGGCACAAGCATAAATTCCTTGCTTACCTGTGAAATATATGCAAATTCATGTACATGAGTCCTTGGCTAGATGTACATGAGATGTACATGGGTCCTTGGCTAGATGTACATGAGATGTACATGGGTCCTTGGTTAGATATAACCCATCGTGTAATTACAGGATCAAATTGCAACTCTGAGTCATGTTGGATTGAAATTAACTTGAAACAGAGTAGACCAATTGTAATAGTTGTTGTGTACTTGCCAAGCAAACATTCTGAGCATCTATTGAAACTAAAACATGAAGTTGGTCAGTTTGATTTTGGTAACCGTGAATTAATAATTATTGGTGACTTTAATTTGAATATGCTTGATAACGCGGACCATGCTAAAATAGATGACTTCTGTTGTGAATTACAGCTGACCCAACTAGTTGAAAAGCCGACCAGAGTCACACCCACGTCCAGTACATGCATTGACCTTGTCATGACATCTCATCCTGAAGCTATCAATATCACTGATGTCGTCCATATTGGCATTAGTGACCACTCTATGGTAATATGCAACAGGAAAATTAATGCAAATCTTAAGGTTCCTCCTAGGGTCTCAAAAGTCAGGAATTTTAAACATTTTAATGAAGATTTATTTTTAAACGACATGTTTCATGTGCCTTGGCAGCTGATTGAAAATGAATCTAATATTGATAATGCTTGGAATACTTGGCAACAGATGTTTAATGATCGTTTGTAATAGGCATGCTCCGTACAGGCAAATGCGGCAGAAAAGAAAGAACATGGCTCCATGGGTTACTAAAGCTATGCTGGAACTCGGACGAAAGCGTGACGCCATGCGAGCTAAGGCTCATAAGACGGTAATCAAAGTGACTGGCTTGCTGCCAAGCGATACGTAACCAAGTTAATAATATGGCCAAATACCTTAAAAAGGTACTATGAAAATGCCATCTCCGACAACACGAGTAACTCAAGAAAATGTGGTCAATAGCTAAAGAAGCTAGTTCTATTAAAACCAACTCTATCTTGCCAGCTCGTGCAAACATTAATAAACAGAAATTGACTGACGACTTTAATGAATTCTTTGTTAACATAGGTCCTCATCTGGCTGAAAGTTTTGAAGATAATGGTACAGGTAGTGCTGCTAAAGATATTTCTTCTTCAAACCAGCATAACACCAACTTGTTTAAATTTTCTCCTGTTACAGCTAGTTTTGTGGAGAAACAAATCAAGCAAATGGACCCTTCTGTGGCAACAGGTGTTGACGGATATCCAGCAAATTTCTCAAAATAGCTTGTCCCGCTATCTGTACCTCCTTGACATACCTTATTAATAAATCTCTTTTTACGGGTATTGTGCCAGAGGACTGGAAGATGGCCAGGGTAACTCCAGTATTTAAGGGTGGTGATCGAGATGAGCTTACTAATTATAGACCTATCTCAGTTCTCCCACTGGTCTCAAAACTTCTCGAAAGAGCTGTAAATGAACAACTGTCTACTTTTCTCAACAGGAATGAGCTTCTCGTTACAGAACAGTCTGGTTTTAGACCGCACCATTCTACTCAAACTGTAGTCTTAGATGTTACTGACCACATTCTCAATAACATAGACAATGGTAAGGTAACAGGCGCCATACTTTTAGATCTTAAGAAGGCGCTCGATACTGTTGACCATGAAATCCTCCTGTCCAAACTATACTATAATGGAGTCGAGGAGCTTGAATTGAAATGGTTTAAGTCGCACCTTTCAGGAAGAAAACAGGCCACAAAATCGACGGTACTACTTGGACTTTGCAAATCTGAGTGTTGGGGTTCCACAAGGATCAATACTTGGTCCCCTTCTTTATCATTTTATTAACAGTCTTCCTTCGTATAGCATCAAAACCAGAAACCAAAGTGAGTATGTATGCCGATGATACCATGATAATGTTTGATGGTACAACCCCGATACCATCGAATCTGACATGGTGAATGGCCTTAATCAAGTAACTAAATGGTTGGTGAACCATAAACTGACGCTTAATGTGAGTAAAACAAAATTTATGATATTTGGTTCTCGCCAAGGCTATCTACTTTTTCTCAGGTGCAGATCACATTAAATGATACGTCCATCGAACGAGTTCAGCTGTATAAATATCTCGGGTTATCCTTGATGAGCATATGTCTTGGTCTGACCACATTGATTTTACTGCCAAGAAAATATCTATGAAAATGGGATTTTTGCGACGATCTGCTAAGCCCTGCCTTCCTAGTGCGACGTTTAAAATGTTGAGCAGTGCCATGATATTGCCCTTGTTTGACTATTGCGATGTTGCCTGGTCAGGTTGTGCACACTGCTACTCAGACAAACTCCTTAAATTGCACAATCGTTTGGCCAGATTAATCCTTAACGCTCATCCTAGAACTCACATCCATGAATTACAACGGCACTTGCGTGGTTACCTTTGCCGGCCCTGGGGAAAATCACAGAATGTGTGAAGTTTATAAATGTGTGAATAGCCTGAGTCCAGCATATCTAAGTTCTCGCTTTGATAAACCATGTCACTCTGCTAATACTCGCGCCAAGACAAACGGGTCATTACATCTGTCAATTATTCCCAAGACAAATGCTGCAAGGCGCACTTTTCAGTACCTTGGAACCCTGGGATGGAACAAACTTACCACGGCCCAGAAACAGGCAGAGTCACTTAATAAATTCAAATCTTTCTTTGTTGATTAACGTTTTATGACATTCCTGTTTTAATTATTAATAATTTTATCTCTGCTTCAAATTTATTTTGTATACAAATTGTAATATTCCTGTTGTCATCTTTGTTTATATAGAGTGGTTTCTCTTTCATATTAATTTTGATTTAATCACTTGTCCAGCTAGTCCTGTATTTTAAAGGCTAATTTTAATTATTTTTCGCCTTTTCCTTGTATTCTACATTCTTAATACACATTTTCTTACATACTGTTCTTTTATCTTATTGTAATTGTATTGTTCTTTTCTGTATCCAATATTGTTCTTTTAAACTTATTTTAGTGTATTATTCATTCTTTGGTCCCCCTCCCCTTCGGAGTTTTAAGTTTTAAATTCATAAGTTTTAAATTCATATTTTACATTTTATTCATTTTAGAACATTTTGCTTTGTATTTTAATATCTACAGTGCTAATAACTTAAATTGTTTTAGTTTTGATTTTATAATAAGTTATGTTCATAAGTTATGGAATTTGTTATATCATTTGAATCAGGGCCCTCATGGAAAGCAGTTTGTAACTGATAAGGTTACCCTGTATAAATAAAACAGCTAATAAAAAATAAAAAAATACATTGGGTCTATTATCTATACGGTATGTACAAAGCAGCACATCTAAAACCCAACCCCACAAAAGATACACCAGTAGTGTCTCCCAAATATTAACACTCACTCTCTCTGTGCCAAATGTTTTTAATGCAAAAGATGACAGTGCATTAACATTGCATGTACATACATAATGTATACATGATTCCATGTGTTGTTGCAAGTGTTCACATGACAGCACGGCTGCCACGTTGTAGCGGGGTTGTAGCAAAGACCTGTAAAACGGACTGTTGAAATCACCGCGCCAGTAAGAGCAATCACTATCTCAGAAAATATTGTCTGAGAAATTGCAATTTTATGGAGCTTTTTTCATAACACTTTCATAAATCTGTTGCCGTGAAAAATTAAAAGTGGGATGGCGATTTTTTTGTTTCCATTTTCTGAAAATTTATGTCGCCGAAATCCGTAAAACAATAAGTAAGTGGCCTAATATATATTACACTATTCTTCCTGTATTCCATTTTAACTTTGCCTTCAAAATACCGACAGGAAAAATAAACTAGAGCTCAAGTGTTTGTTGGAACAAACACACGGTGTTTGTGTGAACTTCAATTATCATCGATGATGTCAATATCATATTTTGCAAAGGTGTATCATCTTTTATAATAACAATATCAATTTCATATTCAAAAGATATATCAATAGGCATGTCACAGCAACCAGTAATAAATCCTGAAATACCACAGCGTTACATACACGCACACACAGAAACTAGTACAATTGCAAAAACATGCCCTTTTCAAAATCGTTTTTTAAAAACAAGAATACATTTTTTTCAATTGTGATTCCAGATTTGAAGAGAGGAAGACTTCTCAAAATAAACCAAGTTTCCTTACAAAAAAAATAGGGAAAGTGGCACTAGTACTGCTTGAAAATGGTTAAATTTTTAACACTTGGCGCGCAGCTCTTGTTGAAATTGAGCGAAAGTGCACGCGGCACCAAACCGAATCGGCTGTTTTACAAGCTCTTGCGATGACGGATGAATCAAAAGGTGATCCTGGACTCCTACATTGCTCATATTTGGAAGTCCCATTCATAACAAATACATCCGAACACAGTTCTGACGATTACCGATACAAACCACGTTTTCAGGTGTATGGATCGGTTGAAATTATGCTCTCAATCCAGGCCTAATATTTCAATTTTTCGAACTGATCGTGCTACATGAATACTTATAAATATCTTTTGTACATTTTCACCAAGTTTAAGATCCATAATTAATCGGGATCACCTTTTGATTGATACATTTTTGTGGGGCCCCGTTTTGATTTTGCCAGTGCGTGGCCAATATTAAGTCAGGGATTTGACAGCTCAAAGAAATTTTGAAGCTTGTGACAGATTTTGAAGTTCCAAATAAATATTATTTACTTTAATATCGGAATTTATTGAATAATAAAGTGAGAAATGTGTTTAAATAAGAATGTTTTGTGATTTTAAAAAATGTGTACGGGGATTAAGTTTTACACAGAATAGCAGGAAATGCATCATGTGATCTATAATGCACTCAATGATTGGAAGGGTCACCCTTCTTGGCCCTTTTGGCTGTTACTCCAACTTACTCCAACTGTGACGGGCTCGTGAAATACGAACATAAAAAAAAACTAGAGTTCAAGTGTTTGTTAGAACACACAATGTTCGTGTCAACGTCCGGTTCTATCAAATTATCATCGATGATGTCAATCATATTTTGCAAAGGTGTATCATCTTTTATTAGAACACTATCAATTTCATATTCGAAAGACCTATCAATTTTGCTTTAGAATGTTGAATTTGAACTTCCTGTTTAGACAGGAAGTAAAGGTCAGATGAGGTGATTTGAAGGTCATATACATGTATATAACCTAGTCATGATCATGAAAAAATAATGTTTGCACCTGCTTTGGTTCAATTTCTGAGATTAGAAAATCCCTTTTGTAAAACTACTGCTAGGGGGCGCTCTGAACGTTGATGACGTCATCAAACATATTTTTTGAAAAGATATGATGTGACTAGTCACTTTATTCACAGAAGTCATATTCAAATTTCCTATGGTTTTTTAGATAGGAAATTATTATTTTTCTAAACCCGCCGCCAGAGGGTGCTGTGATAGGTAATGACATCATCAGTCACATTTTTGAAAAGGTCACGTCAATAGTAATTTCGTCCACGCAAGGCACTCCCAAATACCATATCATGTTGGCTGCAGACCCTATAAAAGTGCTTCAGAATAGTTTTTTCACTTAAACTTCCGGTTTCGACGGGAAGGAGAGGTCAGATTGGGTCATGTCTGTGTATGAAATGTCACATAATTCACGAACTGTAAGATAATGCAAAGATTGTGAAAATATCTTTTGTGGTTCATGAGAGATGATTTTTTGAAATATTAAAATTGGATTTTAGTGTATTTCGATATCTGATGACGTCACCATGACGTCACAACTTTACCTAAAACTATGTCATAAATTTATTGACAACTACATGTTATGGTCTAAGTATGTGTCAAGTTTGAAAGGCCCTGTGAACTTTGGAACTGTTTTTTTTTCATCAAACTATAAATATGTTTTTTATGTTCGATAAGTCTCATCGAGAAGGAGAAGAAAAAAAATATATATAAATTTCAAGAGGTGTTCGCGCTGTCGCACGAACACCTAAAAATAAAAATTTTAAAAAAATCACTGAAGAACAACATTATGTAAAACTCTTACAGGACAAAATACAAACACATTTGTGAAAGATGTTCTGCCTTTAAAATTTCAGTGTTGTATTAATATGAATGGATTTGGAGATATAACATATTAAAATAGACACAAAGTACACAAGAATCAGTTTAGACGTTTTCACTCATGGTGTCACGCTTATACAATAAAGTTCCATTGCATTTTTTCAGGAAGGACCCCGAATATTAATTACTTAAAAATCTGTAACTTTTGAACCGTTTCATCAATTTGTTTAATTTTTTTATGAGTTTTGTACAGAAACAAGGAATTTGGATTTTGGGTCTAACATCCCTAATATCAATTTTGCATTAGAATTTCTGAGATTGGAAAATAATCCCTTTTTAAAACTCCCGCTAGGGG
The DNA here is from genome assembly GCA_029582265.1 of Zoroaster sp. YZ-2022. Lineage (NCBI taxonomy): Eukaryota > Metazoa > Echinodermata > Asteroidea > Forcipulatida > Zoroasteridae > Zoroaster > Zoroaster sp. YZ-2022. The sequence continues at coordinate 10,902,717 of CM055821.1, read as the reverse complement.
GCGCTCTGAACTTTGATGACGTCAAACATATTTTTTGAAAACATAAGATGTCACTAGTCATTTTATTCACAAAAGTCATATTCAAATTTCCCATGGTTTTTCACATAGAAAATTATTATTTTTCAAAACCTGTCGCCAGAGGGCGCTGTGACAGGTGATGCTGTCATCAGTCACATTTTTAAAAAGGTCACATGTCAATAGTATTTTTGTCCACTGAAAGCATGTTCAAATTAGGGCTGTGCCGGGTATCCGGATACCCGACCGAAACTGTCATTACCCGGTTCCGTTTTTCGGTTCCGAGTACCCGTAAACGACTTTTTAAAATTGGGACTTACCATTTCAGCAGTGTGAACAGAAATTTTTGACTATTGAACAATGTACTGTTTACACTTTTAGGAGCAATTTTATTCAAGATAACGCCTTTGTAGTATTTTACATCCATACACTTTTGTCCAACCGATACATTGTATCCAATCATTAAGCCTCAAATAGCCTGGCTGCGGCATGCTACAAACAAGTATCAAACTAGCTGCTCAGGATGAAATGTTTGCCTATTGTTCACAGTAATTGGATTAGTGGGACAATAACTGCTGGTTTATGCCTGCACTGGAGTTAATAGAGGGGATTTTATTATCGAGGACGTCCACATTAATTGTTGTCGTAATAAAAAAGTAGTGTTGAAATTGGTTTTGTTGTGTAATTATTTTGATGTGCCACTGACCATCCCTCAGCATATCACCAACATTTACATTTATTTACCCGCCGATAACGAGCTCTCTTGTGTATTACATTTGCTGACAAGGTGACAGTTTGTTTCAAAAGAAAGACATAAAAAAGGAGGTGTTAATTCGGTCATTGTCTTTTAAACCAACAGTAGGATCCATAATCATTCGGATTTGAAAGGTATTATTGGTTGCGGGTTTGATCCTTTCAATTGGGCAGCATATTTTTACAATCACCTAATCTCCTATCAGTTGAAAAGACGTTATGAGGGACGAAATGCGGTTGCTTATGATGAGCTGCGAATTATGGATCGTCAAACATTGGGAGGGGACAAATTGGCTGAATTACTAATTAAAAAGTAGACAAAACTTACACCGATACGTTTTGTTAAGTTATTTTTTGATGAGTGCGCATCCTAAATTTTAGACTCATTTCTTGACTGACCGATCAACACGATGCCACGTTCAACAGGGAATAGTCAAGTTTGGTCCCATTTTGAGAAAAAGGGGCCCAAATTGGTAAAAATTCATTCTTTCAAGAAACAATGTTTATTGACAGGTTTATTGACATTTAACTAAAGGTCATTGTGATAGAAACATATTAATATTCAAGTTCTGATTTTAGATTCGTTATTTTTTTGCAGTTTGTTAGTTTAATAATATCAAATATTATTTTAGTACGCAAAATCATGTCCTTATCCAAAGCCAACATGGTGTACGGGATATCCTTATTTAGAAGGCAGGGGCGCGGAAGGCGCAAGCACATGAATGTTTTCTCACAACGGGTTAGTTCCGCCCACATCGCCTTTGACCAATGGCATTATTCAACACGTGTTTTGTGACATGAATATTAAAGTCAACTTGCACTACACATGCGCTCTGATCCAAAGCCAACATGGCGTACGGGATATCCTTATTTAGAAGGCAGGGCGCGGCAAGGCGCAAAGCATGAATCGTTTTCCCACAACAGGTTAGTTCTGCCCACATCGTCTTTGACCAATGACATTATTCAACACGTGTTTTGTGACATAAACATTAAAGTCAATGCATGCGCTCTGATCACGCACGCACCAGTGATTACTAAGTATTGTCTTCTGATGATGGTAGTCACTCCTGACACAGTCACGCGGCGAGGCCACTGTAGCTGCGTGATGCACCGCCATGCGTAACGCTGCAGTGATCAATTTTTACGGTTTTATTTCAGAAATAACTTTCCGTAAATTAATACAATCTTTTGTCACCAAGATGTTATACTTTAATAAAGATCGAATTAAATATGGTATCCTCTGTATTATAAAGGTAAATTTTGTTAACGTACACCAAAGGAGGCATGTTTTCAACAAGAATGAAAACGGGTATCCGGGTATCCGAACTTTCCTGATTTCGGGTATCCGGTTCCAAAAATATCCGAAAACGCACAGCCCTAGTTCAAATACCATATCATGGCCCTATAAAAGTGCTTCAGAATATTGTTTCACTTAAACCTCCGGTTTCGACCGGAAGGAGAGGTCAGATTGGGGTCATGTCTGTGTACGAAATGTCACATAATTCAAGATCTGTAAGATGATGCAAAGATTGTGTAAATATCTTTTGTGGTTCATGATATGATTTTTGAAATATTAAAATTTGATTTAGTGTAATTTGATATCTGATGACATCACCATGATGTCACAACTTTACCTGAAACTATATATCACAACTTTATTGACAACTACATGTTATGGTCTAAGTATGTGTCAAGTTTGAAGGATCTGTGAACTTTACAATTTCAAAGAGGTGTTGCGCTGTCGCACAAACACCTAAAAAGAATTTGATCTCAATGATATTTACATAAAATAGACATAGTCCTCTGATTTTGGAATTGATCATTTGGTCCCTATACATAGATAATGACTAGAATCATACATACCTTTGCATGTTTCAACTCTAGTTCAGCAAGTTCAACAAGATGCTTGCGGTATGCAGTCACTCTTCTCGTTTTGAAATCCGAGAGCTCAACTTTAGCAACCTATACAAGTAATAGATAAGCAGTCAAGCAAAATCTATAACACTACAAACCATCTAGATAAACTGCCTTAAATCATGATGACAACATATGAATCGTTTGATATTACCAATATTACCTTGCATCATATTCTATGAAGGGCAAAAGAATAAGCACCATGTTGCACTAATGTATACTAGGATGTACAGGTATGTGCACAGTTTTTGGGAGTCAATGTAAGGTCATTAAGTTAAATAGCAACAAATATGTTCCTAAAAACCATCATATTGTCACCTTAGTCTTGAACACAGACGTTTTGTGAATGTGTTGACATTGCATGCAATATCTCTAAATATTTTAGTGTAAGACAAAGTTTTTCAATGTGGCCTCATCTTTGTCTTAATCTTGGCCTTCTAGCGCTAAATTCACTTAAACTCCAAGTTTGAAACAATTCGCAGTGACATTTTTCGGTCCGTAAATGTACAAACATAATGTACTAACAGTATGCAGTGTTCTCACTGCAGTTATGTTCTTTGAATAATTTAATAAAGTAATTTTATACACAAACTGAATATGCTCACTGATTCATCTCATCCTCTCACTCACCCCCTTTTGAAATATAAATACCATTTCCTATATTTTTACTGTCAGTGCTTTGAACTGTATGGAACATTTATAAAGAATTATTAGATTAGTTTGGATTAGATCGATCAGTGTATAACATCCCAGATTATACACGTTTTGTCCATACCCAATTGATTCCAATGGTGTAATAAAAATGAAAGGTTTTTTATACAGTTTTATGCAGTTTTGTAGAAAACAAATTCTGGTCAGGGACTACAGATGTGACCATTTTATTTTATTTGTTCTCCTGCTCAGCCAGTAGAAAAGGATAAAAGGAAATCAGGACACTTGTATTTAGTGTACCTCTGATATTTTTTCAAACTTGTCACATGATTCTTGTTGTTTCATCTCGGCTTGCTGGACTTCTTTGTTCTTGGCTCTTGCTTTCTCTAATGCCTTGTTTGCAGATTGATAGTCCACCAGTGAACGCATTCTTCGATACAACAAATCCTGGATAAGGGAAATTCATTTGTATGGTCTTTAGTGCTGAATGAAGACCGATTAGGTCATGGCCATAGGTAATAATAGACTGCAGGAAAAAGACCAAATAATTTTGGCCATAGATAATAATGGACTGCATTTGCATAACTAAGTATAAAGACAAATTTATCAGCTGACCTGATATATGATAACAGATAAATGAAAGTCCAAACTTACATTAGAACTGGTCCCCACTAATCTAAATTGCTTGTGTACAGGCCACTAGTAAGGAATATGTGTAATTTCATGATGCTTTTTAGGTACATGGTGCAGCAGTACATATGCTTCTGAAATTTGTGATTGCAGCCTAATTTCAGAGCCTATTTATCACTCAGTTACCAATATCCTACAGATAACTGACATAGATACTAACCTTAGCTGCAGCTGAATCTCTCATATAGTAACGCAGTAGATCAGAAAGTTTCAGATCTTCATCTGATGCAACCCTTGTCTCAAGTTTCTATTTAAATATAAATAAATCAATTTTGTTTTGTTATATATGCTATTTGTTACTATTTAGTTCAATGGATTTTACTTTTTACCCATGCCATACAAGTAAATCAGAGCTAACATATTGTTTTCATCTGAAGTGAGAAAGGAATTTTTTAATTTTGTTTTTTTTGGGATAAGACAAATACAGTCTTGTCTCTCGATGGTGTGTACACTCAAGTTTATCATGGATGTTGTGGCTACATACAACATGTCCCTTACACATCTTTACATACCCAATCTTGTTATCGATATATGTTATCACTGCAATATGTTATCACTGCAATATGTTATCACTGCAATATGTTATCACTGCAATATGTTATCACTGCAAAATGTTATCACTGCAAAATGTTATCACTGCAAAATGTTATCAATATGTTATCACTGCAATATGTTATCACTGCAATAGTTTTGTTTATTATCAAATGTTCTCATCCAATATTGAAGAAAAAATACAAAGGATGTAAACACCCAGAAGGTCATGCTTTTAAGGGAAGGTACAACATTGGTTATTACCAATTTATCAAATTAACAAATTATCTAAAAACTTAAGAATCAGTCATCATGAAAAAACAATTTGATGGGAAAATTAGTCTATTTCTTAGAGAAAAAAGAAAATGTTAAGTTGAATTTACACAAAATTGCAGTCCGGCAACATTTTGTAAAACAACCTTTTTTTATGTTTTCTGAAAAATGTGAGCTCCTATTGTTATGAAACTTTCAACATATTAGTTTTTATGATATATTTCTTGAAAATTAGATGGTAGAAATTAGCATTCATTACCAATGGTGTACCTTCTTTTAAATAGTCAATTCATTCAATGTATAACCATTTTAATGTGTCAGTACTAAATACTTAAGAAAGTTCCCCACTAAGCCAGTAGCTAGTACTAATAGACCATTCCAGCTACATGTATGGCCATATTCATGATCAAAGAACATGATTACCGAGGGAAGAAAACCATCTTACCCTGACTTTTTCAAGCGTTTCTGACACTTTAATGAAGAATCTGTTCAGAACAAACAAAAATAAATATCTTTAAACAAAAAATCAATACAAACAGATAATTGTTTAATTAAAAACCTTATTTATTTATTATAACATAAGAAAAACTAATACTTGTTACATAGCTTCAAAATCATCTTGAAAGAAAAATCATAATTAGATGTTGTAAAAACTAAATGTACCCTTTTTTCTCCCAAGTATAATCAATCATAACATATAAAACTAGAACAGCACTCTTACAGTGCAAACCTCCGCCAAGTAGAGCTTTTTCAGAGAAAACAAATTCCTAGAAGTAGTCAATTACCCTATTTGATTATGCTGTACACGTAGATAAATTTTGTACAAAATATTTGAACCAGAGATTTGAACCAGTCTCCGAAGTGACAGCCGTACATCTAACTTGGTCCATGTAGCAAACTGAACATATTCAGAAAATTTCATACGAATCCTTGGAGAACTTTTTTGGATATCTTGTCCATAAGTCCATAAGTCCATAAGTACACTCTCACACACACACACACACACACACACACACACCCTCACGCACATTGATTTGTGGGGTATTCCTTTGTTCGTTCTATTATCCCTTTTCCTTATAATTCTCCTGTGGGGTACAAGATTTTCTATAGTTACCTTGTGGGGTCCAATTGTTCTATTGTGTTTTGGACCCCACAACGAATGGTGTGTACGTTCACACCCTCACGCACATTGATTTGTGGGGTATTCCTTTGTTCGTTCTATTATCCCTTTTCCTTATAATTCTCCTGTGGGTACAAGATTTTCTATAGTTACCTTGTGGGGTCCAATTGTTCTATTGTGTTTTGGACCCACAACGAATGGTGTGTACGTTCACACACACACACAAACACCCACGTGTGTGTAAACACCGCATTCGGGACTTCCTTTGTCAAATTCCTTTGTCCAAAAATACGGGACGGATTGTTCTCCATTGTGAGAGCAACCGGGGACCATTGTCCCTTTTGTTATCGCCCCGGTTTGAATGCGCCACACGCACACATTCCTCCGCGTTGTGGGGACAAAATACAAAGGATTTTGGGGATTAAAAACGTTGTGGGGACACACAAAATGTCCCCACAGCTAAGTAATTCCGGATCCCTCTTTTGTTCTCTGCCCCCATAACGCAGCCAGTGCTCGAACACACACACACACACACACACCCTCACGCACATTGATTTGTGGGGTATTCCTTTGTTCGTTCTATTATCCCTTTTCCTTATAATTCTCCTGTGGGGTACAAGATTTTCTATAGTTACCTTGTGGGGTCCAATTGTTCTATTGTGTTTTGGACCCCACAACGAATGGTGTGTACGTTCACACACACACACACACAGGTAAGCGTAGCTATCGTTGTGTGGACATTCCTTTGTTCTCGTGTACTTAAGAATTCAACAACATTGTGTGGACGTGTGCAAGTCCACACAGCGCAAACACTCCATACGTTGTGTGGACATCTTTTGTTCTCAGGTCCACACAATGAATGGTACGCTTACTCACACACACACACACACACACACACACAATCCCGCACGGGGCGTTGTGGGGACAAAATACAAAGGATTTTGGGGATTAAAAACGTTGTGGGGACAACGAAAATGTCCCCACAGCTAAGTAATTCCGGATCCCTCTTTTGTTCTCTGTCCCCATAACGCGGCCAGTGCTTGAACAAACATACACACACACACACACAGTGGTGCATTTCAAGACGTCTGAGGACCTCTATTGTTCCTCTATTGTTTGGACTAACTTTTTGAAGTAATCTCCAATGGTTTTGTACACGACGTCTTACGAGGACAACAAAGAACCGCCGTCCGAGGATCTATTATTCCCTTTCTTATATGTCCTCGGACGGTTTGCAGTGCAAACCCACCCAACCTTATGGATCAGGTTTGTGGGGTACCACCATTGTCCTCCTATTATCCCTTTTCTTTAGAATTTCTCTTGAGGGGTACACGGAAACAAAGAGAAACTTGTGTGGTACCATTGTCCCCGTTGTGTCAGTACCCCACAAGTGGCCTCCTGTGCACCCACACAATCACACACAGGGGTGATTACATTACCTCCGTCCGACTTACGTTGGTGGAGGTAATTATCCTTATATTAGTCCATAAGCCCACTGCTTTGTTGAACAGTGATATAGTTTCCTAATAAAAAATCTGCAAATTTAAAAAAAATATGTAAACACACATTGTAAAACATTACCTTAGGGCCAATGATTTTCCGTTTCAGAAAAGTGCAAATTCCGTTTTCAAAAATCTTAAATTCCGTTTCAGGCTGAAAAATTCCGTTTCACATTTTTTCAATACATAAAAGTGCATTTAAACATACACCTTGTATACAGACAGTACATAAAATTGTAAATGTGAAAGGATAATGCATTGTTTAATAATTAACTAGCAAAGGATCACAGTTGTTTTATGCTAGAAATGTGTCTTATTGCCAGTTGTTTATCAACGGCCGATCTATTTACAGACGTAGTATTTAACTTCCTCAGTCATTAATACTGCACCGCCACCACACACACATAAGAAACATGCAACAGCCGTATACACCACGACGTCATACACACATCACATGATTGTTGTAGCCGAAGCGAAATTTATGTCCACCATTTTTTTCACGTTAACTAGTGTCAAATATAGGATAGTTTACGGTAGGTTTTTGGACCTGTATAAGTGAATAAGCACAACATACATTTCACTAGAGCCAAAGTTAGATATAAAAGAATGGTTGATGATTGAACGGAGAAAAATAAACCTGCCGATGTTCCAAAAGACACCTGCGAGAGCGTAGCGTAAGTGTGATGATTTTCATCCGTGCGCTGACCGAAAGCTACGGCGTACATGTCAGGTCTCCCCCATGTCTGTCACGCTCGCTAACGGTGATTCGTAACATGATTTGTTGCTCTAATCTTGCCAACGCGCATTTGTTATGTGGCTCATCTGGTGAATCTGGTTGAATTAATCATCAACAATTCGTTTTGGACCAATAAATTTTACAAAATTATGTTTTTTATCAATAAAATTGCAGAAGTTATTGATCAACTTTCAACTATTATTACGCAATATGAAAACAAGAACCCTGGATCGATTAGCATTGTCCTTGGCGATTTCAACCATACAAATTTGAGGAAGGGCTTGCTCAAGTTTTATCAACATGTGAATTGTATGACTCGCCATGACAAAATTATCGATCACTGCTACACTACGATAAAGGGTGCTTATCGGTCTTTGAAACGTGCTCCTCTCGGCAACTCAGATCACAATATGGTGCATTTAATTCCTACGTATCGACAGCAACTGAAGCGTGAGAAGCCCACACAATGCCTTGTTTCTCAGTGGACGGATGCCGCTGTCCAGCGACTCCAGGGCTGTTTTGCATGCACGGACTGGAACATGTTTGCTGAAAACTCAACTAACCTTGATGAGTGCACTGAGGTCACTATGGATTATATTAAATTCTGCGAGGAGTTGTGCATTCCAAAGATAGCGATGAAGAGATTTTCTAATGACAAACCCTGGTTTAATCAGACAGTGCGTAATCAACTTCGTGCCAAGGAAGTTGCATTTAGGTCCGGCGATGCTTCAGCCATCAAAAAGGCCAAGTACGATCTTTTTAAGGCAATCAGAGATGCGAAGCTAAGGTATCGCAATAAACTCGAGGATGATATTTCTGTCACTAACTCCAGGGAACTATGGAGAGGTTTTAATAAAATTACTGGATACAAACCGAAGCAGAGACGAGAACCTGAGGACGATGCAACACTTCCGGATCAACTTAGTGATTTTTATACACGCTTTGACCGCCCAATGGATCATTTAACAGAAATGTACGAAACATTACCTCCACCATTTGAGGTCACGCTTGAAGACACTCGTCGTGTATTAGGACAGTTAAAAGTTAAAAAAGCACCTGGACCGGATGGCATTAGCCCATGCCTTTTGCGATCTTGTAAGGATGAATTGTGCAATATTTTATGTAAATTATTTAACTGGTCATTGAAAATTAGTCATGTGCCAAATGTTTTTAAAAAGTCGATCATTATTCCTGTGCCTAAACGATCACCAGTTACTTGCCTTAACGACTACCGCCCAGTAGCTTTAACTTCAATTGTCATGAAATGCATGGAATCTCTAGTTAGAAACTTCATTCAGTCACAGCTGTCACCTAAATTAGATCCGTTCCAGTTCGCCTATAGGGCAAACAGATCAGTTGACGATGCAATTTCATGGGCTCTATTTAAAGCATCACAATTCCTCGACAAGAATATTCCTAATTATTGCAGATTTTTATTTGTGGATTACAGTTCGGCTTTTAATACCATATCACCTTTTAAATTGTACGATAAATTGATAAACTTGAATCTTAATCCTTCTATTTGTCAGTGGATTTTAGATTTGTTATTAGATCGTTCACAAGTGGTGAAGATAGGGCAACGTTATTCTAAGCTACGTGTCCTGAGTACAGGAGCACCTCAAGGATGTATTTTATCACCTATGCTGTACTCTTTGTTCACGCATGACTGCGTAACGAACTCTGATAATAATTTTATGGTTAAATATGCAGATGATACTACACTGGGTGGGCTCATTCTCAAGGACGAATCCTCATATCGTGATGAAGTCGAGCATTTAGTTAAATGGTGTCACGACAATAATTTAGAGTTAAATGTCGATAAGACCAAGGAAATAATTGTGGACTTCAGAAGAAATCCCACTGATATTCAGCCATTAAGTATAAATGGATCTGAAGTCGAAATTGCTGACTCCTTCAAATTTTTAGGAGTACATATATCCAACGATCTGAAATGGGTGACCCATGTTGATTTCATTGTTAGAAAAGCCCAGCAGCGTCTGTTCTTTCTTAGGAGATTGAGAAGTTTCCGTGTCAGTCAGGATTTGCTGGTGAGGTTTTACCGGGCAGTGGTTGAGAGTGTTTTGACATTCTCAGTCGCTGTCTGGTACGGTAACACCACGGTGAATGACCGGAAACGCCTCAGTCGTGTAGTTAACACCGCTAGTGCTATAATTGGTTGTGAGTTACCCACATTAAATACACTTTATGAAGCACGTGTCCTAAAGAAATCTAGGTCAATTATTTTAGACGTATCCCACCCTGCGTATGAGTTATTTGAATTGATGAGAACAGGAAAGCGGTATAGATCAATCAGAGCTGATTCAAATCGAACCTTGAATAATTGTTATCCAAGTGCAGTACGTTTATTGAATGATCAAATGTAATTGTCAGCATAATTGTAATTGTAATTTTAATTTAACATAATTCTTATTTTTATTTTTATTGTATTCTAAATTAATGTCAAAATAGAAGTGACGTTGTCTATTAATATTTTGTTATTGTTGTTCATATATTAATTGTATATATAAATATATTCTTGATATTTTTGATGCTCGCAAGACCATACCAAATTTCAATGTATGTTTTATACAGATGACAATAAATATTCTGAATCTGAACCTGAAATTATTTCCTTCAGATTCAAATCCCGTTTTCCGTTTCGAGGAGCAAATTCCGCCCATTTTCCGTGATCGCGGAAAATCATTGGCCCTACTTTAGCCTCCTACTTTGATAACATAAAAATAAACAGCTTTTCAGGCTACATTAAAAGTGATACTTCAACATAAAGGCCAACATTTCAATACAACATTTCCCAAAGTTTGCATTATTCACCTTGAATCTTTAATACTGACTGAGTGATAGGCTGGAAGCCATATTCACTGCGCATAATAAAGAGAATGTACAAAGTGCAACATTTGCATTTATCATCACCAACTGCACTCAAAAATTATAGGACTTATAGGACTAATCTGAACACTAGGCCTGGGCGAATATTTTGATTATTCGAATATTCACGAATAGTTGTTGCTAATTGTACTCGTATTCGCGGTTTTTGAACTATTTGATTAATCGGGCTGGTGCCAACATGTTTAGAAGAAATATCTACTAGTTAATGATGGGAATTATAAATTATAAGGTAAAGTTAAAAACAATTGCTAGCATCCTTGTGAATTCAATCAATATAATGCCTGGGAAAATGGGACAGAGGGTTCTCCCCACATACAAGCTAGCGTATTGGTCCGATACGCAAAGATTTTTGGCCGATACGCTGCCAACCAAAATTGCAGAGCACATTTTTCCCACCCGATATGCTCCGTTCTTTGAATACCTTTATTGTTCGTAGTGAAAAAAGTTGTCCGGGGAATAAGTTATAATCCAACTTTCGTGTACACACCTACACCGAACACACTGTTTACATGTCAGCATGTTTATCACGCATGCACCGAATGAAATTCACATCACAGAAAACCCATAACGTAACACGTAACATAACACGAATGCAGGCCATGAAGGCGCAAGGCGCCAAACAGCGATTCACTGATTCCCTTTCCCAGACCCAATAGAAAGGTGCTTCTTTTCTAAAGACGGGCACCAGTGAAACCACAGTGAAACCACAATGAAACATCGACCCCAATAAGTCATGAATGCTAATTGAACTGAAAGTTTCCCACACTGCCAAAGTAATAACAAACATAACCTGACGACCATTGGATTTTCACTTACAAATTATATTATTTCGAGTACAATTTTGCAAGAAATATAGATGAAACAACAGGCATTCAGGAACTCAATGTATGTATTTGTCTATTGTCTGAAGCTTACAAATAGGCCAGAAATTACTATCAAAGCACATGTTTTCGTACTTTTCGTACGGGAAAAATTTGGCTAACTATTCGCGAATAGTCGATTATTTGCGAAATGTTGCCGCGCGATTAATCGAATAGTAAATTTCACTATTCGCCCAGGCCTACTGAACACTTTTACCGACATTGAGACACTTTACCAACCTATACTACTTCAATTACACATACACTCATCAAATATTGTTGATACCAACAAACATAAATAACCCTCAATATTTACTGATATAAAAATGTACTTGGTAGCTAGATCATACAAAACAGCCATCATTGTGTGTAAAATGTGTTTGAGAGCATGCATTAACCAGTTCGCATCGGAGGCCGTGTATACACGCATTTTTTTTTTGAACCGGGGATCGGAGAGCGTCTAAACACGCATTCTGATTTTTGTGTGTGTTACCGGGAGACTTGTCAACACTCCACACGTGGCGTGCCGTCGTGGCGGCTGACTTGTATACACGCAATCGTTTCTCAGAGTCCATGGGGTCACGGTTCGGTGGCCCCGGACAAAAGGCCATGCAAACAATGAACGAGTTCACTCTTTTTGTTGATTTTTGCGTAATCCCTTTATCCAAGACCTGTTCCTTTGACGTACCAGCCAAGAATTTGTAAAGACGGATTTATATCCATTGTTTACGAGGCCTTTCCTCTCTCTCCCGGTATGCCGTCTGTTCGACCGGGCGCTGGTCGCTAATAGGCCGTTGCATCGGAGCTTGCCAACGGTCTAATTGTGCTGAACAAACACAACCGTAATTAAAAAACTAGCCATTTAATTCTCGAAATGTCAATGAGTAAAGGTGTTTATTGGGTGTCCGGACTTAGTTTCATTGACAAAAAAAAATATTAATGGCTAGAAATTTTTTCACATTTTTCACTGAAAATAAACCCACACGGGGGACCGGAAAAAAATATATATTCCCGACGTGAACTGGTTAATGCATAGTGTTGACAAAAGTGAGATGTGAACTTTCTTTATCAACACTAAATAAATACTCAATACACATTTTACACAGTAAGGTAACTGTTTATACATGAAACTGAGAGGCACAGACATGGCGACACAAAACTACCAAGATTTACATGAAGTTCCCATTTTACAAGTTCCCATTTTTCAATAACTCACTTGTCCAAGTCCGTTTTTTCTGCAGTAGCAAGTCCAAGTAACCCTCCTGAAATCTTAATATAAGATGCAGCAACATCTGAAGAAAAAGCCATAAAAGAGATGGTTAAATACATGCTGGCTTGTGGCGAGTCCATACTTATGCCCCCAAAATTCAATGAAAGTCTAGTGTGGGTATGATAGACTATAGTCATTATATTTAGTGACTTGACTTGACTCAGGTCATTGCTGCAACTATGACTCGATTTTACTCAAGACCATGCAATGAAAGACTTAATATTTAAGTCTCTGCCCCCAAAGACTTGACTCAGCTCAAAGCCTCTAAAGATGCCTCAAAAACGCTTTAAAGATTAACTGTTTTGCTGCACTGAGCGATAATAGATCTCTGGAAAATCTAACATCAAACTTGTATGACTCATGACTCTTAACTTGTGTCCACCTCCAAGTCCCATTTAGAGTGACTCAGAATTGGACTTGAGTCACCATATACAGTGACTCACACTCAGACTTCACCTTGAGGTTTGTGACTTTGACTCAAAGACAAAATGATCTGTCCAGTATTTATTGTTTTTAATTTCAGCAAAGATCACAAAATTTGAAGAAGTTCCCGTATAAAAATGACCATATGGTCTTTTTAGGATTTGGACTCAGACTTGACCTTCATGATTTGGATCACAACATCATGATGTATTTTCTGTTTTTTGAGTGCTGTACACAGGGGGTCTCTATAGCACTCTTGAGCAACTTAACACTATGAAAATCTCCTCGGTTAAAATATAAAGAGTCTCGGTTAAATGTATTTTTAACCGTGTTTTGACCCATGTTTAATCGTTTGATTTCAGCTGACTATTCCACCGCATTCCCACCGAGTTTTAACCAAGTGGTTCCCTGCTGGGATTTCCTTTGTTATTCATAACGGAAACCTTTGTTCAATTAACAATGAAGACGGATACAATTGGCACACAATAGGGTATTAACTTAATTAAGAGATTAGGAGTGATGAATGCCATTAAATAAACTGTCGACTTGCATCTGTAAACTTGGGCTAGGTATAGCTCTACTTAATAAATAGATACATTTCTGGATAAACGTTACACATTACATTTTGTGATGAAAACTGGGCCACTTTCGAGGAAATTTGTTTGTGAGTTTGCTGGTGCTGAGCACGTCGCCCTCTTTATCAATGCGAGGCCATTTCCCAGCCGTTTCAACGTCCTGACATGCTCAACGAAATAAACCGGCAATCGAACGTACCTTTCGGGCACCGAGAGATGATTTTCCAATATTTACCATGTATATCTTTTATGTAAAATTAATGTGTATTTTCCTTGTGATGTTTATCAGTATCAATATGAATTATGTATTTATTAAAACATTCATAAAGCCTAGATGTACCGGTAATAATTCATCAGGTCAATAAATCAGGTACAATGCAAATTTTTTTTAGGGCTGTGCTTGGGTATCCGTTTTCATTTTCCGGTTTCATCCAGTCAGCCATTTTGTACGAAAACATTATTTCTGATTTAAAAAAAATGAAATATAAAATATTTTTCTTCCCTGTATTTTGTACCTTAACGAAAACTAGCTAATAAAAAATTGTTTCCAACAACCCTTTTTTATAAAGAAATTGCTAAGCGGATCCAACACCACTGTACACTGCCGGGCTCAGTCAGCAAGTTCCATCATTCATACTGTCCGTACAGCACGGCCAGCAAATCCCATGCGGGCCATGCGCCACAATTCACCTCGTTCTTTTTACTCTATATTTACACATTTTATTCCAATGAGCCATAATTTCATCATTGTCAGATATGCTAGCATCGTAAAATTCAAATAATTATATTTTTCTCACCAACAATTAAGGAATTAATATGAAGTCTCGATTGTAAGGGAATTCCCGCATGTGCAACACACCACATAGGCCTACATTCACATACACGTAAATTATAGCACGTGCGCGCGAACGTACAGGGTCGCTATGTGTGGAACTGAAGGCCGTGTGCATTGAGTAAACAGGTTTATTTAATTACACCAGTATCACGTGCCCATTTCCGATGCCGTGATTGGATAGATTTGCATAGTAACAAGTTCATATATTTTTCTCATTGGCTGTTCAAGAGCTCATTGATATGTTGCATATAAAATGTTATACACGTACCTAGACTGTAGGCGAAATTGCAGAAACAGTCAGACATGAACTCATACAATTTGAGTAAAACAAGTCAAGAACTTCAAAGTGTCAACGAATGGAATTGCTGACATGGAATTTATCGAATTGAATTTATCAACTAACTAAATAAATAAGTACAAAAATTCAAATTAAAGTACCGGACAACGGACCAAAAGTCGAAGGCCCGATCCAGGAGTAATTATAGACTTACATGTTAGCATATAAAGGAATATATCTCTATATAGATATGCAAACTCAGAACTAAAAGCATTTTTGATTCAGTATCTTAGTAGCAGTATTGTCATGGCAACATTACAATTAAAGGTTGCCCAAAGCCTGGCATAATCCGGCTTCCCTTTCAGTAACAACAATGCCGAATGATACAATAAGTGTTTTCATGTCCATAAATGTGCATGACCAGAAAGAGTGTTTCACATGTACGGTATGTTAATATTTTCCCGAAAAAAAGGAAAATCCATCTGTTTTATGTCCGAATATTTTAATTATTATTATACATTTTATAGGCCTATATATTGTTGGTAATGAAACCAAGGACTTAAAGAAATTAATATATTACATATCGCAAGCCTGAATAAATAAAAATAGGTAGAGAAGACGACGAAGGATTGTTACAAATTTTCTACATGGTAATTAATACAGTACAATTACGGTTATTCAAAGTGACTCTCCAGCAATTATCTTCACCAAGGTAGAAGTGTGATGATAGGCTAAGTGAAATATGGTATATATGTCTGTTGACCATATTAAGATAAATTATATTTATTATGAAAAGGACCATTTCCTAATCGCAAATTATTTTCTAAATTATTTATTTTTCTTCATAAATTTAAAATATTGTTATAAGGACACCTTCTTCATTTGTAATTGTACTTGGCTGTAAGAAAAAAAGAGAAACAAATTAATATAATCATAAGTAAAATAACTTTTTAGTGCGTACAAGTTTGTACAAATTCATCCGTTTTTGAGCACCGGACGAATCTTTTTCACCGACCAGCTGGGCTATATAATTCTGGACAGTCGCGGCTCTTTTTAACTGGTCCGTGATCACATATTTCCACTGGTACCCGAATGCAACAGTCAGTGCATACGTTTTACGCGCGACTGAAAATACTTAGGAATTAAGAACGCCATGACGTCACATTGAGTGCACAAGTTGCACACGTGATACGCTTGTGAAGTGCGTCTTTTCTTCGCCAAAAGTTCACTGCGCGGAAGAAATAACCATAAAGTAAAACGCCCATTGGCCATTTCATTTATGATTGCGTCTTTTCTTCGCCAAAAGTTCACGGCGCGGAAGAAATAACCATAAAGTAAAACGCCCATTGGCCATTTCCTTTATAATTTAACACTTTTCATTAACAATCATAATGATGAATATGAAAATTGAAAAGTAAATCAGCAAATGAACAAGGATTACTTCAGTTCAGTGACCAAGTACTTATACCTCTTGACAAGTCCGTAGCGGTGGCACCCCATTCAACAGTCGTTCGAAATGACATTCTTCCAGTATTAACCCTAACTCCCTAAGCATTGTTACTGAACAATAAAAATCCTTCAAAATCCTCCAACTGCTTTTGTTGTCTAGGGAGTTAGGGTTAAAGTGTGCCAGTAAGAATAAATAGTACAATAAAGATTGGAATAAATCATTTACCTACATGTAGTACATTATGTGCTTGATTTTCTTGTGGAAAATGCGATAAAGACGGTCCGTTATACGATCATTTTAAGCACCGTTCTTAATCTTAAGTGAAAAAAATAAAACGCGGTATACCAGCTAATGAAAAGTGAAAACCGCCCAAGCTCCGAGTTCAAATAAATTATTGCGACCATCTTCAGAGAGTCATACTTCTATTTCCTTCCTCCATGCTTCTATGGTCTCTCCTACCATTAAAAAAATACCATAGTTTTCATGGTAGGTCAAACAAACATCGACCGTTATATCTCTGGTACTTTGCGAGAGCCTATTGAAGAGGGATTATCTCCGTTGGGGTTCTATGGATTAACCATGGCTTAACTGACTGCAAAGTTAATGAGCAAGCCCTCAGCAGACCCTAGAACAGGTACCGAGGTTTAACCACGCTTTAACCGAGGCCAATACAATAGATTTTTTTACACGCCATTTAACCTTGCACCATTCGGTTAAATCAAGGTGAAAATGAAGAGTAACCATAATTTAACCGTGTTTATTGAAATTTTAACCGAGTGAGATTTTCATAGTGTAACTAGATTGTCCAGCGTCCCCAAGTACTTATAAGGACCTCCCAATATGTCCAGTGCATATAATCTTGATGTGTCAATATTTTTCAATCATTGTAGTTCGGACAATTGTTGATACATAATAAAAATAAGATTTATGGTTTACCTTTGTGGCATCTTGTCATCCTGTCTGCTTTAGTTGTAGCATCCTTCACCTTTGTGTGGTATTCAACCAGGAAGTTCTTTTCATGCTCAAAAAAGGGATCAACATCCTAGGAAGAATTTGTTAACAAGTGCTAATAGCCCTCAATGATATATATCATCCTAAATTAACTATTCAATTACCAAAAGTTTACCTCAGAACACTATTTTTTCAAAAGGAAATCCCAAAATTGTAAACCTGTTTCTTAAACCATACCAAAATGAGTCATGACCACATATACAGTATGCATTGAAAAACAATTAGAAAAAACAACAACAAATCAACAAAGGACTAAAATTATGAGTTAGAAAAAATCAGCAAGTTTGCGGAGGGAGCGGAGGGGAGGGGAGGGGAGGGGAGGGGAGGGGAGGGGAGGGGAGGAAGAGGGTGAAGGAGAGGGGAGGAAGGGGGAGTGGGGTGGGGGAGGGGGAGGGGATGTCAACCGCAGCATTCAGTAGATTCAATACAACATATATGGAGGAAGAGATACAATATACACGGACTAAAAATTGATGTAAGCAGATCAGTTCTTACTGATGTTAATTAATCCCCTTGTTGTTTCTCTACAAACAAGCCTATTGGATATGTTGTATCATTATCACCTTCACACTAAGTGCTTTCACTTAATTATGCACTCAAGCTAATTAAGTAAAACTTGTAGCTTTGCATGGTGAAGAGGATAAGTAAGACTAATTGCGGTGACACCATGTGAAATTCTCTATTGAGTAGTAATTAGTTCTGAAAAGAACTGGAGGTTAAACCTGGTTGGGTCAACAAAAATATGAACTTTACATTTCATCATATACTGATTACTGTTTTTGTTTGTCAATAGCTACATTTTCTTGTTCCTTGTATGTCTCATGTACTGGGGTTGCCCTTTACTTTTTTCACTAGCCAGCCGGACCAGTAGGTTTGCCTTTTAGCTATTCCACAAGCATTTCCACTGGTCCACATTTTAAAAAAAGTACTATCCAAAGGGTGGACCATAATTGTCAATATTTTTGAGGTAGGACAAAGAAAGTCGGAGATTATTTTTCATGGCCAAATAAAATGTGTAAATATAAAATAAAAAGAACTAGGATTCAGCGTAGTCTTTGTAATTTTGACTAGCCTGCAAGACTACTATGAGAGAGATTTTGACTAGGTCTCCGCCATTTTAACTGGCATTTGGCCAGTAACTTTGAATACAAACAGCCAATCATAATCAAATACATTTTCAATATGAAACTGGTTTGTTTTTTTGTGATAAATGTATTTAATTTAAAGGGAGTGTACACCATTGGTAATAACCAAACAAAATCTTAATAAGCTAAGCTTACATGACTATACATTTGTAACATCCTGAGAAGTTATTTGATCTGACAAGTTGTCACTTTCAAGAAAATGGATAATCCGACCGGGATCCATTTCCAAATTTTCTTGTTAATGAGACAACAAAATAAGGTGAAACTTTCAGAGTTTAATTTCTGTGCATATTTCTTCATTCTTTGAAGTATGGATGCATTTATAGACATTTTACAAATGGTGTAAATGACCATTAACTGAATTATTTTTTTATTTTTGTGAAATAATTTTAGAAAAACTATGATAAATTATATTAAAAATAACACTTCCAAGCTCTCCAACTGACAAATATACAGAATCGCAGATTGTAATAAGCATTTCAAAGTTTGATCACAATTTCAAAATATAAAATGAAAAATACACAAACCTTTTGACCTGAAACTAGTACTTCATCAACAGACTTTGTAACAAACTTAACAAGACTGCCGAACTTCTCTTTCTTGTTTTTTCCACGAACATTTAGCTGTTAAAAAATAGTGACATAATAGATGTATTGTCAGAAGGCATATCCTTTTGAAAGTTTGCTGAGAGGAGGTTCATAAAGGAGGTTTTGCTAAAATATGGGAATTGATGTTGATAGAAGAAATCCATAGTTTCTTTTCAAGTGATATCATTACACACTTGTGATGTCAATAAGTTAGAAAAAGTTGCCTGCATGGTAGATGATCTTGTGCTTGTTCAATCACTTGGCTCTGACAACAGACATGACCCCCAGTCACTAGGCCCATTTGCTTACACATAACCTGAATCCTCCAAAATCCTTCAGTAGTAAAGCAAGCACATGACATGTATGCACACACGTGTTTTTAATCTGTGACACATGTACATGGCAAGTATGCCTAATAACCTCAATCCTCCAAAATCCTTCACTTTAGCAAACAGCATGTAGCATGTAACCTCAATC